>CM039666.1:10270655-10570655 GCA_022405105.1 Aristolochia contorta | reverse complement strand
TCTTTCTTTAATAAACTAAAATATTTCGGTCATAATTGGGTTTCTATCATTCCAGATAGGTTTAAGGTCATAACCCATTTAGCCCTAAATGGGGTCCTGTCCACCAGGCGGGTTGGTCCAATTTGATAGTAAATCAAATGGGGAAATATTTATATGTGGACGCGGGATCCAAACCCAGCGGATATTAAAGCTTAACAACAACATCCTAACCAGCGGATATTAAAGCTTAACAACAACATCCTAACCAGCAGATATTAAAGCTTAACAACGACATCCTAACCAGCGGATATTAAAGCTTTTTCGTGTTTTGTACTAAATCGTTTTCTAAATATGACTGTCACTGGTTGCACCAATGGTCAAAACATATGCTATTCCCTGGTCAGTCGCCGCTCTTAGAAAACAAAGACAACAAAAGAAAGAAATCCCCTTAATCTTCGGAGACAAGTTGGCAAAAGTAGGTCATTACTGGAAAGTCTTAAAAAAATTTTGAGCATTTCAAAGTAGTTTGTTCTTCTTCAGGAGACTTTAAGCTACGTTTGACACTCAAAGTAGATACCAATTAAGACTAAATGGAATTAGCGATGTAAAATTACTGATTACCCGGTCTCGTCTGACAGATTATTAAACTTAACAAAATGGGAAAAAATTAATTTTTTATTACCATTTGCCGTTCTGCCGTTTAACAATTGAAATGGAAATAGAAATAACACTTCTGAACCCGTTTTACCTGATTCCCATTTAGATAAGGAAAATATAGGTAAGTTTATCTCTCTTATTAGCTTTATCTTAAAAATTAGTACCTTAATATCCTTCCCAAAAGGGTTTTATTACGTGCCATAAAAATTAGTAGAGTTGAAAAGTTTGGAGGAAATTTTGAATATTTTCACATTTTTTAATTATTATCCGTCTATCTATATTGACTTATGGTCTCTTAGGTCATATATCATAATTAGGGTAGAACCCCTTAATCTAAGAGTAATAAACATTTCGTAATTTTCTTGAACATTGAAGAAAGAGGAGTGCAAATGCCTGTTTAGAGCTAGATAATTTTGAGATATCAAGTATCAAGTGTAGTGGATTGTATTTGACTTTTATATTATGTAACTTGTATTGGAACACTGAAAAAGTGTTATATTGTACTTTTTTATTGTATTTCATTTGATATAGTTTTTTAAAAAATTTCTTAAATTTTCCAAATAATTTGGTTTTTTGAAATTTTATATTTTTTTATATTTGTCAGATTATTAGGCATTTATTACCCGATTATGATTCAGAAAATTGGAAAATAATTGGAAATGGAACGATTTAATACTAATCGAAATCGATCGAAATCGGAAACCGAACATTAAATGAAAGAGGCTTACAAGCTCCGTTTATTACCCATTTACATCCGTAAATGGAAAAGAATCAGTTAGACCTCATGATGTAGACATACAAATTTGATCTTACTTTCTTCACTATTGACTTCATCAAGACTTAACTTACAATGGCTATTTTCTGAATCCAAATCCCTTGTGCTAAGAAGTAAAGGTTTCCACCTTATAATTTTTGTTGCTTCCAAAAAACAAAAGCTTCATTTGAGCTACAAACACAAAAGCTTCATATAGAAGCAGCACAATTATCTCCACATCAACAAGTGTAATGGTGGCAAAGACATATTATACAACATTCGATTTTGGTTCTAGATGCCATTACATGTAGTTTTGATCAGAGTAAACAGCCTCATATTGCATCCAGAGAATCAATATTTCACTTACATAAACAAACAAGCTTCCAAGGCATTTTCAATTTTTTGGTGATCCTCAATACAAATGATCTCAGAGACCAAAATTGAAAAACCATCAACCAAAAGCTAAAGCAATTAAAGACAATATAATGAATTAAAGGTTTAGAAGCCACTCTATATTGACATTTCTATTACGTAACTCCGTCGAAGTAAGACACTGGAAAGGTGTGTGTTTTGGATTCGTCGGTCCCCATGCCAGTGCTTCCCTCTGTGCACTTTTCCACCTCCAAGCATTCTTTCAATTGGACCACTACACTACTTATGGAGGGCCTCTGAATCGATTTCGGCTGCGTACAGGAGATGGCTAAATCCAGGACTTTCCAAACGGAGGCAACGTTGTAATTATCTGCTTTCAATTTTGAATCAACGATGCTCGTAACCTCCCGTTCTGGAACAAATGGAGAAATCCATTCCACGAGACTGATATTCCGAGAGTTGTCCTGCGTGCGGGTTATGGCAGGTCTGCCTGTGATGAGCTCAAGTAGAACAACCCCGAAGCCATAAACCTCGCTTTTCTCGTTCAGGTTGTTGGAAATGAAGTACCTGGAAGAGATTAATATGCTTTGGAGGTTTAGAACATGGAGAAGAAAATTGTACAAAATGAAAGAATACAGTAATAAAAAAGAAGGAAAAGTAGAAAAAATATATATATAGAGAAGATAGCATTATTTCTCTCTGAATTTTAACTCACTCAGGATCAAGATATCCATGGGTTCCCCGCACTTGAGTTGTTATATGGGTGTGGTGATCGTCACTGAAAACCTTGCAAATGCCAAAATCAGCCAGTTTGGCCTCCAAATTTTCACTCAAAAGGATGTTTGCAGCCTTCACGTCCCTATGAACAATTGGTGGTCTGCAGAAAACATGCAAATACTCCAGTCCTACAATATTCCAATAAAGTCCACACCAATCAATCCGTTAACATACTATGCTAAAGTAAATATTATGGAAATATCAAGTTCAATTATTGATGAAATTAAATAAGAAGCTTAATTACCATCTTTTATGTACACTAATTTGTTTGTGAAAATACTTGAAGTACCATGGATCTTCTTTAAACCCAGTTCCTATCACAAATTTCTTATGGATATAGATAATTATATTATAAAGACAAAAAGATCAGAAATTTTGCTAACCTTGTGCGACATCTAGTGCAATGCGAAGACGCTGATCCCAACTAAGAATTTCCTTCTCATCTTGAACTGTAGGCATGAGAGTGGCCAACTAGTTAGATGATTAGTTATTTTACTGAATCTTTTTCAGGACCAAATTTATAACTAATGCATTAGATTTTGAGTCGTAATGCATATTAATGTACTACCTATTAAAAGGTTTCGGAGGTTTCCTTTGGCCATGTACTCCAAGATTAGGGTTGTATTATCACCATCAGCACAGTAGCCAATAAAGCGAATTAGATGCCGATGGTAAAGTGTCATCAACAATTGCACCTGCATGTAATTCAAATATTCCCACCACTCCTAAGTCTGAGTCCAGAGTTCACATATTGATCAGTAAATAATTAACTCTCAAATTATCTCCATTTAAAACTATACCTCTGTTTGGAATTCAGTAGAAGCATGAACATTATGAGCGAGCAACTTGATTGCAACCTCTTTCCCATCTTTCATTTGACTATGATAGACGGTTCCAAAGGCTCCTCTACCCAGCACCCTCTGGAAGTCGTTGGTCATAGATGTTATTTCATCGAATGAGAAGCATTGAATCTCAAAATTCAAGGAGCCCCCTCGATTTAAACTACTCCAGGAATTTGGTCTTGCAGCTGATCATCCAGTCCAAATTAAGCATGTATAGTTGGTTGTAAAATCAAAAAAACAGAGAGATCACTAACTAGACCATTTAAACAAAATTTTCAGCTTTCTATAACCTCTTTTTATTCTACATTTAAACCAAATCAACGACCAAACAATTCCCACTGTGACTCCAGCCACAGCAACTACCAACACCACTGCCACCACCACTAGTACGGCAACGCTTGGGCTCTTTTTGCATGGTTTTAGATCACAGGGATCGGTTGTGAGGCATTGAGCCCAATTGCAAAGATTTGGATCAACACTATCAGAAGGAGGATCAAATATATGAATCAGCTAACATATTGTGTCCTCTATGCATTGAATCATGAAGTTTATCTATATTTACCAAATATCCCAGTTACCTTAACGTAAGTGACCCGCCTGTGGATCTATCTACCAAAGACATGAGAACAGATCCATTGAGCTGGTTGTGAGATAAATTCCTGAAAATACGAAAAATATTACATTAGAAGATTGGCCTCCTTAAACACAATTAATAGACTTACGAGAGTGGAACACCAGTCTTTTAGAAGCTTAATTCCCTACTTACAAGTACGTGAGGGATATCAAAGCTGCAAGAAACTCAGGCACAATTCCCGTCAAGTTGTTATCTGATAAGTCCCTGAACATTATATCCTTGCGGATTAACGGATTAACGGATATCTAGCTTTAAAATATGATATGTTAATCTCTATAGTAATTCAGTTCTGGTATATATGATTAAAGTTTAGTATATTTACAGGTGAGCAAGTGAAGTTAGCTTCGAAAGGAACAAGGGTATTGATCCTGTGAGGCTGTTTTTCGATAAATCCCTGTATAACAAAAGAGAATAACAAAGTCCAATTGATAATTTTACTTAGACAATAAGAAAACTACCAGAAGATGAACTATATATAACGTTCAGAAAGGATACATATAATCAATTAATTAACCCAGTGACCTACAAGGACAAAAGTAGGCCGAGGTTCCCAAAGGACGCATCTATCTCTCCAGTCAATCCAGATGAAGACAGGTTCCTGAGATGGCAAATCCAGTAAATTAAGCAGATGCATGGATTCCTGATTGCTGAGAAAAAAATATTCAGAGCACCTTGAGTGGCACATAGATAAATTAGGTCTACATGCTCATACACACATTAATAAGTATGTATATACTTTATAAATGGATGTATATATGGCTGTAGGTAAAGTCCGATATAATTTACTTACAGAGAAATGATTCTTGGTGCTAGAGGGTTTTCGTCGTAGCTGCAAGTCAAGCGTCCCACAAATACTTGTTCGGCACACATGGATCGCCCATCCAGTTTTTCCACAGTTCGTATGTCTTTCATTAGGGGTGTAAACGGAACTAAACGGTAACGAAAATGGTATTTTCATTTACCGTATCCGTTTATGAAATCCTATACCGTATCCGTTTATGAAATCCTATACCGTTACCATTTTCGTCCGATTAATTTCGCTTCATTTTTTGCCGTTTTCGTCCGATTAATAATCGAACGAAAACACTCCTACCGTTTTCGTCCGATTAATTTCGTTTCATCCGATTAAAACAAGATTTTTCTTACGCCCGTTTATTTTCGTTCTATTTTCGTTACGTTCGTTCCATATCACCCAATTATTTCGTCTGATTAAAATAGATTTATTCGTAGAGATATTAAAAATAAATTTAAAAAATAAATTACAAATAAAGTTAAAAATTGATTTATATCGAAAAAATTGAAAACAAAATCTCTATTCAAAAAAATAAACACACTAAAATTAGAAAGTTCTTTAAAACAAATAATTACTAACAAAACCTACCAAAGAAAGACTAACAAAAAAATACATAATAAAGCTACATAAAAATTTCTATCCTAAGAATGTAACCAAACAAAATACTTACAATATTCTCTACCTCACAAATCACAATACAATGATCTCCCCCAGCCCATGAAAATTAAACCAAATAAACAATTAGAGGCTTTCAAAAACAAACAATTAGAGGCTTTCGAAATACCAAATTCAAAGAAAATAAAACACTAAAAATTTTACAAGTCTCACAATCCATGAAAAGGTAAAACAATTCAAACCTTTTAAAATTTATATATAGGATCACCTTCATGCATCAGTCTTGTCTACCTGAAAAAAGACTCAATTAATTTAAATCAAATCCAAAAAAGAGGGAAATAATCAAAATAGATATTTACCCTTCATTCTCCTAAAGAAAAAATAATTGTTTAAACAGTAGTTTAATAAAATTTAATCAAAGTAAGACTTTAACTATGAAAAAAACCATATATAATCCAAACCTACAACAGTACAACTGGAGCACTTCAATTCTAATCATCTCCATTTTCCCTACAATGTGCTATGAGTAATAAGAATTTGCTCAAAATAAAATATAAAAATTAGTAGTACAACCAATCAGTTAGTTACATACTCATCATCATCAAATGGTGTTGAAGTGTATAATGCAGTTAACACATCATCATCCAACGATCCTTAACAAAATAGACAAACATTATGTTAAACATAAATTAACTAAAAAAATTTGCACACAAAAAGATTATCAAATGAAATAATAAAAAATAATTAAAGTACCTTTTGATTCACATCTCAACCATTCCTTGCACTTCAATAACCACTCAATAATTTAACCAAACAAAAAAAAACCATGTGGTGGATTAAATTATAATCCCAAAATCTCCTCACCACATGGTAATACCATTCATTGCACTTCAATAACCACTCAATAATTTATCCAAACAAACATAGAAAAAACCATGTGGTGGATTAAATTATAATCCCAAAATCTCCTCACCACATGGTAAAACCATTCATTGCACTTCTATAATATAAATTTCAAAATTTAAAGAAAATTAATAAAAAAATGTGTTTGAAACCTTACCTTATTGCTTAATCCACAAAATCCAATTACAACAAGTAAAAATAAGAGCACCACCTGATATAAAAGTTAACAATCAATTAAAAGAATTACTTTCAAAATTTATAGTCAATCAACATAAATAAAATACCTTAAAAACTTATAATACCATTCATTGCACTTCTATAATATAAATTTCAAAATTTAAAGAAAATTAATAAAAAAAATGTGTTTGAAACCTTACCTTATTGCTTAATCCACAAAATCCAATTACAACAAGTAAAAATAAGAGCACCACCTGATATAAAAGTTAACAATCAATTAAAAGAATTACTTTCAAAATTTATTGTCAATCAACATAAATAAAATACCTTAAAAACTTAACCATGTAGACTAACTATCAAAAGAGTATCTACAAAGAAAATTAATATGCAGTAACATTATTTTCCTATAAAGTACATGAGCAATGATCAATATAAACTTTACATGCATGCAAACACAAACTAATACCATTCATTGCACTTCTATAATATAAATTTCAAAATTTAAAGAAAATTAATAAAAAAATGTGTTTGAAACCTTACCTTATTGCTTAATCCACAAAATCCAATTACAACAAGTAAAAATAAGAGCACCACCTGATATAAAAGTTAACAATCAATTAAAAGAATTACTTTCAAAATTTATTGTCAATCAACATAAATAAAATACCTTAAAAACTTAACCATGTAGACTAACTATCAAAAGAGTATCTACAAAGAAAATTAATATACAGTAACATTATTTTCGTATAAAGTACATAGCAATTTCCAGATTCGTTCTGCAGTACCATTTCTTAGATTTCTTGGTACTGCAGAACTATAAGAGATGTGAAGCAGACAACATAGAAAATTATCGACAGCAAAGGAGAATAGAAGCTACAGTAAAACAGACTCGAAGGGAAAAAATCGACAGCAAAGAGGATGACTAGCAAAACAGAAAAAATAGTGAGGATAAAAGAAAAAAACGAAAACAAAAATTGTAGCCATAAAAAAAGAAGAGTGAAAAACTGAAGGGCAAAAGAGAGGGACAAATAGGGAGGAGAAGAGAGAGTACCTGGAAAGGATTTCGACGAGGGAGACGACCGCTTTTGCAATAGCGAGGACAAACGGAAGGAGGAGGACGCGCGTCGATGTAACAACGGTGTGAAGACTCTGAGAACAGAGAAATGGAAACGAGACTGGTAAGAATGGAATCACTGAATCAGGAATTACAGAAATCAGAGGTAAAAGATAGAAATTAGAGGGAAAAGAGAGATGAATCAGACGGAAAAAAAGAGATAGGAATCAGACGAAAAAGAGAGGAATCAGACGAAAAAGAGAGGAATCAGAGGGAAGAAGAAAAATACCTCGGCTTTAGACAAAGTTTGCCAAGAGGTGAGCCATGAGCGGTACGCGGGTAGCTCGATGGTCGCCTGACTCGCCTCTCCCGTTCTCCATCGATTTAGGGTTTGCACAATTGCAATTTGCACGGGACAGTGGTCGGTGGATTAGGGCATTTACTATTTAGCCTTTTATAGGGCTCGACTAGTGACAGTGAGTTACTATTACATATTTACACTAGACATATCACGTAAGTCATTAGATATTAGATTAATAGATTTAGGACTTTGCCTTTAATAAGTTTATAACATGGTAGATTTTAGGGATATGTTTTTAGAATATGTTAGAAATTATTAATTAAGGATAGAATATTTACACTAGACATATCACATATGTTTTTAGAATATGTTAGGACTTTGCTAACTAAATGTTTATTTGACTTAATTAAGGGCATAGACAAGTATTAACTATTGCTTAATGAGGTAATTGTCTAGTCAATAATAAGTTTAATAATTTTCATTTAATTATAGTAATCTAATAATTCATGTAAGTAAATTTAAGAAATTTGGTTGATTTAATAAATATTCGCCTATTCTAATTGTTACAAAAAAGTATTAATTATTGCATAATAAATACCATAATAGAAACTTAACTCGTATTGCAAATATGTTATTTTGACAATTGTTATGTATTAAACTCTATAATCTCTAAGCCAATTGGCAATGAGTCATTATATTCAATAACTCATACAAGATATAGCTCATATGAAATTAAGATTCTAAACCGATAAGATTGCTTATTAAATGTTATTTGATTTAATTAAGGACATAGATAGGTATTAACTAATGCTTAATGAGGTAATTGTATAGTCAATAATAAGTTTAATAATTTTCATTCAATTATAGTA
The DNA here is from genome assembly GCA_022405105.1 of Aristolochia contorta. NCBI lineage: Eukaryota > Viridiplantae > Streptophyta > Magnoliopsida > Piperales > Aristolochiaceae > Aristolochia > Aristolochia contorta. Next base: position 10,561,928 of record CM039666.1, on the reverse strand, counting down.
ATATAATAATTTGTGTAAGTAAATTTAAGAAATTTGGTTGATTTAATAAATATTCGCCTATTCTAATTGTTACAAAAAAATAATTAATTATTGCATAATAAATACCATAATAGAAACTTAACTCGTATTGCAAATATGTTATTTTGACAATTGTTATGTATTAAACTCTATAATCTCTAAGCCAATGGGCAATGAGTCATTATATTCAATAACTCATATAAGATATAGCTCATACCAAATTAAGTTTCTAAATCAATTACTCAATTACTCATTATACTCAATTGTTATGACAAAATATTATAAATTTTAAAATAATTATACAAATATAATAGGTGGGGAAATAAATTTTTGAACTTTATTTTATCAAAACAAATAAATAAGTAAACTATTATTTTTTTCTATAATAGTTATATGATATCTCATTGTGTGAAGAGTATACTTGGCAAATTAATCAATTAATAAAAATAAAATGTTAAACATAAAGAAGATTGATAAATTTACCATACTACCCTATTTAAACGGTAGAACGGTAGAACGGATACGAAAGAGCTATTTCCGTTTTCGTCCCATTTATTAAACGGTAGAACGGTAATCGGTAGAACGGTAAACGGATAATATTATTTATTGTTTACAGACGGTAGAACGGTAATCGGTCGGACGGTAGAGCGGATAATCGGATACTGTTTACACCCCTATCTTTCATCTTCATCATCGCATGAACTTCCAAGAACAGTACCACAAAAATATCAATTCAAAATGGATAGATCAAACAAAAGCCTTCTTGGGAAATTACCAGAATATAATTTTCTTCTCGGAAAGCCGTGAATATATATGCAAGACATTTGGGAAGGAACAAATTAAACCAACCATCTTTTTGGTAAGTTGTGGTTTCGTTGAGGCTAAGGACAACATAGATCTCAAAGGCATTTAGGATTGGAGGAAGAACTGATTTGTTTGTCTTTGAAAAAGAAACAGAGTATTTACGATCACCGGTCATGGGCGAGGTTGTAAGAACTGTGGAGGCCAGCAAGTATTCTGGTGCGTGTGTGAAGCATGATCACCCATTGTTACAACACTCGATTTCTCTGAGAGTAACGCTCCCATTTGATTTCTGAAAATCTGCAAAATGCCTGAACTCTGTTTTGGGATCGTTTGTTGTCCAACTGAAGTAGAGTGAATCATTTGCATTCAGAGGCGTCGAAGCAGTTTGCATTACTGCAGATGGAGGTTCAAATCCCAAGTATCTGTTTTCGACAGTGAGAGAAGTGTTGATGGATGTCCAAGAAGGATGGGTGTAAGGTACCCATAATCGATCGAAATTATCGTCCGGATATCTAACGTCAGAACAAAAATGCAAAATTTAAAGGATATCAGCGCCATTTAAGAGAATAAATCCGGTGTTGTGAAATGATCAGTGCTACTTATAATAAGAGCAGGTCGCCTGGATTTCTATTTGCAAAGAATACGTATAATTAATAAATGCAGTCTTATATCTTTATAATATTTGTCTTTAGACCCTAAGCAACATATATGTGGAGAGGAGCGTTACACAATATATAGTTAGAAATAAAGATTCTTGTTTTTTAAATGGTGGGTAGACCTCCGTTTTGTAATTAACTGATCTTAACAGATTTCGGAGAGAGTAGGGACTTATAGAAGGATGACACGAATATAATTAGACAAAAAATAAAAAAGAAGAAAGAAAGAAAGAAAGAAAGAAAGAATGAATGAAACAGAGAAGAAAATCATAGAATGAAACAGAGAAGAAAATCATAATAAGTTAAAAGAGTTTCTTATGGTGGTATGTTGTTTTGTTCTATCTACTGGAATGAAAAATCAAAGGGCGGGCTCCACACCAGAATGTACCAAAAAAATTACCTCACGGTAGTACCCATAGCGTTACCCTATGGAGTAGTGCTATTAATTAAAGATATTAAATATTGGAAAGCTACCAAATCAAGAGTTTAAGAACAAATCAATCCCTTGAAGTTCAAATTTAGTGGATTCTCAAATCTCGAAGGGATTTACTTTGATGCCATTATCCAAGCTGTGGACTGTGAGCTCTCAAACTTTCTACTTTTTCTTTTTCCCGCACTCACACATAGATATGTCTCTCTCCGTTGTTTCCTGATATATATAACAATATTTCATGAACAAACGACTGATGAACAAATCAACCTGGCACAATTTGTAGATATTAATGGAAGATCTTCAAGCAGTTTTTCTTCCTCTATTTCTACTAATTAAACTGGTCCTACCAATGGGCAATCATGATAAAAGATGTTCGGGGAAATGTAAGGAAAAGGAAAAAACCAACAGCTAGACCTCGCGATGTAAGGAATATATAAACAATCAGCTGGACCACATGATGTAGACACACAAATCTGATCTAACTTTCATCACTACAGACTTCATCGACGGTGGTAGCGCCGAGATAACTGGGCCTATATAGGGACCGTATAGCAGGTTTCATGAAAACCGGTCACGCAGACGTTGAATTTCCTCACCTCTCCGGCCTTGAGGACCTCCACTTCAGCAATGTGCCAGTAAACATGAAATTGATCATCAGGAGTTCGTCAGACCAGTTAAAGTACATAACATCAATGGCACTGTTCACCGGAGCCACCGCTGTGGACAGAACGGTCAACACATCGGTTTGGAACATCGAGGTGTCGTTTTTTAGTGGGTTAATGTTGTGTTTAACGAGACGTACGCATCGGAGCAGAACGAGTACCAAAACCGGTCGTAGGCATCGTCTTTGTACCTCTTACCCTCAGTCGGGACGAAAGCATGAACGCTTAATCAAACGCATTACTCAAAATACAAGAATTTGTACATAAAGATAGGCAAGCCTCTCGCGTAGGGGATGTAAACGGGTAATAAAAAATACGGAAAACACTTTTTTGTTTACCGTTTACCGTTTAATCTCCATTGCCCGTTTATCATCCGTATACCATTTACTTCCGGTTAGTCCGTTTCTGTTTATTACCTATTTTTCCGATGGCGGGTAAAATAGGTAATAAATAGATAAATTAAGAAAAACTTATTAAAATCATCAAAAAATTAAAACAAAAATACAAAAAACTAAAAAATTAAGAAAAATTAATTCTAAATATATATCGAGTAAAATAGGTGATATAATCATATAACACCTTTTCTTTTAAAGTTTCAACACTTACGAACTTTTAACAACATAAAAATCAAATCCATATATATTCATTGCATTGCACTTGATAATTAATAAATTAGTCAATTAGAGGTAAATATAAATTCAGAAATTTAGAGTAAAACCCATTAGAAAGGGAAGTAATTAAGTAAAAGTATAATTAGAAATTTAGATATTAGCCAATTAGGGAGGAAAGTAATTAGATAAAAATAAAATTAAAAATTTAGAATAATAAACTATAGGGAAGGAACTACCTAGGAAAGTTCAAAAACTAAATTCTAATGCGTAGAACAAGGACTGAGTACCGAGTATGGAGAGTGGAGAGTACTCAGACTAGAGAGAGACTAGAGAGGGAAAACTTAAATTAGAATATTAGCTAATTAGAGAATAATTAATTAGTAATGAATCTAATAGTATTACTTATAAGTTTCTAACCTATTAGGAATTAGGGTTAATAGGTTATATATAAATTATAATTTTAAGGTGTAATACCAAAATTTTGGAATAACTTAAGCCAATTTAAATTAGAGGAAAATTATCTCATTCCCTAAGAGATGGCCAAAGGCCCAAGGGCTAAGCTTTTGTGGTTGAATTTGTACACAATAACTTAATTAATAAGTTATTTACATTCTTATTAAATTTTACTTTTGAATATTGATTGTTGTCATTTATAATAAATATTTAATAAAATTGATAACTACATGATAACGTGTATATTTGTTTATTATTATGTTTATCTTTGTTCTATTATTTAATTATGAAATATAATTTATTTATTTAAATTATATAATTATGAATTATAATGTATTTATTTTTGTATAACGATTGTTTATTTATAGAAAGATTTGACATCTTTATAAAATTTTATATTTGCAAGGAAAAAAAGAAATATTTATTAATCTTAGATTAAGAGGTACTATCCTAATTATGAATTATGATATTTGATCTATAAGACCATGAGTCAATAATTACAAAAAATTAAAAAATTAAAAAATATATCGAAACTTTTCAACTCTAATAATTTTTATCATAAGTGATAAAAAAACTTATTGGAAAGATAATATGGTTATACATATGAAAAATAAAAATTTTTGTTAAATCTAAATGAATATATAAATTTATTATATTACTCTTACTTAAACGGTAAACAGGTAAAACAGGTTCGAAAGAGCTATTTCCATTTCCGTTCTATTTATTAAACGGTAGAACGGTAAATGGTAGAACGAGAAATAGATAATATTATTTTATTTTTTGAAACGGTAGAACGGTATTCGGACGGACAGTAGAGCAGGTAATCGGCTCTAGTTTACATCCCTACTCTCACCTGGACCACCGATATGAAAAGAGTGATCCCTTTGCTTTCTCTCCGGGCCTACCATACCCGCGCCGTTGCAGTTGCCGTGCAAGGAGGCTCGGACGAGATACCTTCGTCTTCCAGGCTTGATTGGAGAGTCTCGAGAGATCAGTAAATGCTTAGTCTGAACAGGTTTTTATTTCCTCCCAAGTCGCCTCCCTGTTTGTCGCTGGGTCCTCCATGGATGAAATATCAGCCAATTATTGGGTTTTTTCACCTGGAGATGAGAAAGCTTCAGGAGAAGAAAGTCAGTAATTAAGCAATAAAGTAATGAGTGATTGGGATAAAAAAATGGATTAACCAGGTCGCTGATATGGGATAGGAGAAGACTTTGACTTTTCCACGCCAATAATGCTTGACATTTTGCAGGTAAAGGATACTGATGTCATAGTTCAGTCGTTCACTAAACTGAAGCATCCAGATCTGGTGGGCCTTAGTCACCTATGTTCTATTACATTGAACTTAATTAAACGAAACAAATAAGATGTCTAATGACTCTAATCAGTGATCCCAAGTAATTAGTTTTATTTTTATTAAATGGAAGTAAATTGAATAATAGTTATTATATTATTTGATACCAGATTTACCAAACATTAGCCACTCAGCCTACTCTGAGAATATAAAATTATTTTTATTATATTGGTTTGGCAACATAGAAGATATATACCTGCTCGATTTGAAAAAAAGTTAAAATAAAAATTAAATATGCCTTATTATAAAGATTTATGTTGCTTACTATAATATTATTACATTATATAAAATCATCATTTTTTGGCCTATGGGAATTATTACGTAATATCCAGTTTTTTTCTAATTTTTTAAAAAAATTATAAGTTTTTTTATTCATATGTCAATAATCGAGTCCATTTGTTACATTACTAATAGTGTCTTAGGCTCCTCAAATTTATTATACCTGACTCTTGGTCTTCTCCTTTCAAAGCGTCATTTGGCAGGGTGTTCTATTTCGTATTTACAACAAAGCCATCCACTTAATTTAGCCAACAAAATAATTAAAAAGAATAAATAGTAAAATTATATTAAATGGTCATTTCTAATTACTGTGTAATTTATAGGCCGTTCACGGAACAGTAGATATATAACGAAAAGCAGAAATAACTTTTCTCACACCAGTATGCATATATAATCGCGCAGGCAGCATAGCTGCAAGATTTATTTAACGGTATGAACATGTTCCTGGGCAGTGAAGTATTGAGTGCTTCGTTCGGGAATTTTATTGTCGAAGCTCCCAAGCAGTCTTTTCAGCTCAGAAACTACATGGCTCATCGTGGGTCTGTCCACTCCTCTGGGAAATGTGCACGCAACAGCAATCTCGATGACCTTCCAAGCGGAATTTACATCGTAATTCCCACTTAATCTTCTATCAATCACATCTCGAATGTTTCCTTTGGAGACGTAGGGGCTCACCCATTCAACCAAACTAACTCTCAGGGAGTCCGCAGACGTCAGGACTATTGCAGACTTTCCAGTGATGAGCTCCAAGAGAACGACCCCATAGCTGTAAACGTCACTCTTCTCGTTCAAAGTGTGAGAAAAGAAGTACCTGTGTAATAATTAAGAACAAGTGTCATTAATCCTTTGAATGCTCCCGGAAGCATACATAGGCCAATTGATCATGTTGAAATTCAATAACGTACTCGGGATCAAGATAACCGAAAGTGCCTTTGACTGCTGTCGTTATATGAGTAAATTCCTCGTTGTGGTCCTTGTAGAAGACCTTGGACAACCCAAAATCAGCTATTTTGGCCTCCAATCTTTCATTCAAGAGGATATTTGCTGCCTTCACATCTCGATGTATAATGGGAGGCCTGCAACCAACATGGAGGTACTCCAACCCTGCAACTCTTGTTTCTGTAAATTCAATTGCAAGAAAAGAAAACAAAATTGTAACAGTAAGAACATTAAAAATTTTCAATACCTTGTGCAATATCTACGGCAATTCGAATTCGTTGTGCCCAGGTGAGGATACCCCTGCTGCTATCTGTAGTTCCAGATTGACAATCAGCCAGGCTTTTAAGAATCGAGAGAACAGATTATGGGATAAAAAGACAATTCTTTCAGATGATACCTTTGAGAAAGTTTCCTAGATGTCCTTTAGACATATGCTCCAAAATAAGGGCCATTTTGTTACCCTCAGAGCAGTAGCCAATCAAATGGACAAGATTTTTATGAAAGACTTTCATCAGTAGCTGAGCCTGATAAAAAAACAAAACTCGCCCAATTTCCTTTGAGTAGCAGAAGCAGGAAAGCGGTTATCGCAAAAAACTTGATGCTCTTAATTAATCTTATAAACATAAATACCTCCTTTTGAAAATCGCTTGAGCCTGGACAATCTCCAGAAAGCATCTTAACGGCAACTAGAGTCCCATCATCCATTTTGCCATGGTAAACAACTCCGAACGCCCCTTTACCGAGGACCCTTTCCAAATTGTTTGTCATATTAACAATGGCAGCGTATGAGAATCTCTGGTTGTCGAGGAGAAGAAGAGGGTCACTCGACTTCACAACAGGAGCCTGTACTTGTGAAGCTATAAAAAACAAAAGAGAAATAGAAAACTTTAACGTCGGAAGGAAAGTAAATACTGGTAAAACAAGACCAAGGTCCTTTGCCTTTACCTCGTTGTTTTCTCCTCTGATCGTATTTTCTCCAAAAGATGAATATGGAAACGAGCAACAACAAAGCTACCACCGATAAAGAAACAGCAACTGCAACGGCGGCGACGCTCTTCTTCTTTTTGCAAGAATTATCCGCACAAGGATCAGTGCTGAGGTTTGGGTTGTTCTCGATACTAACAATAGACCGGTATAGACAGAAAGGAGTAATTGCATAAGTACTCTTAAAGCCCAATAGTTCTACAATGAGCATATAATTATATCCTGTTACGAGAATTAAGATTTTGAAAGACATGACGGAAATATACCTCAACTGAAGTTTCCCGTCCTTTGACAATTGGAGCAGAGCGGAGGGCACCGACCCAGTGAAATTGTTGCTTGACAAATTCCTGGAAGAAAAATCAATCTCAAGAGAACGGAAAGTGTCTTGAAAATTATTTCCTTAGCCAAGTTTGGATAACTTACAGGAACGTGAGAGAAGGTAACTTTGCAAGGAAATCAGGCACTTCCCCTGTCAAGTTGTTTCTGGATAAATCCCTGAAAGAACAAGCAGTGAGAAAGCAATTAATGTTACAATTTTACCAAAACAAATTGAGAAGTACTGTTCTACTTACAAGGACCACAATGAGCTGAGGTTTCCAAAGGAAGAACCGATTGCTCCCATTAATCCAGCAGAAGACAAATTTCTGTATACGTAAACGAACAGTAATCAATACCCATTCAACAGAAATCAACAGTAAGAACCAGTTTGTGGTATATGTATTCCTAATTAGACACTTACAGTGACACAATACTTGGGGGGTCTGATTCCTGGTATCTGCAATCTAGTCCTTCCCATTTGTAATCTCGAGGCACACAAGGATCACCCATCCAGTTCTTTATCACATTATACTCATCTCTGATCGACAACATTGCTTCCACTGAAACAATGTCCAAGAAAAAACTAAATGCTAAATCATCTCAAATATCATTAATTAATACCACCATGTACACTACATTAAGCAGTCTGATGTTTGTAGATCACTTACAGTCATGATCGGCAGTGGGCACAACTGAAAGATTAACGAGATAATAAAGCTCCACGGCATTGAGAAGAGGTGGGAGAGTGGAGGCCTCGGTCATCTCGAAATAGGTTGTGTACAGTGTTCGTCCGCTGAGGGGAGATGGCGTAAAGAATGTAGACGCGGCGAGGTAAGTGGGGCGGAAGGGTCCTTGGCAACCAAACCCGATAACACAGACATTGAACTCTCTCACGTCTCCCTCCTTGAGCTTCTCGACCTCGGCGAAGTGTCTGAAGAAGTGATACTGAGTACGTGGATCGTCGGAGGTCCAATTCAACATCATGATGGAGGCGGAGCTCGTGTTGATTGCCGTGGCGGCGGTGCGAAGAACGGCCGGGGGAATCTGGAACATATCGGCGTCGTTGTTATTCACTATTACGGGTGAGGTGGCTGTTATGGTCTTGATGCCTGCTATATCCTGTTCAGGATCGAGGGTAGACCATATGCGGTCGTACATGTCATTTTTGTACCTGAAAATTAAACACGCATGCAATTATACATAGACTTATATTATGGGTGATCGAAGAAAAACACAAAGGAGAAAAAGTCAAAGAAGAAAGTTCAGTCAACTCTTTCAAAATGTGGAGTCAAAATTCCCAACAATTTAATTGCACCCACTACTTATGTATAAAGTCTTCTTTATTTATATATTGATCAACTTGTAACACGTCCAAATCAGCAGATTTTTTTACTGACTATCATGACGATGATTCATGCATGAATGATATTTACAGGAAAAAAAAAATGCAAGTGAGGATTTATTATACATGATGATCAATTAATTACAAACGCCGGGTTAATTAATTAACGGGATTAACTAATTGATTACCTCAATCGGCTGCCGGGGGTTGACCCGGTATCGTAGCGGTTGAAGAGAACAAGAGCTTGGGAGCTGTCGTCGGTGACGTTGTACATGGCCGATCCCAGGGGCCTGAGCTCTAGCACGGAGATGAATGGCGTTCCCTTCTTCTTCACAAGGCAAACCGACACAAAGTCCGACGTGGGAACGGTGATGATCTCCGACAACCCGGATGCCGACGCATTTACGACGGAGATGAAGACCCAGAAGTTGACGCCGAGATAGACGTCAAAACTGGGGTGCTCCTCCTCATAGTCCCCGTGCATGAACGAAGCGCGTATCAGGTATCTGTTGCCTTTCACCACGGGCTTCAGCGTGTAACAGTTCCGATCTCCCTCCGGAAATCTCCTCAGGTTGCGGTACTGGGTTCCAGGGAGGGCGGAGAAGAGAGCGCTAGGAATTTCCCGGTTTTCTCCTGTTTTGATGTAGTCGGCGTCGGAAGTGTAGAAGATTCCTGTCTGTTCGTCCGTGTAGTTGGTTCCTTCCGGTATGCCGCAGTCAATACTGATGAATCCTGCAAAAACATATGAGCAGAGTATCTTGTAATTTGTATTAGAATTCAGAAGATCTAATTTTATCAGACCTAGCTCTTTCTGGTTTTAACTCTGAATAAGATTGAAAACGTACGAACCATCTTGAGCTTCAACGAATGCCACAGCGAGAATGAAGAGGAAAGAAAGACGAACGCTGGCAGTACTCATGCTCGTTGCTTCTTCAACGAGAAAAGAAAGACATCAGATTTGCTTTAAGGCGAGCAAGAGGAGGACTTCAGACTCCGAATTCAGCCGCACATCGTCGCTGGGGAAAGGAGAGATTTTTTATTATTTTTTCTCTTTCAGGTCGTGAGGTAGGAAATATTTAGGGGACTAATTCAGTGGTGAGTACAAAACAAGTTTTGCTCCTTATTACTCAAAACAAGTTTTGCTCCTTAAAAAAATTAAAAGCTAAAGACAAGGAAGAGAGAACCAATTTGCAGTTTTGTATAAAACTTCGCTTTTCCATATTTCTTAGAGGAATGTTTGACTCTCTCTCCTTCACCCACCATAAAAGAAACGAAACTAGATAAGGCAGCTTCTAGTATCTGCAACTTGCAATTAAAGTCAACCATCCGCCCTGCAGATCAGAGTATGAGATACCGCGTTAATTCAGTCAGAAAACAGGCTCAGTCACGGGGAGCCACAGGGGAGCCACAAGCCCCTTTTGACATCCGAAATGTCTTCTCCTCTTATTCGAAGCTGCGGGGCAATTATCCCGCCTAATTATAATGGAATTCTAGTAAATCCTTTTTGAATAAAGTTTGACTCCCCAAGAAATTAGGCTTCTTTGCGTTTTCCGTGCCGTTTATTAAAGTCAGAGGAGGTACTGTATCTCGTGGAATTGAAGTTCCATAAGTCAGTCTTTGATTTTGGCTTGTGGAGACTGGACATTACATATTGCCCACGCGTCCTATGAGATGATAACGACCACTGTAGGGTGCAGCTTAATTGGAGCCAAGAAATGACGTTAAGGTATTACTCATGAGGCCCAACCCAAATACTTCTTTCTTGAGTTATGCATGTCTTTTATATGTAAACTGTAAACCAATACTAATTAAGACTTAATTTATTCTTGAAACTTACATTAAACTTTCTACCGGTAAACAGGAACATATATGATGGTCGTCCTTGCCAATAAAATTAATGTTTTTTTGATTGATCCTGAACTAATCTATGTGACTAAACCATTATTTTGTAATTGTACAAAAGTGCACTAATGTCACTAGCTTAGTCAAAAGGACTTATATAAGGATCCGAATATTTATAATTACTAAATACCAAATAGCTCCATAAATCTTACTAAAACTGTAGTTAGTGAAATGACCTACTACATAACAAGTTCTTTATTGAACATAAATACAAACCAATAGTAAATTTCCAAATTAATAAGAGATTGACTAGGTCCTAATTAATGGCTCTTGATACAACCATTTGAATACTCATGCATCTAAAATGGCAGGCCGCAGGATTTGGCTTCTCAACATGATCCATTTACGAACCCCTAAATAACAATTGCACCACGACAATGCTCATAGTCGGCCTCTATATGGCTTTGGGAGCCGCACGTGCTCTCTATCTCTATGGACTTCCAAGCAAAATTGATGTTGTAATCCCCTTCCAGCCTCGGATCAATGGTAACTCTAATGTCTCCTTGGAAAACAAAGGGATTAACCCAGTCGACAATGCTCATCCGTTCGGAGCTGTCCGAAGTGCGATTGGAGCTCGTCCAGTGATGAGTTCCAACATTACGATTCTGAAGCTGACGTCGCTTTTCTCGTTCAAGTCAATGGAACACTACTACAAAAGTGGTGTCCGCCGGCGGCCAAAAGCCATTGTATGAACACCAATCCCTGTCAGCGGACAATTCGACGACGGGTAAAGCGACATAGTCGGAACGTCCGTCGGCAGAGACTTCGTGCGACGAAAAAACGCATTGCGCGACGAAAAAAACTCGTCGCCCGAAAGAAAATACTCGGAACCATCGCCAGAGTAAACTGTCCGACAACGGACCGTATTGCGTCGGCGGAGCAAACCGTGCGACGACGGACCGTATTGCGTCGGCAAAACGAATTCCGTCGACACAATACGGCGCGTCGGCAGAAAGCATTCCGCCGACACAAATGGGTGAGTCGGAGGAACTTTTAAAAAAAAAAGATACATACAGGAGAGGACTATACAAAGAGGACTATACAAAGGATGAAGGAGAGGGGGAGAGAGAGAACAGAGGAGAGAAAAGAGACAGACGAGAGAAAGAGAGAGAAGAGTGAGAACTGAAAGAAGAGAGAACTGAGAGAAGAGAGAGAACTGAAAGAAGAGAGAGAAGAGAGAGCTGAGAGAAGAGGGAGAGCTGAGAGAAGAGAGAGAGCTGAGAGAAGAGAGAGAAGAGAGAACTGAGAGAAGAGAGAAAAGAGAGAAGGGAGAAGAGAGAGAAGAGAAAACTGAGAGAAGAGAGAGAAAAGAGAGAAGAGAGAGAAGAGAGAGAAGAGACAAAAATACTATTCCTATAGTACCGACATGCATCTCAACTTACACCAGTAAATGGATTCAGGTAGACCATTGACATAAATAACCATCTCTTGTGCTTTGACCGTATAGCAGGGAATGCATTCCATTCTGTAAAATATTCTAAGGCAATTTAAATATTAGTTTAAGGACAAGATGAAGATCATTCTGAGAAATATCAAAATTAAAAAAAGAAAAGCAGAGTCTTATAAGGGCTTACCAAAGTTAATATCATTACCAGTTACATTAAGATGCATCCTGAACTGAATTTGTGCAAATATTTTCTAAAAAAAATGCTAGCTTAACATTCCATCTGTGCACAAATTGATGTGTTACCTTGCGATCAAAGCCATACCAAAGTAAGTGTTGTTTTGATAAATGAACTGGCAAAAGAAGTGTTGTCACAAAGAGCATGAGACCAAGTTGTATAAGAAAAAGAGGTGAGGTCTCATTCCGAGAAGTGGAACCCCCATGTGATGCCTCAGCTCTCCAAAGGGGACCCAAGCGACTAAAGAACTTTCAACATCACGAGTTCTACTGTCATAAGTGGATGTTATGTTAACAACTCCCTACACATTAAACGATAACTCAACATTCTAAGTTTCACTGGAGTTCAAACACACAAATGCAAAGAAGTCGCAATCAGGCCCCCAAAACTATACGCACACAGCAAGAGAGAGTGAAAAGAACAATAGAATTAGCCTGCTGGTTCATCAAAATAGAGAATGGAGGTGGCTACTTGTAAACAAGAAATTACTGATGTCTAAGGAAACACAAAGAAGCATCAGTAAGCATGACAACAGCTCGTTCATAGCCATATAACCAAAAAATCAGAGTTTCCAAATGGCTTAAGCCTATACGTGCACAAGGCATAGATAACCAACATGCAACTTAACCTAAGAAGACTAACAGGTAAAGACAGAAGTGTGGATCATGCCTGCCAGTGCCAGCATGATATACAAATGGATGAAGGAAAAGAAAATCCAGTATTGCATCATTAAATATTTTTAAAGATGTTTAATTTCACAACAAACCAGGAAAAGAAAATCCAGCATTGACTCAGCCATTTCCAAAATTTTGAGTAGTATAGGTTACCTTGAAATCACCAGCAGCATCTAGCTCAGTGAATATGACACCATAATCCTCCTTTGAGATTTTCGGTAATGACCTAGATAAAAAATGCCATAATTAGAGAGATTGTAATAGGGATGAGATGAGGGTCATACCTAAGAAGAACAATTCTTCAAGGAAAATAATTGTTTAAACTTACATGTACAATTCTTTGTTTATAAATCCACAAAAGACATTTTTCGTCCTTGTTTTCAACAAAAAATGAACACCGCAACACCAACGTTGGCTACTACAAGCAAGAAGAACAGTTCTTCACTGAATTGTACAAGAAGATCAAGTCTTGTTCGGTTCACAACTTTAACAATTCAACATAAAAGCTGCAAATATCCCTACCCTCTTGGCTGATGTTGGCTATTTGATGGTCAAGTTCAAAATGTCTTGACTGGTTCACTTGAAATCAATAAATTCCTTTAAGATGATTCCACATACAAGCAACGTTGTTGAACGATCGAAGACTTTGTTTCATATCAGGTTAAACTGAGTTAAGTACTCAAGTAATAACTAACTGCAATCTATATCAGGTTGCTCTAAGTTACCCAAGTAATAATTTTTAAATTTTTTGTTCTCCAATTTTTGTTGGCCTTTTTATCTCCTTCATTTTCACACCCATCAAGAGTTCCAGATAATCCCTTGTCTTCGATGGAACTCCTTAACTACAAAATATTTGCCACTGAATTTACTAGACATGGTTTCAAAATTTTTACATACATTATCACCTATCAGAAGTTTTTGAGGCAATAAACAGTGGTCAAGTTCAAATCAAATCTAGTAAAGAATAAGTACCAAACAAAGAATGAAATTCTCAAAAGAAAGTAACCCAACAGATCTCGATAATCATCTAATTCAGAAAAGAATGGTGTCCATTTAAAGCTCTTTGTAAAAGAGGATTTTGACAAAATATATGTACCTCAATGATAAATATGGTTCACTAATCGATATGAGATAAAAAAAACAAAGAGAATAAGTCTACCTGTTACGTCGTGCCTTCCATACACACACTTCGTAGATTGAAAAACATAGATTTGGCTTCAAATAAGGAACGATGATGAAAAATACATGGACTGATGTGGGTTGTACGTTCTACGGGTAGAGAAGAAATTTGTCAAGGATTAATCACCTTGGGGCTCGTAGGGTATTCCCTCTTATGAGGGCAAGTAACACTTGTGTGCTGCAAGAGAGATCGGAATCGTGTTCGTTCCCCTGTTTCTGGTTGCGTTTAAGTCTAGAAGAAGAGAACCGAACACCTGTCTTGTGGTTTGAAGTGTTTTTCGTAAATCAAGTCAGTTGATCATTCGAAAACAGTGAGAATGAGGGCTCCCCAAGTCCAAGTAATCTAAAGCTTTGTAATCCAAAGCCTCGGAAGAAGAATTGTCGTCGGAACGATTTTGGAAGGATATTTGTCATCAGAAAATTTAACCGGAGAGCAAGAGGCGGAAGAGGAGCACGCCAGAGAGCAAGACTCTAGGCGGAAGAAGAGTTCGTGTGCACGGGAAAAAGGGACTTTTGGGTTAATTTAGGGTGGAAGAACCATTGTCGGAACTGATGGGCCTGACGAGCCCTTACGTATTGGGCTCAAAGTCAGGCGCAATGTTCTGACGGCGGGGGTTCGACTTGAAGTTCAATCGGCTGGCGGATGAACTATGTTCGCCGGCTGATTTTCATTCTGCCGATGGAGAGCGTTGGCTGAATGCACTTTTCTAGCAGTGGAAACAATGTACCTACACAACCAAAAAAGGTATGTAAAGATCCTTTCCTAGAAATATTGATTATGTTCAGGATTCGGTACTGATGGTGAAATTATGAGCATAAAAATTATATACTCAAGATCAAGATACCCTAAGGTTCCTTTAACTATAGTCGACACATAGGAGAAGTCATCGTTAGAGAACTCTTTTGAGAGTCCTAAGTCAGCAATTTTGTCCTCTGATCATTTTGGTCAAGAGGGGGGAGCTCGGCGGAGCTCGCGCGGGAGGGGGGAGCTCAGCGGAGCTCGCGCGGGAGGGGGGAGCTCAGCGGAGCTCGCGGGAGGGGAGCTCAGCGGAGCTCGCGCGGGAGGGGGACTGTGAGAGGGGGGCGGGGCGGGAGAGGGGGCGGGCGGCAAGAGGGGGCGGGGCTGCTGAGGTGGTGGGGGGCGGTGAGAGGGTGGAGGGCGAGAGGCGGGAAGGCGAGGGCGAGAGAGGGGAGGGCGAGAGAGGGAAAACCGGAAACCTAAAGTTTCTGTTTTCCCTTTCCCCAATTGGCTTCTGACGTGGATGCCACATAAGGCATCCATGTCAGACGGTACACTAACGGTATGCTACATTAATGTACAGTTAGCATTACTCTTTCGTTAACATGACTTGTTGGTTTTTTTTTTTAGATAAACGAAAAATTTCTGCAGATGGGTTGGTTGTGTTTGCTGATTCTCGTCGAATTAGTGGTCCTGAGATTGTGATGGGCGGAGGGTTGTCGTCGGGGCAGGAAACAACGTCATGGCTTACAAATCGATGATCCCACACCGCGTCCCTGACAGACTTCGGGGGTGCGGCGACGGGAACGTCCAACATCGCAGCGTTCCACTCTGCCGTTGATCATCTGAGACAGTTCTCCGACGACGGCTGGTCCTACCTCTACATGGCTCACCAGTTGCTCTTCCTCCACAAGGACGCAGTCATCCTTGCCACTCGTTGCAAAAACGGTTGTCCAGGTTGATGGAACCATTGCCATTACTGGCTTTAACAAAAGGGTTTGAGCCGAGCCTATAGAAGCAAATTAAGAAGTCCCAAATTAGAAAACAAATATAAGCTTGACATCAGAAGAAAGGGTAAACCCTAATGCCTAAGCTGCCAATTCCACGATGAGATCCTTGCAAAAAAGTTGGCGGTAGCAAAGTTCAGTTAGCTAGGAATACATTAAGATGACGCATACTTTTACATTACCTCCTGCTCTGCTTCTCCCAAATTTTCTCTGGTAAATAAATCCGGCATCTCCCAAATTTTCTCCAGAAATAAACCCGGCACAAGCAAGACCATGGCAACCGCTGATAGAGAAACAGAGATTGGAACAACAGCACACTTCTTCTTTCTCTTGCAAGAGCTTGCACAGGCACCCGAGTCATGACGCTTAAGTTGTTGTCAACATTGATATATATTAGTGCGAGTATACATCATATCAGACATGACTACCGTTAAGAAATTCTCTCGATACAAATTAAAAAAGAGAAACAGAGAGCAATTGGGTGATCATGGAAAACGAACCTCAATTGAAGTGTCTCGCTTTTAGATTTCTCTAACAAAGGAGGGAACGGGGCAGTGACGCTATTTCTGGACAGGTTACTGCAATACAAAAAAATTAAAACAAAAGGCATACTGCAGAAACGTCGTTGCTTTGCAACTGCGGGAGTCTGGAATTGGATAACTGGATGATTCCACTTACAGGAATTTGAGAGAAGATAATGTAGCCAGGAAATCTGGTATTTGCCCTGTCAATTTGTTTGCAGACAAATCCCTGAAACAGGAGTAATAAAATTCTGATCATTAATTAGGGTGTAGAAGTCATTACTACCACCTAGGTTTTGTAGCTTGTCAGTACTCACAGAGACTGTAACGAACTGAGGTTTCCAATTGGACGAACTACGCTTCCACTCAATTTAGTAGAAGAAAGGTTTCTGAAACCCAAATAAATTCCAGATTTGTCAAAATTCTGAGGATCAACAAATGGTTTTAAGAATTTATAATGCCAGAAACTAAAGAAACAAGCGGACGCAGTACTTACAGTTTAATGATTCTTGGAGAAGTTGGATCACTGTAATTGCAGCCTAACGATCCTAAGTGTAATCATGAGGAACACAGGGATTGCCGTTCCAGTTTCTTATTAATCAATACCCACTTTTGACGCCTGTGATGGAATTAACTAATAAAATGCACACGAGATAACAGGTCTCAACTTGGAGATTAGAGAGGGTATAAATCTCAATTGTATTGAAAATGGGGAGAATCGTGGAGGCTGCCGTCCGAGTAAGGTGCAGGAATGCTCGACGGCCGCTGAAGGAGGTAATAGTGTAGATGGTGGTCGCGGAGAGATAATTGGGCTTGTAGGGACCGTATACAGCAGTTGTTGTACATAACCAGTCACGCAGACGTTGAATTCCCTCACCTCTCCAGGCCCTAGCACCTCCACTTCAGCGAAATGCCTGTAAATGAGATACTGCTCTTGACGATTATTCGCCGTCCAGTGGAAGTACAAAATGTTGGTGCTGCTGTTCGCCGGAGCCACCGCGGTGGACAGAACTGTAGCAGGATGTTGGTACATGGGGATCGATGTCCTTATCAATGTTGTCGGTCGCTGTTGTCTTAATGAGGAGTACACATCGGACTGGAACGGGGACCAAGTCCGGTCGTACACATCGTCTCTGTATCTCAATATGCTCCCGCTGGAGGATCCGACGTCGTAGCCCATATAGAGAATAAGAGCCTGGGTTTCTTTGGAGGCGTTGTACATTGTGAAAGCCAGGCCTCTCACCTCCAGCGCCGATACGAAAGGCGTGCTTTGCTTCCTCACGAGGCAGACGGGAATTATATAGTCAGCAGTCGGGATTGTGTTGATCTCCGTCCTCCACTGCACGGTCGAACTCAGCAGAGATTGACCGAGATAGAGGTCGATGACAAGTAGGGCGGTGTCATCGTACTTCCTGTGCATGAAGGAGGCTCGTACCAGATATCTGTTGCCCCTTCACCACATGCCGGCTCGACGTGTGTAGCAGTTGCGATCTTGTTGGAAATATGGTTTCAAAGATTGATTTATAAATATTACTATGACTTATGGGTGTGGGGCCCACTTCTAGATACTTTGTCATTGGACGTTCAGTACAGGGAATAATGGCCAGCACATCCCCCTGTAGAGGTAGATATAATGGGGTACATTGAAAGGTTGCATCTCTCTCAATGGTTGCGTCTCTCCCAAGGGTTGCGTCTCTCCCAAGGGTTGCGTCTCTCCCAAGAGTTGCGTCTCTGCCCAAGGGTTGTGTCTCTCCCCAAGGGTTGCGTCTCTCCCAAGAGTTGTATCTCTCTAACGTACCCATTGGAGTCTATAAACTCCTCCATGGTCTTACAAGTGAGGCTAAGGCTTAATGCACACCCAGTCTGGCTGAAGGGAAGCAAGCTTATCACTTGTATTTGTTAGACTTTAAGTCTAATAAACAATAAAATACATAATGAAAATAGACATAATATTTTCTATAGGATCCTTACTGCACAAACATTATACAAATATAATCGAATTGAAATAAGAAAGATAAAGGGAGGTTGTATCTCTCTCAAGGGTTGCGTCTCTCCCAAAATATTGAAATATTTCCTGGATAGCAGGAACATCAAGCAGTGGACATTCGTTTGCGAAGTCTTTGAAGAAAACCGTACTTGATGGACACATTATGTGAATTGGTCACAAAGGGTTGAATTAATGTTACGAGGCTATAGATTTGATAAAATTATCAAAGTGGATACTCCTCCTCAGAGACCTTCCCGAGTGAACTACCCCAACAATATGAAACAATATAAGAAGGACCTTAGGAAATTCAAGCAATGGGATGATGCGAACGAAATTTCTAGGTCACATATTCTTGATTCTCTTAGTGAAAGTCTTTTGATGACTTATTTTCATGTCCCTACTGCAAAGGAGATTCTGGACCAGCTTGAGGCTAAATATGGAAAGAAATCGTCTACACACATAAATAATTTATGGATAAAATTTACTCGTGCCAAGTGTGAAGAAAACGCTGATGTGAGAAAGTATGTAAATGACATGCTTGTTATGGCAGATGAGTTACAATATCATGGTAGAGCAATGGATGAAGAAACTAAGGTGGTCACCATTGTGAATTCTTTACCAAAATCTTTGAAATATATTCAAGATTTTTACTCTCTGTCCAAAACAAAGTGGACAATTTCTGAATTGGTGAACAATATCGATAACCAGTCTGAGAGACACAATTCAGGTATTAACCTGGATAAACCCTCACCTAGTGCTAATATAGTTTTGAAGCCGAAGAAGAAGAATTTTAGGAAGAATGGAAGGAATTTTCAGTTTCAAAACTTCAAGGTAAATGAACAGAAAATTAAAGTACACGCAAATCAACGTGTATGTTTTTTCTGCAATAAGCCAAGGCATATTAGGAAATACTGCAGAGTCTTAAAAGAGATGTAGGAAGGGCAACAAAGGAAAACGAGTAAGTCCTTATTTTTTGAAACTTGCACTATTTATATACAACCTTTTAGTTGGTGGGCTGATTCTAGTGCAACTGTTCATGTATTAAATGAGTTGCAGGGTTTCAAGGAGCTAAGAAAAATTGATAAAGGTGCAAGTTTTATTTACATGGGGAACGATGAAAAAGCCATTGTGGAAGGCGTAGGGACATACCTACTAAAGCTTGCTGATAATAAATTTTTTGAATTAGAAGATTGTCTTTATGCTCCTTCTATGAGGAGAAGTCTATTATCTGTATCGTGTCTTGAGAAACTTGGATTTACTTTTTATTTTGGAAATGGAAAATTTCTTATGTTGCAAGATGACACAGTTATTTTGAGAGGTTTTCAGAATTCTGATTTATATCAGTTGCAACTTAGTGGAAATATTGTGTTTAATATTTCTACTTCTTCGGATATAAAGGAGAATGAATTATATTTGTGGCATCTACGATTAGGGTGTATAAACAAGGATAGGATATTTAAACTTGTGACTCAAAGATTATTACAGAATTTGTCGCAGAATGATTTTCCTACTTGTGAATGTTGTATTTATGGAAAAATGACGAAAATGCCCTTTCCATCCAAAGGCTTAAGGAGTTCTCATATTTTAGAGATTATTCACTCGGATATATGTGGACCTATGAATGTGAATACTCGAAATGCTCATTCATATTTTATCACATTTATTGATGATTTTTCAAGATATGGAAGAGTATATTTACTTCGAAGGAAAAATGAAGCCTTAGATTATTTCAAGACATTCAAATTGGAAGTAGAAAATGCCACAGGAAAGAAAATCAAAACTTTGCACTCTGACAGAGGTGGAGAGTATTGTTCGGAGTTATTTTCAGAATTTTGCATGTCTAATGAGATTATCCATATGTTTAGCATGCCTTATACACCTGAGCAGAACGGTGTTGCTAAAAGGAGAAACCGAACTTTACTAGAGATGGTTCGATCTATGATGGCACTTGCAAATTTGCCAACATCCTTTTGGGGCGAAGCACTATTAACTGCTACCTATGTCTTAAACAGAGTACCTTCAAAATCATTTGAGACAACACCGTATGGGGAATGGTCAAAAAAAACTCTCAGTCTTAACCATTTTAAAGTATGGGGATGTGTTGGTCATGTTTTGAATCTTGATCCTAAGGATAAATTGAATGTTAAGACTAGGAGATGTTTATTCGTTGGGTATTCTGAAAATTCAAAAGGATATAGGTTATATGATCCCAAGGAGAAAATAATTATTGAAAGTAGACATATAAAATTCATTGAGGATAGATTTGATTGTGATGAAGATCTAGGAAAACAAAGTCTCACTTGGAAGAAATTGTGGAAATGTCCTCCTCTGAATCTCCTACTAATGAAGAGGTTTCCACTCAAACGGATATTCGAAGAAGTACAAGAGATAGAAAACCTAGTCAGCTTATATCATCTTCTGATTTTTATACATATGCTGAAGAAATTTATGAAAGAATAAGGTTGAATGAAGATGCTACTGATCCTGCCACTTATGAACAATTACTTATTGATGTGGACTCTGATAAATGGCAGTTGGCAATGGAAGAAGAGATGAACTCCATGTATAAAAATAAAGTTTGGAAACTTGTTGATCATCCTGCATCTGTTAAGCCCATTAAGTGTAAGTGGATTTTTACAAGAAAGAGAAATTCGGAAGGTAAAGTTGAAAGATTCAAGGCTCGTCCTGTTGCCAAAGGTTTTACTCAACAGTATGGGATTGATTATGATGAAACGTTCTCTCCTATTGCACGTATACAGTCTATACGAACTCTCTTGTCATTGGTCGCTTATTATGACTACGAGTTGTTCCAGATGGATGTTAAAACTGCTTTCCTTAATGGAGATTTAGATGAGGAAATTTATATGGAACAACCTCGTGGATTTATTAGTACTGGAACTGAATCGAAAGTGTGTAAATTGGAAAAATCCATTTACGGTTTGAAACAAGCCTCAAGGCAGTGGAATATCAAATTCACTAAAGCGGTCAAAGAGTATGGATTCACTCAGAATTCAGAAGATCATTGTGTTTATATTAAAATAGTGGGAGATCGCATTGCTTTTCTTACTTTATACGTAGATGATATTTTATTAGCTGGGAATGATATTCAAATACTCCAAGGTATAAAGACATGGTTATTTCAGATGTTTGATATGAAAGACCTTGGTGAAGCTTCTTATATTCTCGGTATTAAAATTCTACGGGATAGGGCTTTGCGAAAATTGAGTTTATCTCAAGAGAAGTATATAAACACTCTTCTGGATCGGTTTCATATGTCCAATTATATTAAAGGTAAAGTACCTAATGATTGTACTAAAAAGATGAGTCAGGTGGATTGTCCTTCTAAACTCAAAGATAAGTTGGACGAATCGAAATATCCATATGCTTCTACTGTAGGGAGTTTTATGTATGCTCTTATGTGTACAAGACCTGATCTTGCTTATGTTGTTGGGGTTCTTAGCCGATTTCAGGCTAATCCAGGTTTCACTCACTGGGAAGGAGTTAAATGGGTAATGCGCTATCTGCAACAAATATGAGACCAAGTGGTAGACTGTGTGGAGCGACCTATCCCTCTCTTTTGTGACAACGCATCTGCTATTGCTATCACAAAAGATCCTAAGAGTCACTCCAAGGCTAAGCATATTGAAGGGAAATACCACTATATTAGAGATATGCTGAGGAAGGATGAAGTTGTTGTTCTCAAAATAGCCTCTCGGAACAACTTAGCTGATCCACTACGTGTCTTCCCGTGACCAGTTTCACTGTCCATGTGGGGAACATGGGTTTAATTTGTTTGTAATTATGAGACCAAGTGGGAGAACATTTATTTCTATGAGTTTTGTATGAACTATGGTCTCATTGATTTGTGAATGTCATGACATTGTATTTTATATTCCATGGAATGAAATTAAAATTTGAATGAATGCATATGCTTTTGTGTGATTATATGAGTACTCATGTTGTGCCTTGAGATTCAGCTTCCCTATTAGGTATGCACTTGTGTGTGTATACGTGATGGGTCTAATAGGGAGTGACGGTTGAGTCTCTAAATTGTCCAGGCCAATGGGATTGCATAGGCACAGTTTCCTTTGCGGCTAATACTCATGCTGGTATAGAGATTTACCCTGAACTCCTCAGGTACTGAGTATGCTATGGACGGTGGAATGCCTTGATGTCCAGCTTTCCTATTAGGTATATACGGAAGGGTCTCAATAGGAAGATAGGGTTGGATGTCTAAATTGATTCAGGCTTATGGTACTGCTTAGGCACAATTACCTTAGTGGCTAATACTCGAACTGGTACAGAACTTTACCCTGAGTTCAGGTCCGAGTATGTTATGAATGGAGACCGCTGAACTTGACATGTATGGATTTGGTTTATTCCCAGCCTTAGATTTCTAAGATGTACATTGTGTAGGCCCGGGTTAACTACACTTGTATGTTAAAGTATTTGAGGTAATGCCTATGGTCATAGTATGGTTTTATGTGTCAAAATGATTTTTCAATTTTTTGAAAATCGGAATTTTATAAAAATGTATTTGAAACCAAGTGGGAGTTTGTTGGAAATATGGTTTCAAAGGTTGATTTATAAATATTACCATGACTTATGGGTGTGGGGCCCACTTCCAGATACTTTGTCATTGGACGTTCAGTACAGGGAATAATGGCCAGCACATCCCCCTGTAGAGGTAGATATAATGGGGTACATTGAAAGGTTGCATCTCTCTCAAGGGTTGCGTCTCTCCTAAGGGTTGCGTCTCTACCAAGAGTTGCGTCTCTCCCCAAGGGTTGCATCTCTCCCCAAGGGTTGCATCTCTTTCCCAAGAGTTGTATCTCTCTAAAGTACCCATTGGAGTCTATAAAATCCTCCATGGTCTTACAAGTGAGGCTAAGGCTTAATACACACCCAATCTGGCTGAAGGGAAGCAAGCTTATCACTTGTAAAAACATATACAAAAAAGTTTGGTTGTGCACTACTTCAATCCAATTGCTATTTCAAGATGAAAGGTATGCTCCCGTTATCTTTCTTATTTCAATTCGATTATATTTGTATAATGTTTGTGCAGTAAGGATCCTATAGAAAATATTATGTCTATTTTCATGATGTATTTTATTGTTTATTAGACTTAAAGTCTAACAGATCCTCCTTAGGGAAACTTGTCAGGTTCCAGTAGTACCGATCTGCCACAGTGGTGTAAAATGAGAATCGGTCTGAGTTGTTTGTTCACGGCCGTGTCGATCAAGCCGGCGGCGGTGGACGTGTAGAAGATCCCGTGTCTTCGTCTGTGTAGTCGGATGATGAAGAATTGAGAGGTTCGGAATCACTATTGTTTGACATAAAAACGCTCAGAGCTGCCACAAATAACTTCTCTGATGCTAATAAACTTGGGCAAGGCGGATTTGGACCTGTTTATATGGTATCTTACTGATGAGGCAAGCTCGTCTTGGCTTAATTTTTTTTATCAACCTGTTCATCATGAAAAAACTCGTTGTTCATATTGATGTAGTTCACGACTCTGTTATTTTTGAAACAGGGGATAATAGAAAATGGACAGGAAATAACAGTAAAAAGGCTTCTGACTAGTTCAAGCCAAGCAATGCGAGAGCCTAGGAATGAAGTGGTTTTGGTTGCTAAGCTTCAGCATAGAAATCTTGTGAGAATGTTGGGTTGCTGCACTGAAGATCAGGAAAAGCTTCTGGTTTATGAATAAGTGCCTAACAGTAGTATGTTTTTGATTCGGGATCTGACAGAGATTTTTTAATTGGACTCGTTCCTTTAAATGCAAGGCTCTCTTGGTTAAGTTAAAGTGTAAGCATCTCAAGTTACTTGCTGCATCTATCTGTTGTTTAATTTATTTTCTGTTACGTGTTTGTTAAGATGGTGTTTATATAGGAAGCAATAAAGTATACTTCAGGTACGAAAGTCCAGACCAAACTGTTTAATGCTGGGTCTATAGTTGCATGCGGGAAGTGTGTGATGGGTATATAGTAAGTAGTGGGAATGCTGCCTGCTATATGTGCTGACCATTACAGTAAAGTTGTTGTTTGCCTTCTTGTGAAACCATGTGGTATCTTCACGATGACTGTATTTAACAGAAATTGGTTGCTTTAAATGCACAGCTTGTCTCAGACATTGTGCATTGTAGGTCTGGAGCTACCTGCAGCTTTATATCATAGGCTACAAATGCTCTTTGCATAGCAGGTGGCTAATAATTTGAATAAAAAAATCTGAGTTTACAAGCTGGACTGTAGCCTTTATCTTTTTAAGTTGATTCCAGGGTAAGATTAATAGCATATTCTTTTGTACTGCAGGAAAGTCCTTAAAACGGGAGAAAGTTGGGATATTCTATTTCATCTCAATTGTCGTTTGTATTTATAATTGTTTTAAAAAACAAAGATAACATAATTTATGCATTCATAGCTAACTGTTCTATTGAATTGTGTTAATAGGCGAAGAGTGTGACCGAGACCATACTGATGGAGAAGACAGAACTGGGAGCCTGTAAAGATGAACTCCTTTTTTTGGGACCTGTTTTTTGCGTAGTCAATTTAGATTAAATATTCTTTGTACATTCAATTCAGATTAACTATTTTTTTATATAAATTGTTAATTAACACGAAATTTATAGTGTATTTTTAATTACTGAAGTACATTATGATATTTTCAATACATGTATTTACATTTTTTTTGTTTGTAAATAAGATATAATGAATTTTTAGTTTTATATTTTGTTATATTTTCAAGTAAATAAAAACGAATAAAAATTTTAATTTTTTTTTAATAAAAAAAACATTCTACCGGCGGCGGAAACAGTAAAAATTTCACAAAACCACCGGTGGAGACGATAAACATAAATACACCAGCGGTTAAATCTGCCGGTTTAAACAGATTATATATTTTCACTTGCGGTTATTAAACCGCTGATGACTTCTTCCGCTGGTAAAGAAATTTCTTTACCGATGATTGGAAGCATTGGTGGAAGTTGCACCGACGCAGTTATCTCCGGCGTTTGAAAAACCGCCGGTGTAGTTTTCACCGGTGGTAAAATTGCCTTCACCGGCGGTTATAAACCGCCGGTGAAGGCCTGTTTTTTAGTAGTGAGGTTCTGGAAAGATCCATTATAAGAGAGAAAGTAGGATACGAGGAAGACAAGTTACATGTGAGTAAAAACCTGGTAACCGATGGTGGAAGTAATTAATTCCTTGACAATAACTGATGGTGGAAGTAATTAACTCCTTGACACATTCCCGCTAGCTCACGGAGTGGAAATGATGTTGAACTTGGATCAAAGTAGCTCACTAGTAAAAATCTAGTTTTTAATGGAGGTTTTAACACCAAACCGCCAGCAGAAATACATTTTACTAGCGGTTTTGGGGAAAACCCCCAGTATTAGTTAATTTCTGGGTTAACTCCCATTAATAACTTATTCCTGGCGGTTTTCTGAAAAATCCCCAGTAAATCATACTTAAACTGGGGATTTTATTCGAGACCCCCAGTGAATAAGAGATTTACTAGCAATTTTGGGTTAAACCCCCCTAAATAAATGTTTTATTGGCGGTTTGGGTGAAAACCCCCCTATAAATACTATATTTAATGGTGGTTTTGGGAAAAAAACCCCTAATAAATGTGTGCTTTACTCTCGGTTTTAGGAAAACCCCCAGTAAATATTTGATTTACTGGCAGTTGTCGTGAAAACCCCTAGTAAATAGTTTATTTACTGGCAGTTTTGGTTTAGACCGTCATGGCATTGGGGCTTGCAAATTTGCCTGGCTAGCTCCCGCGCGTATCGCGGGAAGTCCCTAATCGCGTGCCTTTTTCATCTCCAGCGTGAATCACCGTCCCAAATCCCTGGAATCAACGCCATCGTCGGTGTCGTGCATCGCTGTCACCGCCAACACCCACGTGCACTGGTCGTTCCCTGAATCTAGTCGTCGCCACCGTCATCCCAAATCCTCCTGCTCCCTCATTCCGTCGTCACTGTCGTTGTTGTCACTACCGCCACCACCACTACCATTGTCGTCGTCGTCGTTCTCGGGGCTAGCTCGAAACAAAATATTTCTCTCCCAGCCCAGCTCCGACGCGTATTTCACTTCCGTGGGAAGTTCCAAATCGCTGGTAGCGTCTCTGTTGCGCGGCATCGCCGGTATCGTCTCTGTAAGAATTCAGATTTTCTTCTTCATGTTTTATGTATTGAACTAATTAGTGGAATAGGCAACTGCTTAGCTGAAAAGGATCAGATAAAGTATAATAATGTGAGAGGCATATAACGTGTAGTAAATGAACCACTTCAAATAAAATGAAAACTTGAGATTCGGAAGCTGAAATAGACTAGTTTCTATGCTTCTGAATCAACTTACTTCTGATACTAATTTCACATTAAGCAAACAAGTTTCCTACTCAAAAGAGCTTACTGATGGGTTAATTTGGCATTAATATTAACTCCCTATATTAGCAAAGTTTTAATTAATGGAGAACTGCCAAGTCTCATGGGCGATCTTCCTCATCCTGGCCTGTATCAAGAAGTTTTTAGTTTGTTCTACTTTCTGTAAATTACACAAAGTCTTTTAGCAATTTTTTTTCACCCATTGCTTACTTTTTTTTTCTTTTAAATGTTGATATTTTTTCTTGGAGAAGCATGTTCAATGAATTACATTATTTCCTCATTACAACATTTTATTTGTGCTCGAGATATTACTAATTTTCGTAACCATTTCAAATATTTGAATCATCACCTCTTTATGCTTAGCAACTTCTTCCCCATTTCAGATAACTTAGATGATTTTTCTGGTATTGGTGCGTTAATTTCTGGCAACTTTCCATTTATGGACTTTTATGGTGTCTATAAAATGAAAAACTAGTTCTACTTTATCCATCTACTCAATCAAGTTATTGTTTGCAATAAGTGAGACCTTGTCATGCTTATAGAAAAATATGGCTGTTGAAGCAAAATGGTTTAAAAATCATAAGCTGTATCAGGCCTAATTCTTATAGGACACAAATAAATGCAGTCTACAGCTGCTAGGTGTAACGGGCTCAGGTTTTATTGTTAATTTGTTAACATATTTTATATAAATCGATGGAACTGATTTCTGACATTCCATATCAGTTGGTATTCTAGGTATTCCATACTTGGTCCGGACCTTCAACTACTAATGCTACCTATATGTACCCTTAAAACCAGCCATGGCTACTTTTGTAAAAAAAATATAGTAAAGATGGAAATTTTGCCCAGAAAGTCAAAGCTCAACAACCGGGGTGACCAGAAATATTACAACTCATACAAGCTCTATTATATGAACATAAATACAAACCTATCTTAAACTTTACAAGTATTTCCAAACTAATGGGATCAGAGTGAGTAGCTCCTTCATTGTCGCTAGTGCTAGGGCGTTGGACTGCAAACTCTGGTGCTCCTGCGCTGGAGTCCAGCTCCATAGGGCTGGCTCCTTAGCAAGATTTTTTATTTTTTTTTTTGCTTCTGAGCTTTGCAATATCATGATTCTCCTTTGACGTCACGCGACTTCAGCTTTCGACATCATAGCCTGCTCTTCGTGTCACAGTGTCACCTCTACATTTTGCTTGTATTAGGGGTATTTGGTTGCTATCTTCTTCATTTAAACTCTGATTTAAATAAAATTTATTTTGTTGGCTTCCTTTTGACATTTTACATGCTTTCCCTGCATAAAACAAACAAAACTAAGTCAAATGGGGTTAAATGGCTATAAGAAGGCCATTAAAGGTATGGAATTGTGAGAATGAAATTCACTAATTAGGGAGTGAAACAGATTAAAAGCGATTGGTTTGTCCTCTAAGATTAGGATCATGTGATAAGAATTACCTCAGTGTGATCAATTGCTGTAATTTGATCTTATTCAGGTGTAAACGTATGAACAATTTATTCCCTTCTCAAATATCACAACTCATACAAGTTTTATACTATTGAACATAATTACAAAACTATCTTAAACTTTACTAGCATTTCGAAATTAATAGGATCACAGTTACTAGCTCCTAATGGCTCTTAAAAGTACACCCATTTGAATATTCATGCATCTATAATGGCAGGCTGCAGGATTTGGCTTCTCTACTTGGTCCAATTATGAACCCCTAAATAACAATTGCAACCTCCATCGCCTACACCGTTTTATATTATACTATCTCGCAATTGGACAAAAGAGAGAGTCGGCGGAGTTGATCGTCTCCATCTCTTCACTCAGTATTAGGCTGTCGCTTCTTTGAGGCACCCTCTCTACTCCCAAGCAATCTTTCAGCTCTAACACCGCAAAGCTCATAGTCGGCCTTTGTATGGCTTTGGGAGCCGCACACATGATCGCTATCTCTACGGACTTCCAAGCAGAATTGATGTCGTAATACCCTTTCAGCCTCGGGTCAATGATAGCTCTAAGATCTCCTCGGGAGACCAAGGGATTAACCCAGTCAACGATGCTCATCCGTTGGGAGTAGTCCGAAGTGTGGACGATGGCAGGTCGTCCAGTGATGAGCTCCAACATAACTATTCCGAAGCTGTAGACGTCGCTTTTCTCGTTCAAGCTGTTGGAAACCATGTACCTACACAACCATAAAAGTTCTGTAATGACTCTTTCCCACAAGAACCGATTAGGTTCAAATTAAAATCAGGTAATGGTGAAATTATGAGCGTGAAACGTACTCGGGATCAAGATACCCTAGGGTTCCTTTAACTACACTTGACACATGGGAGAAGTCGTCGTTAGGGAACTCTTTTGAGAGTCCGAAGTCAGCAATTTTGGCTTCTAATCTTTCGCTCAAGAGGATGTTTGTGCCCTTGACATCTCGATGAATTATAGGTGGTTTGCAACCAGTATGTAGATACTCCAGCCCTGCGCGGCAGATATGATGAATCGAAGAAAACATCTAAAGAAACATGCCTGAGATAAGTCGAGTTTCTCATCTGCAAACCTTGAGCAACATCTAGAGCAATTCGTAGTCGTAGGCCCCAAGTTAAGGTTGCTCTGTTCTTATCTGAGAACACATAATTACAAGTGAATAAATGTCTAGTTTACCTTGTTCAATACTGTTTGTACAGGGTTTATCGATGTAGAGCCAACAGAGTAAAATGATAAGGCACAACATGATTGCTATTATACCTGAGAGAAATTTAGATAAGTTTCCCAATTCCATGTACTCTAGAATGAGGGCCCTTTGGTCACCTTCAACACAGTAGCCAATCAATTGGACGAGATTTTTATGATACACTCTCGTCAATAATTGAGCCTGCAATCCAAAACCAACCGCATTAAATTCCTGTGCAACATCGAACTATGCATCTTGCGAACCCATAAACCCCGTAAATTGGACGAGATTCTGGTTGATTCAAGTCAGGTACTATAGATTAAATCCACTAGAGCATGCATATTTAAACTGAGTAACATTTATTTACCTCAATCTGAAACGCACTCGAGCCCTGACGATTCTGGGAGAGCAGCTTGACTGCAACTTGAGTCCCATCACTCATTCGCCCAAAGTAAACAGTAGTACCAAACCCTCCTTGTCCAAGGTGTTGAGTTGAGTGTTTAAGGCTTCTGCGTAGGCACAAAATACAGTGTAGTATTTTGTACTCCTTCTTTTGAGATAGTGAAATATTTCTTGGTGTGGGTCCGTGGATGTAGGCAATTTGGCCGAACCACGTTAAATTTCGTGTCTTATTTTTGGCGTCAATTATTTTTCTCGGTGGCATATGATATTGCGTGGGTCCCACTGATCTTGGGCGGAATTAGTAGCGTCCTAATTCCCAACAACTGGTATCGAGCGCGGGGTTCGTAATTTTCTTTAAATTCTTAGTATGCTCTGTGGTTGCAAAGCATAGGCTGATCTTCCACATCAGAAAAGTATTTTGAGAAAATTACGTTCTTTGCATTTGAGTGGGAGCGATGGCCACAGAGAGAGAAAATTTCAAAATTGACAAATTTGATGGCAAAATTTTGGATTTTGGAAAATGCAAATGGAGGACTACTTGTACCAGAAAGATGCGTACATGTCGGCTGAAAGAAAAGCCAGAAGGCATGAAGGAGGACGAGTGGGATCTGCTTGATCGAAAAGCACTCGGCGCAATCAGATTGACATTGTCAAGGTCAGTTGCTTTCAATATCAAAAATGAGAAGACAACGACGTCTCTCATGGCAGCCCTATCCAGCATGTATGAACAGCCGTCTGCAGCAAATAAAGTTCATTTGATCAAGAAATTGTTCAATATGAAGATGAGTGAAAGCGGGAGATTCGGAGCCCACCTCAACGAGTTCAATGAGGTGACAGATCAATTATCAACGGTCGAAGTCACTTTTAGTGATGAAGTTCGAGCCTTGTTGATTCTCGGACGATTGCCCGAGAGTTGGAATGGCACGATCACAGCCATTAGCAGCTCGGCGGGAAGTCCAAATTGAAGTTCGATGATGTCGTGAGCATGATCTTAATCGAAGAGATCCGACGACGGTCGGATGGAGCTTCTACTTGGGCGCCGCTCTCAACGTGAGATAGCAGAGGCAGAAATTCATATAGAGGGCATGGTCGTGGGACGGAGCAAGTCGAGCAACGGCGGATCGAAATCCAAAACCACGTAAATCCCAACAAGTCAAAGCATGTTGAATGTTGGAATTGTGGTCAAGCCGGACACTACAAAAATCAGTGTAAGGCACCTCAAAGGAAGCAGAGAATAAGACCGAGGTCAATATTGTGACCAAAGAAGCATGTGATGCTTTAATTTGCTCTATGGAGAAGAAGGACGTTTTTGGGTAATAGACTCGGAGCATCTTTCCATGCCATCGCAAATCGACACTATTTTGCAAACTATGTGTCGGGAAACTATGGAGAAGTATATCTCTAGGAGATGATCATCCTTGCGGCGTGGTGGGCATTGGAGAAGTTCAGATCAATCTCAATGGATCTGCTCGGAAATTGAAGGACGTGAGACATATTCCGAGTTGAGGAAAAATTTGATCTCCGTCAAACAATTGTCAAAGAAGGAGTACAAAATACTACATCGTATTTTGTGCCTCTGTAAGCCTTAAACACTCAACTCAACTTCTCCTGCTCTCTTCACTTTACGAAATACAACACAACCAGAGAAAGAGAGCTTCAGTCTAGAAGCTAGAGAGCAGGAGAAGTTGAGTTGAGTGTTTAAGGCTTTACATAGGCACAAAATCTGATGTAGTATTTTGTACTCCTTCTTTGAGATAGTGAAATATTTCTTGGTGTGGGTCCGTGGATGTAGGCAATTTGGCGAACCACGTTAAATTTCGGTGTCTTATTTTTGAGCGTCAATTATTTTTCTCGGTGGCATATGATATTGCGTGGGTCCCACTGATCTTGGGCGGAATTAGTAGCGTCCTAATTCCCAACACAAGGACCGTCTGGAAATCACTGGTTATACTCTTTAGCTCAGCATATGTGAATCTGCGGTTGTCCAGGTTGAAGGATCCATTGTCATTACTGGCTTCCGCAACAGAATCTGAGCCTAAAGAATCAAATAAGTCCCATAAAATAAAAAACTATGAGCAAAGGGTAATCTTTAATGCTTAAGTTGCTAACTCAACAAGGAAATCCTTGCAAAAAAATTGGTGTGAGCAGGGTTCAGTTTGTTCTGAATACATTAAGATGACGCACGCTTTTACATTACCTCCTGCTCTTCTTCTCCCAATTTTTCTCCAGAAAATAAACCCGGCGACAAGCAAAAGCAAGGCAACCGCTGACAGAAATACAGAGACTGGAACTGCAACACTCTTTTTCTTTTTCTTGCAGGAACTTGTTGAACAGGCATCCGAGTTATTGACGCTCAAGTTGCTCTCCACACTAATATTAGAGCGAGTATACATAATATCAGACAGGTCTATTGTTAAGAACCAAATTCTCACAACACAAAAAAAAAAAAAAAAAAGAGAGAGAGAGAGAGAGAGAGAGAGAGAGAGAGAGAGAGAGAGAGAGAGAGAGAGAGAGAGAGAGAGAGAGAGAGAGAGAGCAATTCGGCTATCATGGAAAACCAACCTCAATTGAAGAGTCCCGCTTTTAGACCTCTGTAACAAAGCAGAGGGAACGGGGCAACTGAAGTTATTTCCGGACAGGTTACTGCAATACAAAAGGAATTAAAACAAAAAGCATATTGCACATAACCATGCTTTGCACCTAATGGAGCCTGAAATTGGAGGATTTTCACTTACAGGAATGTGAGAGAAAATAATGTAGCAAGGAAATCTGGTATTTCCCCTGTCAATTTGTTTGCAGACAAATCCCTGAAAAAGAGTATTAATATTCTGATCATTAGCACATAGAAGTCATTGCCACCACCCAGGCTTTGAAGCATGAAAACAACCAAACTCACAAAGACTGTAATGAATTGAGGTCTCCAATTGCACGAAGGATAGTCCCGTTCAATCCAGTGGAAGAAAGGTTTCTGAGACCCAAATTCCATTTTTGTCAAAGTTGTGAGGATCATATGGTCGAAACTAAAGAAAGAGTCGGAGGCAGTACTTACAGAGTAACGATTCTTGGAAAAGTTGGATCACTGTAACTGCAGCCTACGCCTTCCCAAGTGTAATCTTGAGGAACACAGGGATCGCCGTTCCAATTTCTTATCAATCGATAGCCACTTTTGACGCCCATGATGGAATTAACTGATCAAATGACCATAAGAGAACATGACTCAACAGAAGAAGAGAATTTTGTTCTGTAAAACAACGAAGAAAGATCCCGCAAGAAGAGATTTTGATGGATAGGAGAATGAATAAGAAATCCAATTACAGCTACTCCTTACCATCTTCTTCGTTGGTGGGCACAACTGAGAGCTTAGCGAGGGTATAAATCTCAATTGCATTGAAAATTGGGGGAAGCGTGGAGGCTGCCGTCCTGACGAAGGAGCAGGAATACTGGAGTCGCCCGCTGACGGGGGTAGTAGTGTAGATGGTGATCGCGGAGAGATACGTGGGTCTATAGGGACCATAGCAGGTGTTGATACCAGTCACGCAGACGTTGAATTCTCTCACCTCTCCAGGCTTGAGCACTTCCACTTCGGTGATGTGCCTGTAAACGTGATACTGCTTCTCAGGATCTTCGGTCGTCCAGTTGAAGGACAGAATGTTGGTGCTGCTGTTCGCCGGAGCCACCGCGGTGGACAGAACCTTCACCGGAGGTTGGAACATGGGGATGTTGTTATCAATGATGGCCGACGTTGCGTTTAACGAAACGTACGCATTGGACGAGAACGGGAACCAAATTCGGTCGTAGGCGTCGTCTTTGTACCTCAATTGGCTGGAGGATCCGACGTCGTATCTGTTATAGAGAACGAGAGCGTGCGTTTCGTCGGAGGCGTTGTACATTGCCAAAGGCAGGGCTCTCAACTCCAGCATTGATATGAAAGGCGTCCCGTGCTTCCTCACGAGGCAGACCGAGATATATTTAGCTGTCGCTATTGTGATGATCTCCGAAATGGTGTCCCCGGTCACTTCCTCCCAGTGATTGACCCCGAGATAGAGGTCAAAGACGGGTCGAATTGTACCATCGTAGTTGCCGTGCACGAAGCCGGCTCGGACCAGATACCTGTTGCCCTTCACCACCGGCCTCAACGTGTAGCAGTTGCGATCTCCCTCAGGGAAACTTCTCAGGTTCCGGTACTGTGCTGCGTATGAGTTGGTTTCGATTTCTCTGTTCTCGCCCGTGTCGATGAAGCCTGCGTCGGACGTGTACAAGATCCCCGTATATTCGTCTGTGTAGTTGGTCCCTTCCCGCAGCCCACAGTCAATGCTTATGAAGCCGTCTGGCATAAATGTTAACAAGATAGTCATATATACAACGCAAGAGGAGTCATTATTGTTGGATATATATCTGCATGTATATCTATCTTTAATGAAGAATTGAGGATATATCATCGCGACTGACCTTGTTGAGCTTGAGCAAGTCCCAGAATGATAAAGGGGAAGAAAAATCTGGGTAGCAGAGTCATCATTTAGTGTCTTGATCGCCGGAGAGAAGAGAAGATCAGGTACACCGTGCGCGCGCGGATGTATTGAATTCCGATCGGTGACGACTAATATTGGATTAACCAGCTAGCTTCTGCAGTGCTGAAAAGGGGTGGGAGAAAACTGACTGAAGTGTAGCTATTATTCCTCCTAAGTCGTCGCCCTCTTTGCCGTGTCCTCCACGTACGGAAGAAATTTCAGCCAAGTAAAAACCCTCAACCCCTGTCAGCTTCTGTAGTATTGAATGATCAGGAGATAATATATTTGGATTAACCAGCTTCTGCAGTGCTGAAAAGGGGTAGGAGAAGACTGACTTTTCCACGCCAGTAATGTTGGATTAACCAGGTCGCTGTGGAATTCGATGCAATTCGACTACGCAAGTTTCTATCCACACAGCCAAGGACTGATGAATTTAGCTATTATAGAAATTAACCAAAAGAGACCCAGATTTGACATGACAGCTCAGAGAAAGATTTTCGACGACAAGCTTAAGGGAATACTTTGTGTAATTTTTGTTCATTGTAGACTTGATCCAGCTTCTCCTACGTGGAAAGAAAGTTCTCAGAAATATCATAGGGGAGAGCGTGTTGGAAAGCTCTTGCAGACTCATTGAAATGACGACATGATCTCAATTACGTAAATGCGGAATTATGTATAATATAGTGATCACTTCTTTAGATCTTTCTTAATTCTACTTATATATGTTTACTATTGTTTGTTTTAATCAAAATTACAAGGGTTCTCGTGTGACTTTCTAATTATGGCTTGTTGAAGTTATGATTTAGAAGCTAGAATCTAATAATATATAGTTAAATGGATTGGTAGATATTCTACTTACGCTAGTGTCAATTTCTCCCCAATCATTTGTTGCTAAATGTTGTTCGTTTTACGGTGTTTAACAATCAATTGTTTCAAATATAGGAGGCGGTGGGTCAGAAAGAAGCCAGCAGCACACAATCTAATCCAGCAAATATTATTCTACGGGAAAGTTTCATCGCAAAATTTGTCCCTCTCGTAGACTTGTAATTTTCTTCTACGCGCGTGATCAGAACCAGACCGAGGTTTGTTTGTATGGACAGACCGACCACAGTTCTAAGTCTTTACTGTATTTGACTGAGTCGTCTTATCTTCGACCTCATTGACAGCAGCCGAGCAGTTACTACTTACTAATCTGTTTTTTCTTCTGCTACATTATCACCAAAATGCTAGCTAGCAACTGGTAATCTCATGACATATATATATATATGCACGAAGAAGACTTATTAAGAATTATTTGTTTCAAATTTCAACTGATTCTGAAGGGTCACAACTAGTTGATTTGTCGTACATAGGAAGGAAGAAAGGAATATATTCAGAGAACCTAAATAATAATTCCAAGTACTGTCGCGTCTCTCATGACCACTTCAACATATAATGAATTTCAATGGATAGCTGAGGCAATAGGCCACTTGGGTAGTGTCCAAATTACCGGATCAGTGACAACATTATAATTACCTTAATCTCTTCCTTCTTGTCAATTATATATCATGGCAACGATGTGAATATCAGAGCTTGATTACGTCGACATTTTGTGAAGGCAAATCTATGTCATTAGTGTTACATAGCTAGCTTAATTTATAAAAAATTAATGTTCTGATATAATCAGAAAACGCTAATCTAGTGTGGATACAAGGAACTAAACTCGATATGTATATGGTCTTGATCCAATGAAATTTTAAAATGTGCGTGCATCCTACTCAACCTCATAATTTGAAATTTTAATTAAATTTAATCGATTAGATATATAGCATGTACAGTTGTGATTTTCAGTAATTTTAAAGGTCAGCTGCGCGCTGTACATAATATCTAGAATTATAGATCGAATCTAATGGAAATTTGGATTTTATCAAATTTTTATTTTAAGAACTTAATGCAACCAAATTATTAAAAGGGAGGCTTGGCAACCAAAACAGTCCAAAAACCCAAGACCAAAAGAGCCGGAATCGGAAAATTAGTCGTTGGTCTAATTGGTCTATCACTGCAAAGACCCACGCGTGTTGACAAGTAAAAGCACTTACCTCATGTCTTACAGTAATATATACGTGGTTACGCGCCTGAACTAATACATAGCTTGCTAGCATTCCTCCCAAGTCGCCTCCCTCCCGGTCCTCCACGTTAGGATGAAATTTCAGCCAATTGGAACATTTACCTGGAGAGAAGCTAGCTTTAATTGCAGAGATGACTTCGACGAAACACGAGGGAGAAAAGACCCCCAACCCCTGTCAGCTTCTGCAGTATTGAAAGATCAGGAGATAATGTATTTGGATTAACCAGGTCGGTGAAAAGGGATGGGAAAAGACTCAGACTTTTCCACACGCCAATAATGTTGGATTAACCAGGTCGCTGTGGAATTCGATGCAATTCGACAACGCAAGTCACCATCCACAGCCAAGGACTGATGGATTTAGCAAATATTGAAACCAAAACAGACCTGATATGACATGACAACACAGAAAGATTTTCGAAGAAAAGCTTAAGGCCAGGAATATTTTGAGTAATTTTTGTTCAGCGTAGACTAGACGATCGAGCTTCTCGTACGTGGAAAGAGAGTTCACAAAAATATAATTGGGGAGAGCGTGGTGGAAAGCTCTAGCTAACTCAGTGAAATGACGACATGCTGTCATTTTACGTAAATGCCGAATTATATTTAATAGAGTCACTTCTTTACATCTTTCTTAATTCTAGTTATATATGTTTCCTATAGTTTGTTTTAATCAAAATTACAAAGGTTCTCGAGTGACTTTTCTAATTATGGCTCGTAGAAAGTATGATTTAGAAGATAGAATCAATTAATAATAGTTAAATGGAGTAGTGGTTATTTTTAATAGACTTGTTTCAATTTCTCCCCAATCATTTGTTTCAATCATCTGTTCCATGGGTGGTTTTCAAAGTTTTAATTTAAGAATTTAATGTAAACAAAATATTAAAAAGGAGACATGGCAACCAAAGCAATCCAAAAACCCAAGACCAAAAGAGCCGGAATCGGAAAATTAGTCGGCGGTCTAATTGGCCTATCACTGCAAAGACCAGTGGGTGGTGACAAGTACAAGCACTAATTACCACATGGTTTGCAATAATATATACGCGGTTACGCGGACTAATGAAACTAAAAAGTACTCCCACGGTTTCCATTTACAGGAAATTAACAAACCCCTTAGCTATCCAAATGTTTCTTGATTTATCAATGAAACAAAAGTCGGATACATTAATGCATGTTGCCTGATTTGTCAAGGAAACAAAGGTCGATAAATTTGCTGCTTTACCTGTAAATTAAAATCAAATTAAGGAATCTATGAATTGTTAATAACTGCAAGGCACAGACAGAATAGCAGACAGGCGCAATGGGGACGTCGCCGTGGATTACTACCATTGCTACAAGGTCTGCTGCCTTTCTCTCTTTGATTCTTTCTTTATTTTATGCAATAACTATTTTTCTGTTCCATGGGTGGTTTTCAATTTAATTAACTGATCATGTTCGTTGTATAATTAGTATAGTTATCTCGTTTCCCAGCAAATAATGCCACTGTATTATCCATTTTTATCATATCATTATTCTCCAACACTCTTATTTACATGTGGGTCTTATTCACATAATATGATTAGTCTCTAAAGAGTAATACTAGCTGAACCTATGTGCAGTACCTATCCTATGTACATATTAATTAACCCTTAAATATATAAAAAAAAATTTATTTTATAAATTACTATATTCTAAAGGATAAACCCTAGGCATCAATAGTTTAGATTAACATATACATGGGATAGGTACAACACATAGGTGCAACTAGTATTTTCCTTCTCTAAAACTCTTCTTAATGTGTGGGTTTATATGGATTGTATGGGTAAAGGCCCATGTTGGCCTCATTCATATGTATGGACACGAAAGTAATGAAAGAAAAGGGTATTGACGCATACAAATTTTCCATCACTTCACCTAGAATTCTGCCATGTACGTCTGACTTCTCTAATTTTCACGCCTGATGAGCGTTTTGTTATATTAATCGAAGAAAAACTCAGGGAATCAATGTTAAGCTAAGTTAACATTACTCAAATATTACTTTTATTCTATAATTTAATCCACCAAAATCCATGGAAATTATAGATGGAAAACAGAGTGGAGGTGTGAATGAGGAAGGCCTACGATACTACAAGTCTACAAGAATGTCATCAATTAGGTCAAATCCCAGGGTCGACTGAAGCCCTTGGCGTACCCTATTCCATTGGGACATTCCTCATAGTCTCGAAGAAGAATACGATGGTTTTTTGAGTTCCAAAGTCGCGTATGCTTCTAGAAATAAAATTTAATCTTCTAATTATAAGCTCTAAATTTATGTGTACAAAGTAGTGCATAATGTCTATACTAATTAGAAGCTAAAAACTTCATTTCCAAGTAACAAGCTATAAAATATTATACTTGTTAGTTTATGTAAGATCAGCATAAATTAATGAAAAATGATTTCAGTATTGTGAGTTTTTACATCCTTGTCTTGCTAGCAGCCTAGTTGGTAGTCCCGATAAGGTCTAGGGTCTAAGCTTACCTTTAGAATAGGAAGATAGTTCCTACTTTTAGAATAGGAAGATAGTTCCTACTTTATCTCTTATCTGGACTACCAACGAAGATGTCATGTCATGCTGTAAACCCTTATAGTAGTAAAATTTGGCAGTACAATTATCACCACTCTAAATTAGCGTGTGTTCAGTAGTGGGTTTGATAACTTGGTTGAGTACTCAATTAGCAAGTTCATGGGTAGTTAATGCTAATTGTACCTCAACCAAGTACCCTGGAATGTTGGCATCCACTAATTAAATAGTGTAATGCTATGCGTCTCCACAAGGGTACGCATTTGGGCTACCCCTCTAAAGTAGATGCATAGCCAGCGCCGCGATTTTTTAACTAGAAGTCAATAATAAAACACAAGCTATGCACCCCGTCAAGGGGTAGCTAAAATGCATACCCTTGTGGGTTGGCATGACATTTTCCAATTAAATAACATGAGATAGAAAATAAGCACAAAAAAGGGGAGAATAAATATATGGAGGGAGGTGAAATAGACTTATTTAATAATTTGTATAGTTATAACTACTAAGTACTAAGTAACTCCATAAATTTTTACTAAACTACAGTAAGTTAAATGACCTCTAGGATGGGTTAAAGCAGATGTGAAACATAATAGAGGAGATTTGAATGCCTTCTTAGATTTGGAAAAGATAAGAGTTGGAGGTGAAAAAATTTCACGTCTACAAGTCAGGATGTGTTCTCAACAGTTCTAATTTGTTCTTATTCAGGAGCGTAAATTAAGTATGAACATTTTATTCACCTCACTAATATCACATCTCATGCAAGTTCTATAATATTGAACATAAATACAAACCTATCTTAAACATTACAAGCATTTCCAAATTAATGTGAGATTGACTAGCTCCTAATGGCTCTTATTAGTACCTGCACCCATTTGAATAATAATCGTGCATCTAAACATGGCAGTCTGCAGGATTTGTTTTCTCTACCTACATCTATTTTACGAACCCCTAATTGAAAGTTGCATCATCATCACCTAGACACATCCAAATTATACTATCTTGCTATTGGGTGAAAGATTGAGTCGCCGGAGTTACTCGTCTCCATCTCTTCACTCAGAAGGCTGTTGCTTCTTTGAGGCACTCTCTCTGCTCCCAAGCATTCTTTCAGCTCTGACACAGCAACGCTCATTGTTGGCCTTTGTATGGCTCTGGGAGCTGCACACGCGATCGCTATCTCTATGGACTTCCAAGCAGAATTGATGTCGTAATCCCGTTCCAATCTCGGATCAATGACAGCTCTAACGTCTCCTTGAGAAACCAAGGGGTTAACCCAGTCAACAATGCTCATCCGTTGGGAGCTGTCG
Source organism: Aristolochia contorta (assembly GCA_022405105.1). Classification (NCBI taxonomy): domain Eukaryota; kingdom Viridiplantae; phylum Streptophyta; class Magnoliopsida; order Piperales; family Aristolochiaceae; genus Aristolochia; species Aristolochia contorta. The sequence goes on along the minus strand of CM039666.1, from coordinate 10,521,537 downwards.
GAAGTGTGGACAATTGCAGGTCGTCCTGTGATGAGCTCTAACATAACGATCCCGAAGCTATAGACGTCACTTTTCTCGTTCAAGTTGTTGGAAACGATGTACCTACACAACCATAAAAGCTAAGTAATTACCATTTCCCAGAAGTATCGATTATGTTCAGGATGGGGTCCTAATGGTGAAATTACGAGCATGCAACGTACTCGGGATCAAGATACCCTAAGGTTCCTTTAACTACAGTCGACACATGCGAGAACTCCTCGTTGGAGAAGATTTTCGAGAGTCCGAAATCAGCGATTTTGGCCTCTAATCTTTCGTTCAAGAGGATGTTCGTTCCCTTCACATCTCGATGAATGATAGGTGGTTTGCAACCGGTATGTAGATACTCCAGCCCTGCGCATCAGATACCAACTCTCAATTAGTTCATGAATCAAAGAACATCTAAAGAAACATGAGATAAGTCAAGTTCTTCTCGCTCTCAGACCTTGACCAACATCCAGAGCTATCCGAAGTCGTTGGCCCCAATTTAAGGCTGCTCTGTTCTCATCTGTGAACATACACAATTACTAGTGAATGTCTAGTTTACCTTCAATAATGTTTGTACAGGGTTTATTGATGTAGAGCCAGCAGAGTAAAATTTTAACGCAAAACATGTATGTTATTATACCTAAGAGAAATTTTGACAAGTTCCCCTGTGCCATAAACTCTAGAATGAGGGCCGTTTTGTCACCTTCAGCACAGTAGCCAATCAATTGGACGAGATTCCTATGATATACTCTCGTCAACAGTTGAGCCTACAATGCAAATTCAACCGCATTTCCCTGTAAATTCTTGTGCAAGATCTTTCTATGTTTCTTGCAAAGCCATAAATTAAAACTACTAAGACATTAATATTTAAACTTAGTAACATTAAATTGCTTACCTCAATATGAAACTCACTCGTGCCTTGACGATTCTGGGAGAGCAGCTTGACTGCAATTTGAGTCCCATCATCCATTCGGCCATAGTAAACAGTACCGAACCCTCCTTTTCCGAGGACCCTCTGGAAATCACTGGTTACGCTCTTTAGCTCAGCATATGTGAATCTGCGGTTGTCCAGATTGAAGGAACCATTGCCATCACTGGCTTTCACACAAGGGCCTGATCCTAAAGAAGCTAGAAATCCCAAAAATAAAAAACTATGAGCTGGTCATCAGAATAAAGAGTGAACTATAATGCTTAAGTTGCTAGCTCAACAAGGAGATCCTTGGAAACAATTTGCATGACAGGGTTCACTTCGCTCGGAATTTAGACTACATTAAGATGACGCACGCTGTCACATTACCTCCTGTTCTTCTTCTCCCAAATTTTCTCCAGAAAATAAACCCGGTGGCAATCAAGAGCAAGGCGACCGCGGATAGAGAAACAGAGACTGGAACAACAGCGCTCTTTTTCTTTTTCTTGCAAGAACTTGTTGCACAGACATCCGAGTTATTGACGCCCAAGTTGCTGTCCACACTGATATTAGAGCGAGTGTACATCATATTAGACAAGTCTGCCGTTCAGAACCTAATTCTCATTGTACAAATTAAGAAACAGAAACAGAGCAATTGGGCCATCATGGAAATCCAACCTCAATAGAAGTGTCCCGCTTTTAGATCTCTGTAACAAAGCGGAGGGAACTGGGCCAGTGAAGTTATTCCCGGACAGGTTACTGCAATACAAAAAGAACTAAAACAAAAAACATACTGCAGAAATCTTGTTGTGCAACTGAGGGTGCCAGGAATTGGATAACCAGACTTACAGAAATGTAAGAGAAGATAATGTCGCAAGGAAATCTGGTAAGTCCCCTGTCAATTTGTTTGCAGACAAATCCCTGACACAGGAGTATTAAAATTATGATCATTAGCACGCAGAAATAATTACCCTCATCCAGTCTTTGAAGCAGGTAAGTACTCACAGAGACTGTAACGAACTGAGGTCTCCAATTGGACGAACTATGGTCCCGCTCAATCCACTGGAAGAAAGGTTCCTGCAACCCAAATTCCTATCAAAATTCTGAGTATTAAACTGTTTTAGCGATGAAAAACGCCATAGACATTCGATGAGACGAATACAATCAAGCGGAGGGAGAACTTACAGAGTAACAATTCTTGGAGAAATTGGATCACTGTAACTGCAGCCTACTCCATTCCAAGTGTAATCTTGAGGAACACAGGGATCGCCGTTCCAGTTTCTTATCAATCGATAGCCACTTTTGACGCCCATGATGGAATTAACTGATGAATTGCCCATGAGAGAACAGGACTCAACAGAAGAACAGAATTCTACTTTGTAAACTAATGAAGACTGAATAAGAAATCCAACTACAGCAACGGTTTCCTTACCATCTTCTTCGTTGGTGGGCACAACTGAGAGCTTAGCGAGGGTATAAATCTCAATTGCATTGAAAATGGGGGGAAGGGTGGAGGCCGCCGTCCTGACGAAGGAACAGGAATACTCAAGGCGGCCACTGAAGGAGGTAGTAGTGTAGAAGCTGATCGCGGAGAGATAATCGGGCCTATAGGGATCGTAGCAGGTGTTGAAACCAGTCACGCAGATGTTGAATTCCCTCACCTCGCCAGGCTTCAAGACCTCCACTTCAGCGATATGCCTGTAAACGTGATACTTCACCTGAGGAGTATCGGCCGTCCAGTTAAAGTACAGAATGTCGGCGCTGCTGTTCGCCGGAGCCACCGCGGTGGACAGAACCTTCACCGGAGGTTGGAACATGGGGATGTCGTTAGCCACGGTCAACGTTGTGCTTAACGAGGCGTAAGCGTCGGACCCAAACGGGGACCAAATTCGGTCGTAGGCGTCGTCTTCGTACCTCAATATGCTCCGTCTGGAGGATCCAACGTCGTAGCGGTTATGGAGAACGAGAGCCTGAGTTTCATCGGAGGCGCTGTACATTGCGAAAGCGAGGGCTCTGATCTCCAGCGCCGATACGAAAGGCGTCCCTTGCTTTCTCACGAGGCAGACTGGGATATAGCCAGCCGTCGCTATTGTGATAATCTCCTTCCACTCGGGCCTCGACGAGCTCTGTGGAGCCACTTTCGTCCAGAGATTGACCCCAAGATGGAGATCAAAGACGGGTAGAATTGTGCCATCGTAGTTGCCGTGCATGAAAGAGGCCCGCACCAGATATCTGTTGCCCTTCACCACCGGCCTCAACGTGTAGCAGTGGCGATCCCCTCCGGGAAACTTCTCAGGTTCCGGTACTGTGCTGCCAGTGACGCGGAAATGAAACTCGGTCCGATTTGTTTGTTCTCGCCCGTGTCGATGAAGCCGTCGTCGGACAGGTAAAAGATCCCCGTGTCCTCGTCTGTGTAGTTGGTCCCTTCCAGCAGCCCACAGTCGAGGCTTATGAAATCTGACATAATTAACAGTACTCATGATGGTTGGAACTCTGCATGTATAATGAGGAATTGAGGATGATCGTGACTGACCTTGTTGAGCCTGAGTGAGTACCAGAATGACAAAAGCGAAGAGAAATCTGGGTAGCAGAGTTACCATTTGTGATCTTGATCGCCGTAGAGAGAGAAGAAGAACAATGCGGATCGACGTATCGAATTCCGATCGGGGACGAGTAATGGCTTCCGCTTTCGAGGCTCCCGGGGAACTTTAAGAGAACATTCTCAACTCTCAACTCGCCCCCTCTATCCTGGGTCCTCCATAGATGAAATTTCTGCCAGTAGAAACTTTTACACGCAGATATAAGTACATAGGTGGAAATGGGAGGAATTAATAAATTATTGAAAGATCAGGAGATAATATATTTGGATTAACCAGGTCGTTGAAAGGGAGAGGAGACGACTTTGACTTTTCCACACAAGTATTAATGTTTGACATTTTGGAGGTAGGTGTAAACCGGTTCTTACCGTTTATGAGAGAGAACCCGTTTTACCAATTACAGTTTAAATAAGGACAATATGATAAATTTATCACCCCTACACCTTTCCAACTTTCCACATTTCTGTAATTGATTAATTGTTTAATTCCTTTTTTATACTAAGTCCACTGCTCACACGATTAGATATCATATAACTAGCAAAAAAATGATATTTTACTTAATTGTTTCAAAAAATTAAATTAGTAAATTTAGTAAAAATAATATAATATTATATATAAATTTTAAAAACTCTTCACCCTGATTTTTAAAATTTTATTTATATTTATATTTATATTTTTTTGTCTTAGACATATCGACTGAGTCAAGTTTGTACTAAGTTTTTTTTATATTATTATTTACTATGTTACAATTATACTATTTTGTAACATTAATTGAATATGTGAATATTTATTGAGCAAAGATTTTAAAGTTATTGACATGAATTATTATATACCAATTAAACCCAATAAATTTATTATTAATTATACAATTAACTCATTAAGCAACAACCAATACATCTCTATATCTCCTAATTAAGTCACATACATATTTAAGAGGCCATATATCTTTCACTATTGTACCTCAGCCAAAATAAAATTAGATATGTGATATACTCATTTCTTATCATTTATTAAAAAACATGATTCTACCATCCCCTTGACTATTAAATAAAGAGTAATGTTAGGCGCACGGCTCTCGTGCAAGTTTTTGAGCACGGGATCTACGTGGATGGCTTAAGTGGCCATCCACGTCATGCACACGTGGCTGAGGTCTCCTGTCCCGCCGCCTCCCGTCCTGCCGCCTCCCGTCCCGCCGCCTCCCGTCCCGCCGCCTCCCGTCCCGCCGCCTCCCGTCTCGCCGCCTCTCGTCTGGCGCTAGTCGGCAAACACGGAAGGGAGCGTTTTCGACCCTCCCTCTCCTTCCTCCGGCCTCCCGCAGTGGCCGCAGCATCCCACAGTGGCCATGGCCTCCCGTCCAGCTGTGGCTGCAGCCTCCCATCCCGCTGTGGCTGCGGCCTCCCATCCCGCTATGGCTGCGGCCTCCCATCCCGCTGTGGCTTCAACCTCCAGTCCTATTGTGGCTGCGGCCTCCCATCCCGCGGCCTCCCGCTGTGGCCTCTCGCAGCGGCCTCCTGCTGCAGCCTCTCGCAGCGGACTCCCACTGCAGCCTCACGCAGCAGCCTCCCGCAGCGGCCGCAGCCACAGCGAGGGTCGAACGCAGGAGGCCACGGGACGGCTGGCCACAGCCGCGGGAGGTTGTAGGAGGCCGCAGCCGTGGGAGGCCGTAGCCGCGGGAGGCCGTAGGACGTAGGAGGCTGAAGCCGTGGGAGGCTGCCAGAGGGGAGGCTGTTCACGCGGGAGGCGGCGGGACAAGAGGCCTTAGCCACGTACGCATTGTGTGGATGGCCACCTAAGCCATCCACATAGATCCCACAAATACTTGGGAGCCCTGGGCCTAGCGTTACTCTTAAATAAATATGTAACTAAGTACATTGATGGAGTAAAGTAACAATTGTACAAAAGCAAGCACTCCCTAGAGAATTTTAAAATTTTTTAATTTTACATCACAGGCGATACTCGAGTTTGATGGATCAAGAAATGCGCACTTACACCCCCGGAAAAACAAGCATATGATATTTATTAACCTATGGTCTTCTTGAATAAGTTTTCAACCCTAATTTTCATTCTTCCCGAGTTTGATATTCCTGACCAGCGACCGTTGGACACTACCGATTCAGTTAAATCTTTCTTAGATTTAGTATTCGATGACAGTTCAGAGGACGAGTTTGAAAGTTAACCGCAACACACCGAGCAGTTGCCACAGTCTCTCTTTCTCTCACGGTCATTCTTCGATTTCTTCATCTGATTCCTCTCCCTTTCTCTCTCCGTTTCCTCTCCCTTTCTCTCTCCGTTTCCTCTCCCTTTCTCTCTCCGTTTCCTCTCCCTTTCTCTCTCCGTTGTCATCGATTTAGTGCAAAATAAGTTTGAATTTCACCTTTCAAAGGTATTTTTGTCATTTCACATTGTAATCAAATTGAATATACACCTTGTTTTAAAAAACCAAACCGGTAACCCGGAACATCTGATTCGGCAGAATCTGTTCAGCTAGGTTGAACCCGGTATGAGTTGTAAGTCATTATTTTAACAAAACACCTATAAGCCTATTACTCACGGATTACCTATATTCACAAAACAAATTTAAAAATACAGAAACATTAAAATGCTAAAAGCATAAAAATATAATGTTTAAAACATTGAAACTTAAAATCTAATATAATTAACTCTTGAAAAAAATATCCTTCCAAAAAACAAAATTATTCTAAAAAAATATTTCTTGAGAAACCACACACCTAACTTTTTGAACTATTTCTGCCACCAATTGCATATTTTTCCACATCTTCACCTATACAAACAATCCTTGCATCCAATATTTCATTCATAATATATAAAAATAATCAATTAACATATGTAACCAAAAATAAAATAGACATGTTTAATTATGCAAAATTTATATTATTGTACCATCATCTCAAGGCTGCACTAAAGTTGGTTGCACATTTTCCCAGATTTGATTTTCTACATCATCAAGTATTGGAGGATCTATTTGGTTAAAGTTTTATTTTAAACGATTTGGTCCAATGGTAACAAGACTGGTTCAACCGGTTTCGCGGTTCAACGGTTCAGCGGTAGAACAAGTAAAAACCGGTGGGGTAATCCGGTTTTCAAACTCTTACGGGTTTTAAAGGAAACCAAACCGTAAGAATCACCGGTTCCGATTGAACCAGTCGAACCGGTCGGGTCGGATAGGTTCTTAAAACATAGATATAAACAGTGTGATGAGTTAAAAAAGATTAACTTATTTTTATCATATTTTGTTATATTTAACATGGTATCAAAGACTTACATAGTCTGACTCTGTCCAACAAGGTCCTAACTCGGTTCGAATAGTTGTATTTTCAGGTGAATTGAGTTCAACTCGGATGACAAGAATGTGTCAACTAGTCGTGAGTCGTCATCGTCCCTAATTTGGGGATACGGTTCAACGACAAGGATTCTTTGATTTTTGGCTCAATTTCCACCAATTTTTTTACCATTCAGATTTGAAATTCATCAACAACGTCGATTTTGCATCAGTTCTTTGGATTGATAATCAATTTTGCATCTTGATTTTGAAATTTTTCGATTTTGGAGCAAGCGGAGAAACTTTCGGTGACTTTGTTTTTTGGGGTTTTCAATGTTGTTTCTTGCGATTTGACTAGTGTTTGGCTCAAAATTCTGTTGGAAACATAAACCTACTATAGAAACTTCGGATTGTCTTCTAATTTTGGTGAGTCGAAAAAGATTTTGGATTCGGGTTCGATTCTTCTTTAATTTTTTGTTCAATTTTACTTGAAGGATTTGGAGTTTTTTTCGTCATTGTCATCCGTTGACCTTCATCACTTGTCAACTATTGATGTCGCCGTACTATAGCGGCAACCTTCAGTTTTGGAGATTTGGGTTCGATTTCTGCCTATAGTTAATGCACACAAAGAGGAAGACCTCTCTATGCTTCAAGAGAACCAGGCCAAACCGGACTGGGCTTTTGTTCCTATCAAACCGAGTCAGACCAAATAAGGTCAGACCTCAGTGTCTTGTGCATCTATAGTTCTCTAATTAATTTTTGGGCTCTTCTGCACCATTTTATATTACCTTGAGTAAGTGATTCTAATTTTAGTGCTTTGAGAATGTATTTTTGCTTGTACCGTCATAGTTAAGATGTCTTTGACTAACGATCATGTTCAGAATTTGCTTTTGCTTTTAAAAAACAGACACGAAAAATAATTTTGTTTAGAAGTACAAGCTGGAGATGAATATTCAGCCTTTACGACAAACTCACGATCAGTCTATATCCGATTTTTATGCCCAAATGTCTATGATGTGTGATCAATTAGTTGTCATTATTCCTAAGTTTGTTTGCCAAGTGGATACAACAATTTTTCAGAAATATATTGAATAAGTTCTCTTAGTTTAGTTCTTAGCAGCACTTCGAGATAATTATGAATCCTTTCAATCCTTCATGCTTCAGATGAGCCATTTACTTCTGTAGAAGGTGCACTTTCAGAGCTATTAGCAAAGGAGACATGTCATCTTACTGGTGGATCTATTAGTTTTACTGTTAGAGATATTGATATTGTTCTTAATACTTCTCAATGTCCTCCTCCTTCCACTGATAGTAAGCCTGGTAATTCTTGTGATATGAGTCAAATGCGCTGCAATTATTGTAAAGATTATGGTCACAAAAAATTCGCCTGTCATGCACTAAAATTAAAGAAGCCTTAGAATAATCGGTGCACTATTGCAGCTTCTATTTCCACTAATGGTTCATCTACTACAGCTCAATGTTTCACTCGGGCACTGAATATTGTGGATATCACAGACAAGATTAAAAAAACTCTTGCTGGTCTTGGTCAAAGTACTTCCTCCGCCTTTGCATTGTCTACCAATTAAAGTAAAGGTTCTTGGATAATTGACTCATGTGCATCAAATAATTTGACATTTGATTCTTCTATTTTGTTTAGACATCATCTTCTTTTGTTTCTTCTTCCCCTATTTATATAGTTGAAAATTCTAAATTTTTGTTCAATTTACTGGTTTAGTTTATACCTCTTCTGGCTTTGTTTCTTTGATTTTCCCTATGTTCCTCTTTTATCCAAGAATTTGTTATTTATTGGTAAGTTGTGTGATCTTGGGTTTCAAGTTTTCTTTTCTTCTTTTGGATGTTAGGTACGAGTCTTGTCAACGGAGAAGGTTCTTGTGAGAGGGCGCAAAGTTTGGCAATTGTTTGAACTTGTTGAATTAAATATTTTTTTTATTACTCTATCCTTGTTAAATTGTAGTTTGGCAGCTACTTCAACTTCTGAATTTGCACTTTGGCATAGTCATTTTGGTGATTTACCTCCCACAACTCTTAATAAATTAGCTAATAATGGCCAGTTGGGTAACGTTTCTTCAGAATTATTGCATTGTCTTAGTAGTGAACTTGGTAAAAATACAATTTTACCATTAAAAACATGTAAATGTGTGTTCTTTAGCACCACTTGATGTTATTTATTCTGATATTTGGGGACCATCCTATGTTCCATTGATGGGTGAATTTTGCTATTATGTTGTGTTCATTAATGATTATTCCAGTTTTGTCTTGGTCTATCAGCTAAGATCTCGTTCAGCTTTTTACGATACTTATGATGACTTCTCTACCATGGTTCGTACATCAATTTTTTAAAACTATTAAAGTTTTTTGCTCTGAGTCTGGGGGAGAATTTATCTCATGTAAGTTTCGTAAGTTGCTAGAGTTTCATGGTTCTTTGTAGTACCTTTTTTGTCCATTACTCTACAACAAAATAGGGTTGTTGAGCACAAACATAGACATATCATTGAAATTGATTATGTGCTTTTTTTGTCCTTCTGTGCCAAAATAGTAATAAGGCGAGGCGGTTTTAGCCTCTATTTATCTTATTAATCAGTTGTCATCTATAGCTCTAATAGGGTTTCTGCCTTTCACTTGGCACGTCTCGAAATATTCTTCTCTTCGTGTCTTTAATTGTATGTGTTTTGTCATACTTCCTGCAAGTGAATGCGATAAGTTGTCTTCTAAATTTGTGTTGTGTGTTTTTCTGGGTTATGGTATTGAGCAAAAATATTTTTGCTATTATAATCCTCAAGCAAACAAATTGTGTATTTCTCGTGATGTTACTTTTTGAGAAAATTTTCTATTTCACTATTTACGTTCTTATAAACTTCAATTTGATATTTCTCCCATTTTTTGTTTTTTATTTGTTTCTACACGACTTGTCTTTTGTGTCTTTTGTGTCTTCTATGTCTAACTCTGTCATAGGTTCTTCGACTAGAAACTCCCTCTCCCTTGTGCTCTCTCCAACTAATGATCATGTGCCTTCTTCAGATTTGTCTCCTAGCTCCTCTATCTATTCCTTACCAGAAGATCGTGGGAGTCAGTCCCGATGTCCATCCCATCATTGTCAACATCCAATACGTCTACATGATTATCTTTGCTATTTTTCTGCTCTCATTTCTGTTCGTTAACCCTCTTCCTATTAGGAAACTTCCTCTAATCCTCTTTTGTAGCAAGCAATGTCTGAAGAGTTACAGACTCTTGCCACGTCTTATACTGGGGATCTTGTTACACAACCTCCTAGTAAATCTACAAATGGAAGCAAATGTGTTTATAAAATAAAGATTGAGGATGTCCCTAAGGCATTTTGAGGATGCTCCATTCCCGACTGCATATTGGGGGAGATGAGGATCGCTAAGCCGGGCGTCGATGCTGGTGACGAAGTCGTCGCCAAAGGAAACCCCGACGATGCGGCTGAATCTTACGAGGGGGAGTTTGGGGGAGGAAACATCATCATGGAAGCCTCAGAGGACGTTCAGGCACAGGACCCACAGACAGATGTAGAAGAGGAAGACGATGACTGGACCCTAGTTATGAGGAATAGGAAATCAAACTTACCAGCTCTACAATCAAAGATGTCTGTTTTTAAGAGTCATTCGTCAATATAGAAGAATGGGTTGACAGATCGGAACCCAACGGGAAGCTAAGCATCAAGATTTCGGTTACCAATGACGTCAAACACTCCTTCATATGCTTCCCAGCTTGCATCGTAAAGAAAAGTTGGATGATGATGGACCAATCTCTGAAAACGAAGTCTTGCAAGAAGGAAATCATTCAACTTGGGAAGGAAAAGTTCACCTTCTGCTCTTCGCAGGGAGTCAAACGTATGCTCAGAATCATACATGAGACGGAGGGCACAACGCTCACTAAGGTACATGAATTTGCACTAAAGGATGTTAGCTGCAACTACCGAGCTGATGCACGGCGAGGACTCAGCCAGCGCAAACCCAACCAGACCAAACTCAAAGGAAATAAGAGAAAAGATACCGGATCATTACGGTCATAATCAATTGCTGGAAGCATGGAACCTTGGCGTAAAAGCTTTGGAGTCCGCGGTCGTGCAAATCTTGAAACAACAAATAAAGGATCTGGAGTTAGGGGAATACATCAAATCCTCCTTTCTATTGAGACTGCACCCATGATTTCACCATTAGGAGGAAGGAGAAGACTCATATGGCTTAAAGAACAGGAACATAATCATGCGCTCTGCAACGGCCTACTTGAGTGCGGCAAGGAGAAGATCGAAGAGGCGCAACCATGGAAAGCGGAGGAAAAAGTTTTCGATGGATTCTGGCTCCAGATTTATGGCATCCCCCCTCAGCTTTGGGATGAAGATTAAATGCATCTTCAACCACTTCGGGACACTCCTTTACCTTGATGAGGCAACACGATCGAGGAAAAGTACGTGGCAAGGGCCTGGATTAATTGGGGAGATAGGCGGCCCCGTCTGGTGGGCGGGTAGAATTTACTGGGGGTGATTGCAGGTTTACCGTTATGGGAATCCCAGAGCCGAACAGGCCAGAGCCGGTGCCGGAGACGACGACGAAAGTGAGTCAACTCGACCACAGAGAGAGTAACGAGTCAACTCGACCACGGAGACCAAGTAACGAGTCAACTCGGCCAAGGGGACCGAATCACGAGTCAACTCGGCCACGACCGAGTTGCGAGATAACTCATCTACTTAAATCAAAGACAAGGATCAGATCTTATTTGTGGCATATGACAAAATGATGACCCAGCCCTGAATCAGCACAGAGCAGGTGAGCCCAGCCGATCCGAGGGACTCCTAGCCGCCCGGATTTGCCAAAATCAGGTCAGTCAAATTCAAACTTCGAATTTAAATATTAGACTGCCCCAGGCACCAGGTCAAACCTCAGATGAAGGGACGGGCAGTAGGGAACAACGTCATCAGGAAAATCTGACGCATAGCCTCGACTCCGCACCGGGTATTACTCTGGGAAATCAATATCAGGTCTTATCCAAGACTGGGGAGGAGATTAGAACCGCCAGACAAGGACTAAGCCCAGGGGAAATGGAGGTGACCAACGCAGTAGAGGCTTACGGGCAAAATCAGATGTGACGCCTATAAAATAATCTAGACTTCTCCCCTTCAAGCACAGAATTCTCAGAACATCCTCCCACCTCTAAAAACTTGGCCTCTTTGCCCGCCATGGTTCCACCGATGCGTACCTACCACAGGAGGAACGGGTAGCCCCCACCCCACTCTGATTGGGAGGGCTCGACCTCTTCGGGCAGACGACACCGAAACATTCGGAGGGAAGCCCCGGCCTCCCCCCTCCCCACCCTCCCCACCCTCCCCACAAGCCCCGACGAGCCCTGTGGAAGAGCACTTCTACGAAGCACTAGACATGGGTGTAGAAGGTTTCAGAGGAATGGGGCCATCGTAACTATGCGGGCCCCATTTCCTACAACCAGCACAGAGCAAGAGTGCACATACACCAGTCCAATGAAATAATCCGAACATGGGTCGAAACGGTGGATGAAGACTACAATGGACTTATAGAGGAGGACTACTCATTCATCCTTTGCCTAACTCAGCTTTTGGAAGACGTGAGGCAGGCACGTCTAGCACTCACACCCCCCAAAGGGGGTCATGAAAATGGACAACACCGTGGAATTTGCAGGCAAGGGCGTCGTTAATGAAGGCAGCTTCGTTAATGAAGGCATCGTTAATGAAGCGTGCCTTAATTAAAGAATTTTTTAGAGGAATCGATGTAAATCTCATCATCTTACAAGAAACGAAATTATCTCAAATGTCTGATGAAGTTGTATCTTCAATTTCCCCATTTGATAGACCCTCATGGTCGGCTATTAATGCAACTGGATCCTCAGGAGGTATCCTAGTTTTTTAGGACACAACATGGTTTGAAATGGAGGAATCAGAGCAAGGTGCTTTCTGTTTGGGGATAAGAATTCGAGATAAAGTATTAAACTTAACCTGGAACATGGGGGGATCTATGGTCCTAGCCCCTATCACAGGAGAGAACAATTCCGCAGTGAATTAAGTGACCTTATCAACCGATGGACTGGTCCAGGGATTCTGATGGGCAATTTCAACGCCATCAGATTCAGAAATGAAAAGAAACCAATGGCTCACTCATTAACAAGCACCATGAGAAACTTCAATGACTTAATTGCAAGCTACGAGTTAGAGGAGATCCCCACCACTGGTAAAAAATACACAAGGAGTAATAAATAGCAGCATCCAGTCCTACCTAAATTGGGCAGAATCCGTGTTTCCAATGAATAGACCAACCAATATAAGGATGCCACAGGGAGAGTCTTAGGTAAAGTGGTCTCGGACCACTGGCCTATACTCCTGGACACAAACCAAAATAGATGGGGGAAAATGTCATTTAGGTTTGAGAACACCTGGCTCACGGATAATTTGTTTAAGGAAAAATTGAAGGAATGGTGGCAAAACCTGCAAACCACAGAAACCAGGGAAACAAAATTGGTGCACCTAAAGTTGAAACACCTTAAAAGAAAAATCATCTCTTGGGCCAGGCAAAAGAGAGCCCTGGGAAAAGCACAAAAGAGACTACTTGAACTACACATTGATGGTATAGATCATATAGAAGAAAATAGAGATCTTACTCTTGAGGAGTTCTCGAATAGAGAGGCATCATCTGCACAACTCAGACACATCGTCCACCAGAAAAATATCTATTAGAAACAAAGGGCCAGGTACAAGTGGTTACAAGAAGGTGACTCTAACTCCAAATTCTTCCATGGGGTTGTTTCTCATAGGAGAAGCATAAACAGGATCTCAGCCATAAAAATCAATAGAGAACCAATCCTTGAGAGGGAAGACAATACTGAAGGGATCACTAGCTACTTCATGGATCTTTATCAAGATGACCAGAAATGTAGGCCTTGTATCGAGGGCCTCCTCTTCAAAACACTCACTCCTAATCAGGTATTTGATCTCGATGCCCCCTTCACTATTGAGGAGATAAAGCAAGCAGTTTCTACCGTGCCGATAGACAAAGCACCGGGCCCAAATGGGTTTAATGGGGAATTTTTCCGAAAAGTATGGTCTTTTATGAAAGACGACCTATTAAAGCTTTTTGAGGATTTCTATCACAATGATCTCACACAAAGCTCAATTGGAGCCTCTATCATTTCACTTGTCCCCCAAGAAAGAAGGAGTTGATAAAATCAAAGACTACAGGCCCATCAGCCTTGTCTCGGGTGTATACAAGATAATTGCAAGAGTTTTAGCTGCAAGACTCAAGAAAGCTCTTCCTTCACTGATCAGCAAGGAGCAAAGCGCTTTTATCAAGTCAAGGCAAATACTCGATTCCACAATGTTGGTACACGAGGCAATTGACCTCTTCTCAAAGAAGGGAGACACAAAATTCCTACTAAAACTTGACCAAGAAAAAGCTTTTGACAGGGTAAACTGGTGTCATTTAGACCTAGTCATAAAAGCAATGGGTTTCAGCATTAAATGGCAAAGGTGGACTTACTCCTGCCTATCCTCAGCACGGTTCTTTGTATCCATAAATGGAGGACTGTTTGGATATTTCAAAGGGTCAAGAGGAATCAGACAAGGCGACCCCCTCTCTCCCCTCCTCTTCAACATTGTGGGGGAAGGTATGACGTCATACCTTAACAAACTTTTGGAGGTAGAATGTCTCAATAATGTCTTACCTAGAGGCAATAATCTCATAGTCCGATTTGCAGACGATATGGTTATCTTCTGTGAGGGTACACTAGCGCAAATTAAGAGGCTAGAGGCGGGGCTTGTGTTAATGGAGATCACCACAGGCCAGAACATTAACCAGGGGAAATCCTCCCTTGTGGGGATACATCTCTAGTAGGATATACTTGATGAGGCAGCAAGTGGACTCGCCTGCTCCACTAGATCATTACCACTTGTGCATTTGGGCTTAACTAATCTTTTGGAAGCCAAAAAACGTAACTCTGGGACCCGGTGATTGAGAAAATTAAGAACAAGACTAGGATCGTGGGAAGGAAAGCATCTCTCAAAAGGTGGGAGGCTAGTATTAATTCAATCATGTCTATATGGCATCCCCTCGTATATGTTATCATTCCTCTAATGCCCTATTGGTTTTGCCAATGAAATGGAAAAGATAATGCGCAATTTTCTATGGGGGGGGTTCTGAAAATCATTTCAAATATCATTTGGTGAAAAGGGAAGAAGTGTGTGTACCCAAAATCTTAGGAGGCCTGGGAATCCGAAGGATAAAGCATTTCAATCATGTCCTCTTGCTTAAATGGTGTTGGTGTATAAACCACCCCCCCCCCCCCTGCATGGGCTGATCTGGTACGAGCAAAGTTGGGAGTCAATGAGACCGGTTGGGTTTTGGGTCGGAATCTCTCACACGGCCTATCCTCTATTTGGAAAATTCTACATAAGAAATGGGATGAATTCAGATCCCTCATCAGATTCCAAACTGGGAACGGTACCATGGTGGAATTCTGGTTTGATCTATGGATTGGTGATACACCCCTGAAGACTAGGTTCCCCGGCCTCTTTAGAGTTGCAACTAACCCATCAGTGACAATCCATCAAATGCTGACCTCCAGACAAGGTAGCTCTTTTATATGGGCAAACCATTTAGAAGGGAATTAAGAGATGTCGAACCTAGTGAACTCAGCCAACTAGATCTCCTCATCTCAAGGCACTTCTTTGACACCCGGTGTGTTAACAAATTGATTTGGAAACCTAGTTCCAATGGGGAGTTTACAGTGAAAACGGCATACCTTGCCACTAGCTACATGGCTCAAGGCCCAATCCACACTGCTACTTGGGCATGGAAACTGTCTGCCCCGCCTAAAGCTAAGTTTTTTCTTTGGCTAGCACTGCATAACAGGCTGCTAACAAGGGATAGACTCGAAAGGAGGGGGATGAGTCTTCCTACCATGGTCTGCAAATATTGTAATGGAGGTGCAAAATCTGCTGAGCATATCTTTTTCCACTGTGCATACAGCCAGCAAATATGGTCCTTCTTTAGGTCTCAATCTTTTTCCACTGTGCATACAAGCATAGAGGCAGTAATGAACTGATTGAACACATACTTAACAACCTCATTTTCTGGCTGAACTCCATACCGGAATTCCAGGAAATTGAGAAGACAGGACTCAGAACTTCCTGGGCTACCATCACTAGACTAGCGATAAATCATCCAACCCATCTATTCTACATGGTTGCCCCCACCCATCAAAACCTTAAAGCTTAACGTGGATGGATCCTCTATGGGGAACCCTGGCCCTGCCAGGTATGGAGAAGCTTTCAGGGATCATGATGGAAGAATCATCCTATCCTTTGTAGGACCACTTCCTGCAATGGATTCAGTAGAGGCTGAAACCGTTGCCATGTGGCAAGGGATGAAACTCTTTGCTGAGAAGTTGCAAGGGAACTTAGAAGTAGAGGGAGATTGCATTAATGTCATTAACTGGTGCAAGAAAACCTCATCCCCACCATGGAGACTAGAGGTTTATTTCAGGCAAATATGGGAAATTGGAAGTAATACTTCCTGCACTTGGAGTCATATCCAAAGATCAAAAAATGCTCTTGTTGATGGCCTAGCAAGGGAAGGTGTCTCCCTTGTTCATCTTGAGTTGAGGGAGCAATCTGCACCCCCAACATTGGTGTAGTTTCAATTCAAGATTCAACAATGCATTGAGATCAACCCCTCAAAAAATAAAAAATAAAAAAATAAATATTGAGGATGATAATTTTGTTGATAGATAGAAAGGTCATGTAGAAGCTAAAGGTTATACACTAGAGTATGGTATTGATTATGATGAGGCATTTGCCCTTGTTGCCCGGTTGACTTCCATTGTTTTTTCTAATTGCAATTGTTTCAATTCGACATTGGGAGTTATTTCAAATTGATGTGAAAAATACCTTTTTGAATAGTCATTTGTTTGAAGAATCTTATATGTTATTCCACTGGTATATCAACATATGTTATATGTTATTCCACTGGTATATCAACATATGTCACGGCAAATATGTAAACTTCGTCACACATGGTTTAAAGCAGGTGCCACGTGCTTCATTTTCCACTTTTTGCTCGAGGATTGTGGAGTATTGTTATAGTCAAAGTTCTCATGATTTTACATTGTTCACTCGTGAAACTTCTTGGGGCATTGTGTTGTTCTTGCTCTATGTTAATAATATAGTTATTACTGGTGATGATTCGTTGGGCATCTCTGATCTTAACTCATATCTCAATTATTGTTTTGAGATGAAAGATCTTGGTTGTTTGCATTATTTTTTGGCTTGGAGGTTCTCTCCTTATCTGATGGTTATGATCTTTCTTATGTCAAGTATGTTAGAGATTTTAGAGAATACTTTTATTCTTTATTTATCAAATCCAGTCTGTAATTATTTTGTATATCTTTGATTTCAAGCATACTCCTAACTTTACATAAATTAGGAGACTTACTCATCTAGGACACTGACCACCTATCTAGGAAACTTACCCATCTAGGAGATACCTATCTAGTTTACACAATTGTGTGTATATATATATATATATATATATATATATATATATATATATATATAGGCATATGCTCAGTAAAGATTTAAGCAATTATTACTATTATATATTCTTGTTCTTGTTTCATCGTGGTATTAGAGCAGGAATATGACTGGGTACATATCATCTTCCTTTTACAGAAATCCTGCATCACGGTAATCCTTAAACCCTAGAAATCTGAGTCTTATTTCTCTCCTTTAATGGCCGGTTACCTCCTCTTCCACCAATGACTTCTCCACCATCCAAAATTTTCTAGACCCACTGCTCCCTCTTGGCTGCTACATAGTGGGGCATCTCACCATGTTACATCTGACTTGTGTAATCTATCTCTACATATCCCATATCAAGGTTCTGATGACGTCATGATCGGCGATGGCTCGGGTCTTCACATTACTCACACTGGTTCCTCCACCCTACCCACACATTCTAATATTTTCCACCTATAGAATGTTCTTTGTGTTCCTTCCATAAAAAAAGAATTTAATTTCTATTTATCAATTTTGTACCACTAATAATGTTTCTTTGAAATTCTCACCCTCTACCTTTCATGTGAAGGATCAAAGCACAGGGGGGAATCCATTTGATGGAACAATCTAAAGATGGCGTGTATGAGTGGCCAGCGACGTCTCCTCCTTCAACACCATTACTTATGTTCTCTAGTGTCAAAGCTACATCTTTTGAGTGGCATTCTAGATTAGGTCATCCTTCCTTTCCGATTATGAAATCAATTATTTGTAGGTTCTCCTTGCCTTTTTCTAACACATTGTCCACCTACAGTAATTGTAATGCCTGTTATTGCAATAAAAGTCACAAATTTCCTTGTGCCTCCTCTACTTTGACTTCATCTCATTCTTTTGAAGTTCTATTTTCTGATGTATGGACTTCTCCTATTTCTTCCATTGATGTTTACAAATACTATAATATTTTTTTTTACCATTACACTCAATACATTTGGTATTATCCACTGCAACGAAAGTCCCTTGTTCATGAAGTGTTAGTTGAAAATCAATTCAAACATCGGATTGTCACTCTCTACTCGGATAATGGTGGTGAAGATCAAGCTCTGGCCTCCTTTTTGTCTACTCATGAAATTTCTCATCTCACTACACCTCCACACACACCAGAGCACAATGGTCTTTCTGAACATCGTCATTGATACATTGTTGAAATTGGTCTCTCCCTTCTTATTCTTGCTTTTATGCCTCTATCTTATTGGACCTATGCATTTGCTAACGTTGTCTATCTTATCAACCGTATGCCCACACCAACTCTGCATTTCTTTTCTCCCTTTGAAAAACTTTTTTTAACTCTCCATCAAACTATTCCAAACTTCGTGTGTTTGGCTGCCCATGTTACCATTGGCTTCATCCTTACTCACAGCAGAAACTTGACTCTCGTTCTACTCCATGTGTCTTTCTTAGTTACTCTCTCACTCAAAGTGCTTATATGTGCATTGATCCCTCTACTGCCAGAGATTGTCTCTGAGTGGCTTCTACCGCTATTGATCCAAAGTGTAACCCAAGCCCTCAAAGATCCAAAATTGCAAAAGGCTATGTCAGAGAGTTTGATGCTCTTGTTCGGAATGGGACTTGGGATCTTGTTCCTCCTACCTCTATCTAGAACCTTGTGGGGGTTGTAAGTGCGCTTTTCGTACTAAATGTCTTCCTAGTGGTTTTATTGACAGGTACAAAGCACGATTGGTAGCAAAAGGATTTCATCAGTGTTCAGGTGTAGACTATCTTGAAACCTCCAGTCCCGTAGTCAAACCCACCCCCATTCAGCTAATTCTTAGTTTGGCTGTCACTCGTGGTTGGGCATTACAGCAGCTTGATGTCAATAATACTTTTCTACAACGTCGCCTATTGGAAGATGTCTACATGACCCAACCTCCAGTATTCATTGATCAAGATCACCCCACACATGTGTGCAAATTACATAAGGTTATCTATACCTAAGCAGGCTCCCCGAGCTTGGTAATATGAGCTTCATCAGTTTCTCCTACAGTCTGAGTTCACAAATTCTTATGCTGATACTTCTCTATTTATTCTTCGCTCTAGTAAAATCACTCTGTTTTTTCTTGTCTATGTGGATGACATTATTATTACAGGAACTGACTCTCATGTCATACAACAGTCATTGGTCTTCTGGCACATCGGTTTTCTATCAAGGATCTGGGCAACCTATCATACTTTCTTGGCATTGAAGTTGTCACTATTGGGGATGAAAACGGGTAATAAACAGTAAGGGTAAAGGTTTTCCATTTACCATTTAGGGACCTTTACCCGTATATCGTCCTCTATACCGTTTAATTCCGGAAATTCTGTTCCCTTTATTACCCGTCGGAAAAACCGGTAATCAGATAAAAAGGGTAACGGAGTAAAAACGGGTAATAAACGGAAAAATTATAAAAATTAATAAAAACTGTTTAGAGATGATTTTTGGAGTAACACCAAAATCCTAGCCGACTTCCTCGGTTCCACCTCTCGCAAGAAAACATTAGCTGCACCTTCCGCTAGAATTAATTCTCTCTTGCAATGGAGAGACAGATGAATTCTATTATCTATTCTGATAAGTTCAATAGATAATTATATTTTTCATCCAAATCAGAGAAGGAGAATATTAGAATAGGGATTAGGACAAATCGTTGAGAAGATTAAGGCATACCAGAGAAAAATATATTAGGGAAAATCAGAAAAAAAATAGATTAGGGCAATAGGAAAAACGAGATTAGGGCATGAGGGCAAAGAAAGAAAAATAGATTAGAGCAAATCGCAGAGAAGAGAAAAATAGATTAGGGCAAATCGCAGAAAGATAAATACATTAGAGAATTAGGCAAATTGCAGAGAAAGAGAAATACATTAGAGTATTTTATTAGGTAAATCACAGAGAAAGAGAAATAAAAGAGAAACTTAGAATTCGGACATTAGGTAAAATCGCAGAGAAATAAGATTACACCAAAAAAAGAAAATCGCAGAAAAAAGAAAAAGAAAAGGAGAGATAGAACCGAAGAGAGAAGAATAAAACCGAAAAGTAAAGAGAAAGAGAGAGAGAGTGAGATAGAGCACCAGAGAAAAAGAGAAAATCACAGAAGAAAAGAGAAAAGAGAGAGAGATGGAACAGAGAGAGAAGAAGAGAGAAACCGAGAGAAGAGAGAGAGAGAGAGAGAGAGAGAGAGAGAGAGAGAGAGAAATCAATGAGAGATGATGAGACAAACAGAGGAGGAAGAGAATCACAGACGGTGAAGGAGCTTTCGTCGTCTGCCTCGGGCGAGAGAGGGACCTTTCCTGTTCATAGACTCGTCGAAGTCCTCCACAATGTCGATGAGTAAATTCTTAGTTTAGATTTTGCCACTTAAAGTTTCGAAGGATAAGGAATTTGGGTCAACATTCCCCTCTTTCCTCCCTTTCCTCCCTTTCTCCCACCGGAGTCTCTCTCCCTCCCTCCCTCCCGAGAAGTCTATGGGTGGTGTCCTAAAATAATAGTGTTATCACTTTGCCACTTCTATGTTATGCCAAATTAGTCGATTAGGGAGTTAGATAAAAGTAAAATTATAAATTTACTAAACTAATTAGAGAAGGAACAAACTAGAAAATATCTAAATTCTAAATTCTAATGCGAAGGACTAGAGAGGGAGGGAAAAACCAAAATTAGAATATTAACTAATTAGAAAAATAATTAACTAGTAATGAATCCAACGATATTAAGTTTATAAACTATTAGGAATTAGGGTTAAAAGGTTATACATAAATTATTATGTTATGGTGTAATGTCAAATTTTTGAATTATGTAACCCAATTGAAATAAAAAGAAAATTGTCTCATTCCCCAAGAGTTAGCCTTTTGAGTTTGAATTCATACATAGTTGATAAGTTATTAACACATTTATAAAATTTGACTTTTGTATGTTAATTGTTGTCATTTATTTATACATGATACATGTGTAGATTTATTAATTAATATGTTTATCTTTATACAACTATTTTATTATAGATTCTCATGTATTTATTTTTGTATGATGATTGTTTACATTTCTAAAAATATCTGACATCTTTATAAAATTTGACATTTACAAGAAAAAAATGAAATATTTGTTAATTTTAGATTAAGAGATATTATCCTAATTCTGATATATGATCTATGAGACCATGAGTCAATAATTACAAAAAATATGAAAATTATAAAAATTATATCCAAACTTTCAACTCTAATAGTTTTTATGATAAGTGATAAAAATCTATGTTAAAACTAAGTGAATATAGAAATTTACCATAGTACCCTTACTTAAAAGGTAAACTGGTAAAATGGGTTTAGAAGATTTCCGTTTCCATTCCGTTTATTAAATGGTAGAATGGTAAACGGTAAAATGGTAAACAGAAATTAACATTTTATTCCCATTTAGGTCTGTTTAATATTCGGACGGATGGTATAGTGGGTAGCATGTTACTTACTCAGGGTCACTACATCAATGACCTCCGGCATGAACAAATATGTCACTACATCAAAGACCTTCTTACGAACACATCTAGAGCCAGGATTGTACACTTTCATCCCATTAGATTGTACACTTTCTCCCCATTCTGGTATCCTACTGAACTGTTATTGGTGGTCTTCAGTATCTTTCTATTACTTGTCCCGATATTACAAATGTGGTCAATAAGCTTTCTCAATTTATGCATCACCCGACAGAACATTGTCATGCTGCCAAAAACTGCTTCATTATTTGTGTGTACATCGACTTATGGCTTATTCCTTTCCAAGGAGAATCCAATGTCTCTGCATTTGTGTTATTTGATATAGACTGGGCAGGTAATACAGATGATTATACCTCCATTGGTGCTTATATTGTTTATCTTGGTCGCCATCCTATTTCTTGGTCATCAAAGAAACAACAAACAATTGCTAGATATATCTATCAGTTGCTGCCACTGCATCTAAAATCAATTGGGTTTGCACATTTCTCACAGAACTTGGTGTTACTCTCCCAACCTCTCTAATCATTTATTGAGACAATGTGGGAGTTACTTACCTTTGCTCCAATCGTCTTTGGTTCACGTATGAAAACATGTGGCAATTGACTATCATTTATTCGAGATCTTCGGGGAGCTCATGTCTCTTTTGATGATCAACTTGCAGATGCTCTCACCAAACCACTTGCATGAGGCTGTTTTCAGCTACTACAAGTCAAGATTGGCATCTCCTAGGAAGCACCATCTTGAGGGGGGCATGTTAGAGATTTTAAAGAATCCTTTTATTCTTTATTTATCAAATCCATTCTGCAATTATTCTATATATCCTTGATTTCAGGGATACTCCTAACTTTATGAAAATGAGGAGACTTACCCATCTAGGGCACTTACCTATCTAGGAACCCATCTAGAGATACCTATAGTTCACACAATTGTGTGTGTATATATAGGCATATGCTCAATAAAGAATTAGGCCATTATTACTATTCTCTATTTTTGTTCTTGTTTCATCAAAGTATGCTTCTGATTTGCTCAATCAAACTAGTTTGAAAGTTAATAAGCCTTGTGAGTTGCTTTCTGATCCTACTCTTTATCGACAATTAGTGGGTAGTCTAATTTATTTAAATATTACTACATAACAGTTATGTAGTTCATGTTATCAGCAAATCAAATCTGCTCCTCATTCTGTTCATTATGCAATAGAATGAGTGTATACTACATTATGTCTGAGGCTATTTGTGTTGGGGTTTGTTACTCTCGTCTGCTTCGCCTCTTACTTTATCTACATATTTGGATACCGATTGGGCAGGTGATGTTACAGATCGACATCTCTACTACAGCCTATTTTGTTTTCTTAAATGACTCTTTGATTTCTTGGCATAACAAAAGCAGTATATTGTCTCTCGTTTTAGTACTGAGGCTGAATACCGGCACTTGCTTGCACTACTTTTGACCTTGTTTGGCTTCGTTGGTTACTCCAGGATATGGGGTCTCTCTCGATTCTGCTACTCCACTTCATTGCGACAATAAAAGTGTTCTTTACATTGTTGACAATTATGTGTTTCATGAGAAGTTCAATATATTGAGGTTGATTGTCATTTTGTTTGACATTATTGTGTTTCTTATATGCTCCTCCTGTTGTATATACTCTCTAAACACCAAACTGCTGAGTTATTTACTAAGTCACTCACTTCATCGCGATTTCGATACTTATTTCCAAACTCCATATATGCTCTTTTTATCCATCTTGAGTTTGAGGAGAGATATTAGATTATATACATAATTCATTTTTTGTATTTTACCCTTCGAGTTATTTCTGTTATTTCACGCTGTAATCAAATTGTATATACACAAGTATGATGAGTTAATAAAGATTAACCAGTTTTTATCAAATTCTGCCAAATTTAACATTGTCTTTTCTTTCCTTTGTTTTTTTTCTAACAGATTAAGATTCATAACTAGCTTCAAAAAAAAAAAAAAGAATATGCTCTTTCGACAGAGAAGTGAAGGAAATATGGATGTTTGAGGGAAGACGACGATGCTATAGAATTAGAATACCTTCTTGTCGAAATAACCACGGGGATGGTGATAGTGGTCCCAGTCAGGGTCTAAAAAAATATTATCTTCCAGCCGGAAGAAACAAGAAGAAGACAAAACAGTCACTTTGATAAATTTTTCTCGACCCTTTTTCATTCTCTCCTTGGAGCTTTTAAATACATAGTTCACTTTACAACTGTCCAAACTTCTAGTTTAATTTAAAAAATCGTAACTACTCTTCCTCTCTCGTAATCTTCTCCAACTCCTTAACTGCTCAGGTATTTGCGATTCGGTTTAGGAGTTCGTGCAGACCATCTGTTCTCTGGAGTTGTTCGGTTTTGACGCTCCTCTGTAACTGCTGTTGTTGTGCTCTGATGTTCTTCCGTAACAATACCTTCTCCGCCGGAAAAAACCTTGTCCTCAACGTTCGGAAAGCTTTTCTGTATTTGATCTTTATCCTCCCAGGTGGCTTCCTCTTCCGACAATCCTGTCCAATGGACCAAGAATTGTTCAATAAAAAGCGGACCTTGTTTAATCCAATGTTGCTGTAAAATTTTTGTTGGATATAATATTGGTGCACCATCATCCGAGAGTTGAGGAATGGTTGTTGATGTAGAAACGTCGGTACCAATTTTCTTCCGTAAAAGTGAGACGTGAAACACCAGATGGATGTGGGAATTTTCAGGTAGTCGAAGTTTGTATGCTACTTCGCCAATCCTTTTGTCAATTTGATATGGCCCATAGAACTTATGAGAGAGCTTTTGAGATACACGCCTGTAGAGAGAGTGTTGTTTATATGGTGAGAGTTTGAGATAAACCCAGTCACCTACCTCGAATTTGATATCACAGCGGTGTCTATCAGCCAGCTGCTTCATGCGGTTGTTTACAGCATGGATATTCTGTCTTAAATGGCGTAAGATATCGTCTCGTTCTTTTACTTATGAATCGAGTGCTTGAACCCGTGTTGTGCCTTGCTCATAATGAGGAATGGATGGGGGCAGTCGGCCGTAGAGCGCCTGAAAGGGAGACATCTTTATGGTAGAGTTATAAGTTGAATTGCACCACAGCTCTGCCCATGGTAGAAAGTGACTCCACTTTTGGGGACGATAATGCACATAACATCTGAGATATTGTTTGATGCTTCGGTTTGTCACCTCCGTCTGACTGTCTGTCTGGGGGTGATGGGCAGAACTCATTTTTAACACAGTCTCCGACAGTTGCATGAATTCTTTCCAAAAATGGCTTAAAATATTGAATCTCTATCACTGATGATAGAACGAGGAAACCCATGATATTCAATGACATTTTCTACGAATTGCTCTGCTATTGTTCTGGCTGTATACGGGTGGCTGAGAGCGACAAAGTGAGCTGATTTACTAAGACGATCCACTATGACCATAATAGAATTCTTACCTTGGGAGTTAGGTAAGTCGTCGATGAAATCCATTGATAAATCTTCCTAGAGTTGGCAAGGGATCGGTAATGGTTGTAGTAAGCCTGCTGGAGATAGTGTGTCTGCTTTAACTCTTTGGCATGTGTCACACTCCGATACATATTGCTGAATCGTTTTGTACATAGACGGCCAATAAAACTGGTGTCGTATGCGTTTAAAAGTCCGGAAGATGCCTGAATGGCCGCCAATAGGAGAGTCGTGGAAGTGATGAAGAAGAAGCCGTATGGCTTTGGAGTCTGGTGGAATCACGACCGGTTTTTAAAATACAATAAACCATCTTTGAATAGATAAGGCTGACCTAGATTTTGAGACGCTTGCAATCTGGCCTTATAAAAATCAGGATGATCTTCCATATCTTTTTTGATGACGTTCCAAATAATGGGTTGTTAAATATATAAGGAATGTAGCATTGGTCTTTCTGGAATTCAAGATAATGTGTCAGCAACTTTATTTGTCTTGCCTGGATTGTAGGTTATTTCAAAGTCATAACCAATAACTTTGTGAGCCATTTTTGTTGTTCTGGTGTAAGTATCCTCTGTTCAAGGAGATATTTTAGGCTCTTTTGGTCAATCTAAATTATAAAATGTCCGCCAAGAAAATATGTCCTCCATGTTTTGACTGCAACGATGATAGCTAACATTTCCCTTGCGTAAGTTGACCATGTTTGTTTTGATGGTCCCAACGCCCTGCTCATAAACGCCATTGGTCTATCATTTTGAGTCAAAACTGCCTCGATGCCTTCTCGTGAAGCGTCCGTTTGGATGATGAATGGAATAGTAAAGTTGGGCAAAGCTAATGTAGGTGTAGTGGTCATTGCATTCTTTAGTGAATTGAATACTTCTTTTGTCGACTCACTCCAACAGAACTTACTATCTTTTTTTAATAACTGGGTCAGCGGTTTGGCTATTTGTCCATAGTTACGGACAAATTTTCTATAGTAGCCCGTCAGTCCCAGAAAGCCTCTAACTTCTGTAATTGATGTGGGAATTGGCCATTGCAGCATGCTTGCTATTTTCTGTTGATCAACTTTGACCCCTTCGGATGAAATTATGTGTCCAAGGTACTCTATTTCTTGTAACCCAAATGCACATTTCTTTCGATTGACATGGAATTTATTTGTGCGCAGCAGCTGAAAAACTTGTTGAACATGATGAATATGATCCTGCCAACCTGAGCTGAAAATTAGAATATCATCGAAAAAAACTAGAACGAACTTTCGAATATGTGGACGAAACACTATATTCATGAAGGCTTGAAAGGTTGCTGGTGCATTGCATAATTCAAAGGGCATTACGAGATACTCGTAATGGCCATTATCCAATTGAAAAGCAGTTTTATGGATGTCAACAGAATTGATCCGGATTTGATGATAACCAGCAGTGAGGTCCAACTTAGTGAAATACTGGGCTCCATAGAGTTCATCGATCATTTCATCCACTGTTGGAAGTGGAAAGCGGTCTCGAATTGTGATGCTGTTAAGTGCTCTATAATCGGTACAAAATTGCCACGTCCCGTCTTTTTTCTTGACAAGAAGAACTGGGGAAGAAAACGGGCTATTGTTGTTTTGTATGTGTCCGTGTTCTAACATTTTGCTTACCTGTCTCTCTATTTCATCTTTCTGAAATTGTGCGTATCTGTAGGGACGCACGTTGACTGGATTGGAGCCTTCCTTGAGGACAATGCTATGATTAATTTCTCTGACTGGTGGCAGGCCATTGGGTTCGAGGAAAAGGTCTGAATATGAGGAGATCAGTTGTTGGATCTCTGGCTCAGGTATTGGGCTTGGGCCAGAACACTCTGAAGCACATAGAGCAAGTAATGTCTGACGTTGCTTTGATTGCTTGAGAAAATTCTGAGACGAAATCTCTGAAATTGGTTGAGCATTTAGTCCGATGATTTTGTAATTTTTGCTTTTCCATTTGAAGTCCATTGTCAGATTTTTCCAATCACAGACAATTGGTCCTTGTCCAGCCAACCAGTGTACTCCCAAAACTAGATCGAAGCCAACAAGGGAAAGTGCATAGAAAGTAATTTGAAAAAAGAATTCTATGGATTTGTACCTCAATGTTTGCGTACTTTCCATGACAATATATTGTTTTCCATCGGCTACCTTGACTGGAAATTTGTCTGTAGGTGTGACAGGAAGGTGGAGCGATGTAGCCAATCGATTGCCGATGAAGTTGTGCGTAGATCCACTGTCAATTAATGTTGTGAGAGTATGGTTTTGAATTGTAAGTAGGACTCGCATTGTTTTGTTAGATGCCCAACCAAATAATGCGTGTAAAGAAATTTCCGGTAAGAGTTCTAATTCTTCCGAATTATTCTCCTCCTCATTTTGATCGCCTTCTAAATAAAAAAATTGTGATTTCCTGCAGAGGTGACCGGGCGTGAACTTTTCATCGCAGGTGAAGCATAGGCCTTGTTTCCACTTACGGTGTAGTTCATCTCCAGTGATTCTTTTAGGATTGGGATAGGGCCCGCCCTCTTTATCGCCTGATGTTTGGATTGGATTTCGGAATTGTATTTTAGGAATCTGGAAATATTTTCTAGAATATTGGAAAATCTGCTTATCTTGCATATGTGCAAAACTGATTGCCTCCTGTAGTGATTTGGGTCGGAATAATTGAACGTCGTCTGCTATGGAAGGATTGAGTCCTCCCATGAATGTGCCGACCAACACTTTTTGGCTCCAGCCACTCACCCGATTTCCGAGTCGTTCAAACTCCTTCTGATAATCACGTAAGTTCCCTGTCTGTTTGATTTTGGAAAGTTTTTCATCAAAATCATCATATTCTGTTGGACCGAATCGGGTCCATAGTTCTCGTTCGAAAACCTCCAATGAAATTTCCATATGTGAGTCTTCATAAGTCCTCTGCATCCATTGCCACCATTGATTGGCTTCGCCATCTAGGTGGAAAGCGGCTAATGGAAGCTTTTGAGATTCTGCGGTATTTAGATAAGCGAAGAATTGTTGCACTTTATTCAGCCACTCCATAAGGTCTCCACCATCAAATTTCGGAAAATATAACTTGGCAAATTTTGAAGAAAATAAAGGTCTACGTTCTGGATTTCTATGGCCGTCATCACATAAAGCCAGTGGGTGGTCGCCAGCGCTACTACTTGGAGTATCTGATTTTTTTAGTGCCTCAGCAATCCAATTCACATTGTCATTTATGTGTTAAATGCTCTCCTCCATTCGCCCCATACTGTCGTGGATGGAGTCGATTTCATTTTCTATCCTCTCGATGCGATCTTTGTTGGAAGTCATGGCTCTGATACCATTGATAGTGGTCCCATTCAGGGCCTAAAAAAATATTATCCTCCTGCCGGAAGAAAGAAAAAGAAGACGAAACAGTCCCTTTAATAAATTTTAATCGACCTTTTTTCATTTTGTTCTTGGAGTTTTTAAATACATAGTTCACTTTACAACTGTCCAAACTTCTACTTTAATTTAAATATTCGTAAATACTCTTTCTCTCTCTTAATATTCTCCAACTCCTTGACTGCTCAGGTATTTGCGATTCGGTTCAGGAGTTAGTGCAGACGTCTCTTTCTCTGGAGTTGTTCGGTTTTGACACTCCTCTGTAACTATTGTTGCGGTGCTATGTTCTTCCGTAACAGATGGATGCCGCTCTCAAGTGGTTGTTCACGTTGCACGACCCGCCGGGACTTTTTCCCGAGTTATTTTTAGAATATTTGGTCTCTGTTCTACCTCAAGAACCCCTAATTGAAAATTGTAATCATCACCTTGACCATCCAAATTATACTATCTTGCTATTGGATGAAACATCGAGTCGTCGGAGTTGCTCGTCTCCGTCTCTTCACTCAGAAGGCTGTTACTTCTTTGAGGCACTCTCTCTGCTCCCAAGCATTCTTTCAGCTCTGACACGGCAATGCTCATTGTCGGCCTCTGTATGGCTCTGGGAGCCGCACACGTGATCGCTATCTCTACGGACTTCCAAGCAGAATTGATGTCGTAATCCCCTTTTAGCCTCGGATCAATGACAGCTCTAACGTCTCCTCGGGAGACCAAGGGTTTAACCCAATCAGCGATGCTCATCCGTTGGGAACTGTCGGAAGCGTGAACGATTGCAGGTCGCCCTGTGATGAGCTCCAACATAACGATCCCGAAGCTGTAGACGTCGCTTTTCTCATTCAAGTTGTTGGAAATAATATACCTACACAACCAAAACAGCTAAGTCATGACCCTTTCACAGAAGTATCGATTATGTTCAAGATAGAATACTAATGGTGAAATTGCGAGCATGGAATTACGTACTCGGGATCAAGATACCCTAAGGTTCCCTTTACTACAGTCGACACATGCGAGAACTCCTCATTTGAGAAGACTTTCGAGAGTCCGAAATCAGCGATTTTGGCCTCTAATCTTTCGTTCAAGAGGATGTTTGTGCCTTTCACATCTCGATGAATGATAGGTGGTTTGCAACCATTATGTAGATACTCCAGTCCTGCGCATTAGATACATACACCTAATTAGATCATAAATCAAAGAGAATATCTAAAGAAATTACATCAGATAATTAGTCGAGCTTCTCATCATCAGACCTTGAGCAACATCCAAAGCTATCCGAAGTCGTTGGCCCCAACTTAAGGCTGCTCTGTTCTTGTCTGTGAAGAGAGATAATTAAAAGTTGATTAATGCCTAGTTTCCCCGCAGGTTAAACTTATAAGGCAAAACATGTTTGTTAATATACCTAGGAGAAGCTTAGATAAGTTCCCCTGCGCCATATACTCTATAATGAGGGCCGTTTTGTCACCTTCAGCACAGTAGCCAATGAATTGGACAAGATTCCTATGATATACTCTCGTCAACAGTTGAGCCTACAGTGCAAAACCAACCGCATTAACGTCTTCTTCTACCTCTTACTATGCTTCTTACAAACTCAAAAATTAACCCCTTCAATTGGACGAGATTTCTATTGATTCAAGTCAGCTCCTGTAACTTAAAACCACAAAGACATGTATATCTAAATTCAAGCAGTTTGCTCACCTCAATCTGAAATTCACTTGAGCCTTGACGATTCTGGGAGAGCAGCTTGACTGCAACTTGAGTCCCATCATCCATTCGGCCATAGTAAACAGTACCAAACCCTCCTTTTCCAAGGACCCTCTGGAAATCACTGGTTATGCTTTTCAACTCAGTATAAGTGAATTTTCGGTTGTCCAGGTTGAAGGAACTATTGCCATCACTGGCTTTCACAACAGGGTCTGAGCCTACAGAAGCAAAGAAGTCTCAGAATAAAGGGTAAACATTAATGCTTAACTCGCTCATTCAACAAGGAGATCAATGGAAAATATTGGCGTGAGCAGGGTTCAGTTTGATCTGAATTTAGAATGCATTTTGAGGACGCACGCTTCTACTTTACCTCCTGCTCTTCTTTTCCCAAATTTTCTCCAGAAAATAAACCCGGCAACAAGCAAGACCAAGGCAACTGCTGATAGAGAAACAGAGACTGGAACAGCTGCACTCTTCTTCTTTTTCTTGCAAGAAGTTGTTGCACAGACATCCAAGTTATTGACACTCAAGTTGCTATCCACGCTGATATTAGAGTATACATCATATCAGACAGGTCTGTTGCTAAGAACCTAATTCCCACTGTAAAAATTAAGAAACGGAAACAGAGAGCAATTGGGCCATCATGGTATACCAACCTCAATATAAGTGTCCCGCTCTTAGATCTCTGTAATAAAGCGGAGGGAACTGGGGCAGTGAAGTTATTCCCGGACAGGTTACTGCAATACAAAA
Source organism: Aristolochia contorta (assembly GCA_022405105.1). Classification (NCBI taxonomy): domain Eukaryota; kingdom Viridiplantae; phylum Streptophyta; class Magnoliopsida; order Piperales; family Aristolochiaceae; genus Aristolochia; species Aristolochia contorta. The sequence goes on along the minus strand of CM039666.1, from coordinate 10,490,418 downwards.
AGAATTAAAACAAAAGGCATACTGCAGAAACAGGAGTATGGAATTGGATAACCAGAGGATCTCCACTTACAGGAATGTGAGAGAAGATAATGTAGCAAGGAAATCTGGTATTTCCCCTATCAATTTGTTAGCAGACAAATCCCTGAAACAGGAGTACAGAAATTATGATCACTAGCACGTAGAAGTCATTACCCTCATCCAGTCTTTGAAGCATGTAAGTACTCACAGAGACTGTAACGAACTGAGATCTCCAATTGGACGAACTATGATCCCGCTCAATCCAGTAGAAGAAAGGTTTCTGAGACCCAAAGTCCAGATTAGTCAAAATTCCGAGGATCAAATGGTTTTGGCAATTGAAAACGCCATGACATTCGATGAAACTAAAGGAACAAGCGGAGGCAGAACTTACAGAGTAACGATTCTTGGAGAAGTTGGATCACTGTAACTGCAGCCTACTCCATTCCAAGTGTAATCTTGAGGAACACAGGGATCGCCGTTCCAGTTTCTTATCAATCGATAGCCACTTTTGACACCCATGATGGAATTAACTGATCAATTGCCCATGAGAGAACAGGAATCAGCTAAAGAACAGGTAAATTAATATAGACTGAATAAGAAATCCAACTACAGCAACGTTCTCCTTACCATCGTCTTCGTTGGTGGGCACAACTGAGAGCTTAGCGAGGGTATAAATCTCAATTGCATTAAAAATGGGTGGAAGCGTGGAGGCAGCCGTCCTGATGAAAGAGCAGGAATACTCGAGTCGGCCGCTGAAGGAGGTAGTAGTGTAGACGGTGGTCGCGGAGAGATAAATGGGCCTATAGGGACCATAGCAGGTGTTGTAACCAGTCACGCAGACGTTGAATTCCCTCACCTCCCCAGGCTTCAAGACCTCCACTTCCGCGATATGCCTGTAAACGTGATACTGCTCCTGAGGAGTATCGGCCGTCCAGTTGAAGTACAGAATGTCGGCGCTGCTGTTCGCCGGAGCCACAGCCGAGGACAGAACCTTCACCGGAGGCTGGAACATGGGGATGTCGTTTGCCACGGTCGACGTTGTGTTCAAAGAGACGTACGCATCGGACCGAAAATTTGGGGACCAAATCCGATCGTAGGCGTCGTCTTTGTACCTCAATATACTGCGGCTGGAGGATCCGACGTCGTAGCGGTTGTAGAGAACGAGAGCCTGGGTTTCGTCGGAGGCGTTGTACATTGCGAAAGCCAGAGCTCTCACCTCCAGCACGGATACGAAAGGCGTGCCTTGCTTCTTCACGAGGCAGACCGGGATATGGTTCGCCGTCGCGATTGTGATGATCTCCGTCCACCCGGGTCTCGACGAGTTGTTCTGAGCCACTTCCGTCCAGAGATTGACCCCAAGGTAGAGATCAAAGACTGGTAGGACCGAGCCATCGTAGTTCCCGTGCATGAAGGAGGCTCGGACCAGATACCTGTTGCCCTTCACCACCGGCCTCAACGTGTAGCAGTTGCGATCTCCCTCCGGGAAGCTTCTCAGGTTCCGGTACTGAGCTGCCAGTGAGGTGGAAATGAGACTCGGGTCGATTTCTTTATTCTCACCCGTGTCGATGAAGCCAGCGTCGGACGTGTAGAGGATCCCGGTGCCGGCGTCCGTGTAGTTGGTCCCTTCCGGCAGCCCACAGTCGATGCTTATGAAGCCTGACATAATTAACAGTACATTAGGAGTCATGATTGTTGGATCTCTGCATGTATATATATCTATCTACAATTACTGAGGAATTGAGGATATATCATCGTGACTGACCTTGTTGAGCCTGAGCAAGTGCCAGAAGAATTAAGGCAAAGAGAAATCGAGCTAGCAGTGCCATCATTAAGTGTGTCTTGATCGCCGGTGAGAAGAGATCTAAGAGGTACGCCGCGGATGTATCGAGGACTCCCGATAGGGGACGAGTAATGGCTTCCGCTTTCGAGGCTCCCCGAGGACTTTAAGAGAAGATTCTGAAGTCCCAAGTCGCCTCCTTCTTTGCAGGGTCCTCCATAGAGGAACTTTTACTCGGAGAGATGATTAGGTGGAAACAGGAGGAAGAATGGACCCAACCCAGTCAGCTACGGCAGTAATTAATAAACTAATGAAAGATCAGGAGATAATATATTTGGATTATCCAGGTCGCTGAAAGGGACAGGTGAAGACTTTGACTTTTCCACGCCAATAAAGTTTGACATTTTGCAGGTAAAGGGTGCTGCATAAACATGGTGGTTGGAGCTGTGCAGGAATTCGCTGCAATTATAAGGTTTGACATGACAACCCACTGAAAGATTTTCCACAAGCTTCAGGGAATATTTTGATAAATCTTTCATCATCTTAGACTAGATCCAGTTTCTAGTACATAAAAATTATAAGATATACTAAAAGTTAGAAATAGTAGAAAGGTGAGTTTAAGGCAAATTTTTGGAATTTGCATGCATTAATTATATTCGGCCATATCAAAAGTCTAAGACAATACTACCTAGTGGGCCGCTAAACTTGGAATGAAACCCAAAAGTAAAGGAAAGTACTATTGTCTCATCAAATGGATCCTTGTTATATAAGAAAACCTAAATTAATGTGTGCCCATTTTGTAGTTGATTAATTTGGTGGCCCTACATATTATGTGCATCCGTTGAATTTTAGTTGGGTCAACAACTTTAATGAACAATTAGAATGTCGCGTTCTATATAATATGAATTTTTAATCTTAATAAAACTATTCTTTTAATGAAAATTAAAACTCATCCTTCTTAAATGAACAAAATTACATTTAAGAATTATTTTGCTATTAATTTTTTACAGTTCTGTAAAACTATTTCAGTCACCTCCAACGACTTGTAGGTAGGGATGTAAACGGAGCCTATTACCCACTCTACCATCCCCCCGATTAATAAACGAAATAAAACGGAAATAAAATAATATTATCCATTTACCGCTCTACCGTTTACTTGCTCTACCGTTTAATAAACGGACGGAAATTGAAATAGCTCTTTCGAACCCGTTTTACTCGTTTACCGTTTAAGTAAGGGTAATATAGTAAATTTATATATTTACTTAGTTTAATCATAAAATATTTATTTTTTATATAAATAACCTTATTATATTTTTTATCACTTATTATAAAAATTTGTAGAGTTGAAAAGTTTGGAGAGAATTTGAATATATTTATATATTTTGGTAATTATTAGAAGTCAATATATATTGACTTTAACTCATGGTCTCATAAAGTCATAGAGTTATAGTCATAGACTCATAGTTATAAAGGATAGATTATATATTGTAAATTCATAAATAACTAAATAAGTTAGTATTAGTAATCTAAGATTAAAAAAATTTTATTTTTCTTACGAATGTCAGATTGTATACAAATGACAATTATTTTTATAAATGTAAAAAATTGTCATACAAAAAGAAACATATTATAATTCATAATAAAAATTATATAATGATAAACATAGTAATTAACAAATACACGAGATGATTTCATATTTTTTTCAATTAGCTTACATAATTCAAATTTTTTGGCCAATAACATATTAGGTCATATGCCCTAAATTCTTAATAAGTTATAAGTAATATCATCAATTTTAATTACTAGTTATTTCCTTATCTAATTAATTAATATTTTAATTTTAGTTTTCCCTCACTCTCTAGTCCCTAGTCTTTGACTCATTGCTCTGCATGCAATTATGTTATTTAGATTTTAGATTTTTCCTAATTGATTCCTTGTCTATTTAGATATTATTTAGTTACACCCTAAATTTTTTATACAATTATTGCCATTATAGCATAATATTAATAATTTAATACAAGTAATAATGTGACAAACAATAAGCTATTAGTTATAACATATAACTTACAAATTACAAATTACACACTTTCAAACTTACAACCCTATTATATTATTCTATTACTAATATCCTATAGACCCACTTCCGTACTTACCCTTTTCTCTTTCTCGTTATTACAAACTTATAACCTTATTATATTATTTTTTTACTAATATATTATTAAACAATATAGACTATGTAGACTTTAATTATTATCATTAGGACCCACTTTGCCTTTCTCTCCCCCTCGTTCTCACTTCTCGGGATCCGTTGTCCAAAAACCAAAGTCCCATATCCCTTATACCTAAAGTTTAAAACTCATTTAGAATCTGCAAAGACGATTTCGACGAGTCTCCAAACAGAAACAGTTCTCTCTCGCCAGAGTTCTCTCTCGCCAGAGTTCTCTATCGCCCGGGGCATACGAGGAAGCTCCTAGTCTTAGCGTGAGCTATGCGAAGTATTTGATTCTCTTTCTCTTCTCTTTTGGTTTTGGGTTATATTATTCTTCTCTCTTTATTTTGTTTGTTTTTCTTTTTCCGTTAGATTTTACTTTGCTCTTTTCGCTTTTATATTTTTTTTCTCTTAAGTATTCTATTTTTCTCTACTATTTTCTCTTATGTGTTCTATTCCGTTTAGTTTTTTCTTTTTTGTTTGTTTTTTATAAATTTTATATTTTTTATTATTTACCCGTTTATTACCCAATTACCCGATTTCCCGTATCGTTTATTACCCGTTTACATTCCTACTTCTAGGCCAACAAGCAAATACCCGTTTACATCCCTACTTCTAGGCCAACAAGCAAATACCCGTTTACATCCCTACTTCTAGGCCAACAAGCAAAGGTGAAGAGAGGAAACCAGGTCAAATATTTTGATTTAGAAAAATATAGTTTTTTGTAAATCCATCACGAAGATTTGACATGAAAAAAAATACAGTGAATTTTTTCACCAACCCAAATTTAGGACATTTGATTACAAGAATTCAAAGGTGACAAGGAGACGATTTTATATCTTGTTGATGGCAATACTTCTGTTGGTACCCAAAGTATTAGACCTTAAGATAACATATATGTTTTGTGGATATGCATAGATACGCCAAGAAACTCATGTAAATTATAGAAACAATGTAAAAAAATAAGAACAGATATTAGCGATCATCCATATCCAGTAATTTCAGAAAACAATAAACATTATATATATCAATAATTTTAATTCTCTAACTAACTCATAAAGAATTATACAATAGTTATATTTAAAAATTAATTAATCAACATAATTTGTCTCACATTGGTGAAAAATAAATACAAGTAATTCTAACCTACATAGCCTATGATAACTTGAGTGAAAGACCTCCATAAAAGATCAAATAGTAGCCCAAATTATACGGAGGCTACAAATACTTCATTTATATATAATCTTGAAATAAATTTCTATTTATAAAATTATTAAATTTACTAACAATGGCGCAAAGATTGAATGAAATAAGTATAAAGTTCTAGAAGTTTTTCATCTTCAAATATTCATAGTTAATATTAGAAGACAAATTCAAATCATAAAATTTAGAGTAATGCTATGTATATAACACTGTTTTGCGCACAATGAGAAGAGCCCCTCACTGTAGTGGTGGGACTCACAACAGGAATATTTTAATACCCCACCGCTATAGTGTGGAGGCTGTACGCATTGTGCGCAAAACAGTATTGTATACATATCATTATTCTACATTATATTGTAGATTTACCATACTCTGTGACGTTCTTAACATGGAAAAGAGTTTCATGGGTCCTTCTATTGATTTATATTCTTGCATTTTAATATTCCTAGATGTTCAAATCTGTATACGTATCACCCTTTGTTTCCTCCATACAACAGGAAACATATGGAAACATAAGGATAGGATATGGGTGTTTGTTTCCGGTAAATAGAAACTCCTTGTATTTTTAATTTCCTTAACTAAATATATGGATATTTAGCGGCTTGTATCAGCAGTTTTGTACATATACAGCAAACCATGGTACCTCCACGCAGTGGTGCACCAGCCTAGAGCAACCAGATCTCGTGGGCCTTGGTCAGTCAGTATAAAATTTAGAGTGTCTTCCATTATTTACCTCTTATCACATTGAACATAAAAGAAATGAAGAATTCTAATACCAAATAATCGGTTAATTTATAGTGTTTATATGACAGGTAATCAGGTAAAAAATTATTTAAGCTTTCTTAATTTTGATTAAATGGAACAGAAATGTGATAGATGAAACGATAATCTGGTCATGTAATGGCAGGACCTATCTGTATGGGCTTCCAAGATAAGGCCCGGTTAGTTCGTTAAACACACCAAGAATTAGAAACCATTTGAATCTTAACAGATCCAAAAAGAAGCCACTCCTTTCCGATCTGTTGAGTCATCAGACAAAACTGAAGGCTTCGACTTTCTACTGAAGAGTTGATTCACGAAAATAATACTGACACAAATTCATTCCGTAATTTGTTAGCTTTCTAATTTTATTTATTCTACATTTTTTGAACTTATTGTAAATAGAAACATCAAATGACATTTATTTAGGAAAAATTGGATGCATTCCAAAAATGTTCCCACCTATAAATATTAAATACAAATGATCAGCAGCTAGTGATGTATATAATAATAAGAAATTGTTATTTATGAGTTTCATACAACTTCAATTTGGGATTAATTTTTCCATTTTGGTGAAGATCTTATTTTAGTTCATGTTTTTGCAAAAGATAAAAATAAACTGAATGCAACCAAGTAGATCTTAAACAAAGAAAAAAACGAATTTTACTTCAATACAAGATGAAATATATATTAATAAGAGTTTCTTCCCGGAAGATAGTGGATCATATTTAATTTTCCAAAAAAAAAAACAATTATCCTATTGATCTTCAGCTCTCAATCAAAAATATAAATCAATATTATGCTATATGACTACCTCCAACCAGCTGACTAGGCAAAATCCCTGAAAAACTTTGAATTCTCATCCTTATTCTGATCATATACGCTTGAAAAACTTTGATTCCCCATCCCTTAATTCTGCGTTGATCCGGGCATGGTCAATTTCTATAAAATTAATCAAAAAACTTCTAACCAAATGGAACACTTAAAATTTAAACTCATGCAAAGAAAAACGTGAAGTCCCTTATCCGCTCAAAGCTTTCCATAATCAAGCAACATCGCTCCGTAAGAAACCTTCAAAGAGGCCTTATTAATACTATGAATCAAAGTACCAATTTCAGTTCAACCATCCATATTATAAATGGGGTAATTATCGTTGAACTCTCTTAACCTTTTGTCCCTTAAGCTGTTCACAAGACGATAATCAACTCATTGACTTCATATTAGCATTTGTTAATCGCTTAACAAACAATAATTTATTGTAGTGACTGTTTTTCGCTAAATTAAACAACACTTGGAACATGATAGCAATTTTAATAAACAAAAATCCCAATGTTGACTTTAGCTTAATAATAAGACCTAGATGATTTATTAAACAAAAAATATTTCATAATAATGGGGTATAAATTGTGAAGCTGAGCATACAGTGCTAACAACAGTGGTAACAACGAGGGTTGTGTTGCAGGAGACCTTGAGTTCACTCTCCTTGAGTACGAAGTATTAGGCTATGGTAGCCACTGTATCCATATGCAGTATCCATATGCAGCTTGTTTCTTTAGCTTACGCATATGGGAATTCCGGATTCTGGTTTTTCTTAAACTGATAATGTGGCATCAAGCCTAGAATTGATTATGAGAATACGATACATATTAAACATGGCAATAATGTGTTAGTATAATCGTATTATTTAGACAAAGTACAATTTTGGAAAAGTAGATGAGTTTTCGGTCAGACATTTTAATTTTTAGAAAAAGAACTTTTTAATTGTTAAATAATATTTATTTTGAGTGAAGAGTCTTTCCCTGCGATAGATCAAATATTTAAGATGCATGTAGTAATTGTAATGACCCAGGAAGAGTTGGAAATTTTAGTTTATTTTTACTAATTTTATTTTAAACCTTAAAAAAAGACATGATATTTTGTTAAGTTAGATGACACTAAGATGGTTGTGGGGCTCTATCTTGGTGCTAATTTTTTAATAATTGTATTAGTACTCGTGGTGGAATCAAACTAGACAAGTTGGCTTTTGCAGATTAAACTAGTAGAACCTATTTTTCTTTGGATTCTAACTTCTAAACATAATAAAAGAGGAATGACTCAAGTAGTTCTAACCTGTAAGTTGTAACTATTTAAGATTAAGAGCGGGGATCAAGGAGGAATTCTGATCCACCTCCACATTATTTCTACTTTTCAACAAAACAAGTTGAACCCCATCCCCAATTATCTCTCATTTAATTTATGTTTTAAAAACTAAACTGGACCCGGCCAGTTCGACTGGGTTCAATTAGAACCGGTGCTTCTTGCGGTTCGGTTTGCTCTCAAACCGGCGAGAGGTTGAAAACCGGAGGACCCGGTTTTACCGGTTCGACCGCTGAACTGCTGAACCACTGAAACGGGTTGAACTGGTCCAGTTAGTTTTTGTTGACCCAAACCATTTAAAATAAAACTCTAACCATGAAACCAAATTGATTATTTTTATATTTGTAACTACTATGGATGAAAAAAGGATAAAAAAATTCTTAATATAGGTGAAAATGAGGAAAAATATGTAGTTGGATTCTCAAGAAAATAATTTTTTAAGATTAATTTTGTATTTTGGAAGGATATTTTATTTCTATAGTTTAATTACATTTGATTTTAAAGTTTTTAAAAACTTTTTTTTATGATTTTAGAATTTTTAATGGTTTTTTTATTTTAAACTTGTTTTGTGAATATAGGTAATAGGCTTAGGTAATAGGAGTTATGTTATGAATTTTTTTAATGACTTACAACTCAGACCCAATTAAACCACAGGTTCAACCCAGTTGAGCCAGTTTAATCGGAATCGGATGTTCCACCTGTTCGATATCACTGGTTCGGTTTTTAAAACACTCCATTTGATTGATATTAAGTATTCAATATAAGTATCACAAATCGACCATTTAGATTAATTCTCACTTTTTATTGCCCTTCTCGTACAAGGTTTTCAATTAGTTCCCGGACAAGGGAGGAGTTGACTACATCAAATATATCTATATATATGAACGTGACTTTAGCTTTTGGTTTCCATATAAAAACAAAAGGAGTTAAACAATACGAATGAGAAACACTAACACCTTAATTTTTCAGGTCGCAGTTGTAGTAGAGTCGACATTCTCATTTATCTCGGAGTTCTGTGTCGTCTTCCATTATTTACCTCTTATTACATTGAACATAAATGGAAGGAAGAAATCTAATCCCAAAATATCGATTAATTTATAGTGTCTTCCATTGTTGATATGGTCGGTAATCAGGTAAGAAAATATTTAAGGTTTCTTAATCTTGATCAAATGGAACAGAAATGTGATAGATGAAACAATAATCGTGTGTAATTGCTGGACACGTCTGTATGGACTTCCTAAATAAGGCCTAGTTTGTTCGCTAAACGTACCGAGAATCAGAAACATTAGTATCTTAACGGTTCCGAAAAGAAGCCCACTCCTTTCCGAGCGGTTGAGACTTGAGAGCCTTGAGACAAAACTTAAGGTTTCAATTGAAGAGTAAATTCACGAAAATTCAATCCTTACTTTTTAAATTTTCTAATTTTAAGTATTCTATAATTTTTACCTTATTCTAAATAGAATACTCCAACTGACATTTTTTCAGAAAAATTGGATGCATTAAAAAATGTAGCCACCTAAAAGTATTAAATACAAATGAGCGGCAAGTGATATTGATAATAAGAAGAATTTTTTATTTATGACTTTCTACAAATTAAATTCAATTTGGGATTAATTTTCCATTTTGATGAAGATCATATTTTAGTTCATCTGTTGGCAAAAAATCAAAAATAAAATGAATGCGACCAAGACCTTAAACAATGAAAAAAAAACAAGGTTTACTTCAATAAAGATGACAAATATATTTATAAGGGTTTATTTCAAGAAGATAGTGGAGCATATTTAATTTTCTTGCAAAAACAACGATTAACCTATTCTTCCCCTCTTAATCCAAACTATAAGCCAATCTTAACTGTATGACTACTCCCAACCAGCTGACTAATTAGCAATATCCCTGGAAAACATTGAATCCCCATCCTTAATTCTGCGATGATCCGTGCATGGTCGATTTGTTGAAAAATAATAAATAAATTTCTAACCAAATGGAGCACTTTTTAAATATAAACTCGTGCAAAGAAAAACGTGGAGGTTCTAATTTGCACGAAGCTTTCCATTATATTCAGGCAACATCCCCCCCTAAAGAAACCTTCAAATTGGCCATAAAAATACTATGTATCAAATTAAGTACCAATTGCAGTTCAACCATCCTTATTATAAAAGGGGTGATTATCGTTGAACTTTCTTAACCTTTTGTCCTTAAGCCGTTCACAAGACGATAATCAAACCATTGACTTAATATTAGCATTTGTTAATCGCTTAACAAAAAAAAAAACTGTTGTACTAGCTGTTTTTCAATAAATTAGGCAACACATGGTACATGATAGCAATTTTAACTAACAAAAATCTCATGCTGACTTTAGCTTAGTTATAATAAGACCTAGATGACGTTTTAAACAAGACATCTTTCATAATAATGGGGTATAAATCTCTGCAATTATTTGACAACCGTCCATATGCAATTTGTTTATTTAGCTGACGCAGACCAAGTCTCTGCATAAAAACTTTTTGCCGGAAACCCCATCTGAGAGAGATCAGCAGAAGTCCACTTTCAAGACTGATAATGTCACCAACTGTATATATGTTCCTGAACCAGATGGGAATTCCGGATTCAGGGTTTTCTTAATCTGATAATGTGGGTCAATTAGTGAAATATTGATTATGAGATTTTGATACATAAACATGGCAATAATGTGATATTTAAATCCTATTGTTGAGACAAAGTATAATTTTGGAAAAGTAGATGAGTTTTGGGTCAGACATTTTCTTTTTAGAAAAAGAACATTTTCTTTGTCAAATAATATTTATTTTGAGCGAAGAGTCTTTCCCTACAATAGTTTCAATTATTTATTTTTAAATTAAGAAAGAATCGAATTTATACACTTTAAGATGTTGTAATTGAGATGACCCAAGAAGAGTTGGATAATTTAGTGGAATCAATCTTTGTGCTTATTTTTTAATAATTGTATTAGTACTGATCATGGTGGAATCAAACCAGACAAGTTGGTTGAACTGCTTGTAGATATTTAAACTAGTATAAGATGGAGCCTATTTTTCTTTGGATTCTAGGACTTCAAAACAAAATAAAAGTGGATGACTAACTTGTTAGTTGTAACAGTTTAAGATTAAGATCAGCGAGGATCAAGTAGGGATTCTCGGCCTCCACATTACTTCTACTTTTCAACAGAACGAGCTCAACCCCATCCCCAATTATGTCTCATTTGATTGATATTAAGTACTCAATAATAGTATTACCAATCGATCATTTACATTAATTCTCTCTTTTTATTGCTCTTCTCGTACAAGGTTTTCAATTAATAGTTCAAGATAACCAGGGAGGAATCGACTATATCAAATATATATGGACGTGAGTACTTTAGCTTCTAGCTAGTTTCCATATAAAAACAAAAAGAGGTGAACAATATAATGAGAAACATTAGCACCTTAATTAAGATACATATTCTAAAACTTGTCAAACCCTCTCTTTTAGTAATTATACATCTTCTATAGACTTACAGTAGCCTAAACATTCCACTACAGATGCATTTGAAAAATGTAACACGTGCCTCAAAGTAATTAGATGCAATAATTGTAACCAAGAGATGCATGAGAAGAGTTGAAAGAGGAATCTTTTTAATACGCTATAGACTTTTGCCTCCCATCTTCTTCCATTCAAACTTCAAAACTCACATGATTTCATATCTAATCCAACCCCTGTAGTCACCCTCAATTAAAAAGTTAATTTAACATGTTAACATCACTTTGGCCTGATCTGCATCTAAACATTTTTTGAGAGAAAAAAGAGAAAAATTGCAGAATCAGGAGGCATCACTGCATTCATGAAACCCATTTGGCTTGTCCAAAAATGTGCAAGGAATATTCACCCACGTATGCCGCCACCAGAGAAGGGTCCATCCGAGGGAGCTTTATCAACCTCGCTTTCAGTGTCTCAATACTTCCAGGAATGGACGGTAGAGAGAACAAAAGGTAGAGTACATGGCTGGCTCAGGCACTCAGGCCGACTACTCTCAAATTGCTTCTCCTTGATATATTAAAGTCCCCCTACCCATGTAGAAACCCTAACCCTAATCTCTACAAGTTGTAACCCCTACATAGAGCCCAAAATCGACACTAAGGGAATCGCAATGGTGGCTACAAGTCAAGAGCCCTGAGCCCCGCGGTTCTCCCAAATTGAATAAGGAGACCCACTAATAGAATAGTCCAAATTGGCATAGTTTCCTTGATTATATTAAAGCTCATGACCTGATGGGGGGACACCCGGACGGGAATCTTAGAAAAGAAAGAAACTTCTAGGAAGTAGGATTTGTGCAAAGGTGTAGTGGACAATCAGTAGGCCTTGACTCCGAGCAGCAGATCAAGAAACAAACATTAATGGCTCTTCCTTGCTGGGTTTTCCCTTTAGTACTTTAGGCCCCAGAAGTGGAAGTTGCAGAGGTTATATATACATATGTAGCTGTTCGTTTTCTCCATTTAATTTTGGCTTCTTTGATCTCTTCTGCTGGCGAATGGGAACTGGGCAAAATGGTGAAGAAATGAAAAAGCTAGCTAGCGTTGTCAAACCTGGGAGCGATCATGGCATGTGACGGAGTCGTCTACGCTTTTAATCTTCATCTTTTTGTAGCACGATTATATATATATATATATATATGTCCAGAAAGAAAGGTTTCTTTTTTTTTTTCATCTGGGTCTTGACTCTTGAGACACGAGTGTGAAGTTTCAATGAAGTAAATGAATGCCGTGACTAGTTCAAAGTCTCGAAACATCAAAAGATTCGACAGCTCTGGCACACCAACGGCGATTACAATAAAGGAAAAAAGATATTATTGATATAAGATATAAAAAACCCAGTGTTTTCTCTTTCTTTCTTTTTTTTGACTGATGGGAGAAGAAGTGAGAACGTCTGTGATGGCTACGTCCACTTCAACTTTGAATCGGCCGTCCCATGCAAATTTCGTGGCCTTCTGAGTACTCTCTGAGGCCGTGCTGATCACAGCAGCCCCCGTGTAAAGTAAAACAAATAATCTGTCTCCTCCAAGCCTCAATGAAAGAAACAGATGAAGCAAGCATAGGATTTCGGATGGCCGTGTGTCCGTCTCGAGGTTCGATATAAAATCATAATATGAACTGCTGAAATCTAACTATCATATTTGCAATTCATGTACAGAAGGAATTTCAAATTTGTCAAGTTTCCCATTTATCAATTACACCACCCTAACAGTCCGAAAATCTAACTAAACAACCCGGCCTTCCATTCATAACATTTCATGACAAGCACTATGAATCCAAATATCCCCTCCCTCCCCCCTTTACTTTTTTTTTTTTTTTTTTTTTTTTGTTATTTGAAGCCAGGGAAATCATCTTATGTGACAGTAGTGGCCGTAAACACCTTGTGCCTTGTTATCGGCGGCGGCCACCAAAGTCGGATAGTTACCAAAGTTAACTGGATTAGGCGTCGGTTCAGCAGCTAATTTCTCCGGGAACCCATATCCGGCGAGAAGATCGTAGTGAGACCCGTAGCTGAAATCCATCAAAACGTTGTCGAAATCGCTCGATATTGCATTGCCGGACCAGGCAATATCGTACTTGTCTTCACCGGCAAGGGACGAGACTGAATTAGCCTCTCGAGAGGAAGACGAAATGCTGAAATTGTTCGCGCAGGAGCCGATTTCCGCTGATACTTCGCCGGGTCCCGGGAGGGAAATTAACGGAGACGGGTCTTGAAACAGTACTTTCTGAGAATCCAAATTGTAAGTACTAGTACCGAAATTACCAGGTGCTTCGATGTTGAGTGGCAGGGAGGAGGAGGAAGCTGCTATTTCGGTGAGTACTTGAGCTGGAAAATTATAAGTACTGAAGGTAGGACTATTGGTCGACGTTGTTGAGAGGCACGGAGTGGAAGGCGGGGTACTGGTGGTGATGGGGATGTGAGTGTTAATGGAATGGATGTTCGGATTGTCCGATGTGTTGTCCTTTGTGGCCAAGAGCTTCTTCTTCAGCTTAGTATTCCAATAGTTCTTCACATCGTTATCGGTTCTTCCGGGGAGATGCGAAGCTATAACAGACCACCTGCAGAGGACAGAAGAGAGAAAGAGAAAGAGTTGTAGAAAAATTGTTAAGTAATTATCAAATTAAATCATCAAATTAAAGGTCGAAAGTACTGAAAGAAAAAATGATTTGAATACACCCACCTGCTACCGAGATTCCTGTAAAGAGTACAAATAACTTTGTCCTCCTCTTCTGTAAATGCTCCATGTTTGATGTCTGGTCGAAGGTAATTGAGCCACCTCAAGCGACAGCTCTTCCCGCAGCGTCTCAGACCTGAAAAGACAGTGAATTCGCCAGGGGGGTCAAGATAAATATTTCAGGGAGAAATAATGTTTCCCGACAGATTAGGAAAATGACAATTCAAACATTTAATTTGTGAGTAGATGCAGTGAATCGAGAAGACCTGGTTTTTAATTTTGCGTTTGAAATTTGTAGTACTGTTGGAAACTTCTTTTGAATTGAATTACGTTAAGGAACAGGTACCAGAAGACTTTATCATCACTATGATGCTAAAACGAACCAACTGAAACATTTGAAACATTTGAAACATTTTGGAAGAGCTAGGTAGAGGTTATCGGTAATGCCTGCAATACTTGTTCCTTCGACTGAATTCGAACTGGGAATTTAACCAAGAACGCGTCAGAAGCTAGCATATGGTAGCTGAAGGAGATACATTAGTTTCCATTGATTGTAGACGTTTCAAAGTAAGCTGAATTCAAAGGTGGTTTGCCCCCAAAAGGAACGCGACGACAATTTCTGTGACAGAGTACTTTAAGGAAAGAGATAAAAGGAACTGTTTATCAACAGCGAACGACAGTCGCTGTTGCGGAAGAAAGAAGATCAAAAGAAACAAAAATAAAAAGGTTCTGGGTTAGGCGTCTGTTCGACTGACAAAAAGCAGGGATGTAATAGGAACTCTTTAAAAGCTCATTATGGTGTATGAGAGAAATTCTGGTTTAAACACTGCAACCGAAACCTTCAAAACTTTGTTGGCTCCCCGTATATAGTTAGTTCCTCGCCCGCCGTGAATTAGGACATAAATTTCGAGAAATGCATCCACAGAACGCCCAAGGAAACGATAATCTCCTCGAAATTCTAAAACAATGATACCAGACGGCACAAACAACAAACAAACTCACAGAGACCCATGAACGGAAAAATTGGAAACCGAGGCAGCCTATTCTGTGTAGAAAACTGAAACAAATTAGAGACCATCTTCGTTAAGCATAGACTCAGATGATCAAGAAGAAATCTTTTTCTTTTGTTTTTTTTCTGGGTATAAACGAAAACCATCCGAAAGCAACGAGATATGCATCACATTCCGTAAAATATGCTCGAAGAGCCAGTCAAGCTCGATTTCACGGGCTCTGAAAGAGAGAAAACCGTAATCGGAAAAAGAGAAAAAAAAAGGTTCGAAAAAATATCTTAAGAGAGGACGAGCATCAATTAACCTGCTTTGTGGGGCAGAGCAATCCAGTTCCCCCCGGTTCCGTGCTTCTCGACATAGTTCTTGAGAGCCGCGTCTTCCTCGGGAGACCAAGGCCCCCTTTTCACGTTCGCCTTGTCGCAGCACGGAGCTCTACCCATATTTTGAAGCTAGCTACAAACCCCACGAACCCAAAAAACCCGAATCGCAGGCAAAAGTAAAAGAAACACCAAGAGGAACAGCAGGACAAGCAGCAGCTTCGGGAGCCCAGATAATTTCAGAGGGCAGCTTTCGTTCACGGTATTAAAGAGAGCTCGGGAAAGCTTGACTTTGTATGGACCCTGTACAGAGGGAGGGGGGGTTTATTTGTAGCTACCTCTTTGTCCTGGCCCCTCCACTTCTTCTCTCTTCCTGGGGAAGGCTGAGAGAACTCAGTCAACGTCGGGTGCATGGCGACAGACGTGAAGATTTTATTTAAGGAAAACATTATCCGCGCAAATCCGTAGAAAATCCAGTCACTCCTGTTTTTAGTAAAAAATACTCACGAGTACTACTCCTCACTCTTCTTCTGTGAAGACGATCAATTAGCACCCAGCCAATGAGCGACGACGTTTTCGTGTCGCTGCCGACCATTTCACACGAGTCTTCTTCGTCCCTCCTCGGTCCATCTCATCCCCGCCCTTCGTTTCCGGGCCCCTCCGCCAGATGGTATACCCTGTCGAATCAACGGCTCAGATGACTTTTCTTAATCCCTACGTGAAACCCGGTCGTCGTTGTCTCCCAGTTTTGAGAATTTCTGTTTTCTTGTGCTCTACTCCAGTCTCGTCTCCTTTCTCTAGATTAATTAATAATGCCCCAATTTTTATTTTTTATTTTTTTAAGAAAACAATTCCCAAGTATATATCGTCGTCCGGACTCTGAACTGGCGAGGGTATTGGAGTAATAATATTAGAGAGCTTGAAATGGACCCCGTGCTGTCGCACACTCGAAGCGTCAAAAGTCAAAGAGATGTGTGGGCCCAGACGGCGGCGCTGCTCGAAAAGGGTTTGATCAGTCCAGTAAAATGAAATGAAATCAAGGCAGCGTGCCGGACCGGAACGTCTTTTTCAACCCCCAGACCTAAAGTCTAAAGAGCTATTAAATTACGATATTGACCTCCTTCCGAAAGTCTACATAGTTTCTAAATTACGATATTGACCTCCTTCTCCGCACAGATGTATCAAACCTCACGTAGGGACAATACGGGGAATATAAGCGGTGGCCTCCTCTGCCGGTCAAACTATGTTAGTGATGATGAAGAAGACCAATGAAAACATTGAATCTTCATTTATTTCGATACAGGGTTACGCAACAAGGTGATTAACGATGATTAAGTACGATTATCCACATTGACCGTGCTTAGTGAGCCAGAGAAGCCACACCGTCGGATGGTGGATAGATATTTGAATCTCGGATCAGAAAACCGAGACGAGGTACGCGTTTAAGGTTTGTTTAATCGGTGATTATTGACGTGGTTGACTAACAAAAAGTGTTTAATTAATTAACGAGCCAACTCGTGTCGTCGTCTCTACAGTTGTATTGCTCTGAAGACAAAATAATAAAAAACATTAAACAAAACTTGAACAACCAAAAACCATAGGGGGCATGATTC
Organism: Aristolochia contorta; assembly: GCA_022405105.1. NCBI lineage: Eukaryota > Viridiplantae > Streptophyta > Magnoliopsida > Piperales > Aristolochiaceae > Aristolochia > Aristolochia contorta. The sequence goes on along the minus strand of CM039666.1, from coordinate 10,473,177 downwards.
ATCACTGAGACGAAAGATGTCTGTCGTGATTTTGCAGCATTAATTCAATAAGCTTCGCACCCTTTTCTGCCTCCCCCACCGTGCTAATATTGTAAAGGCTGCCTAAACTTGTCAAAGGGGTGAATTGACCCCAGTTTTGTCTCTCACGGTTCGTCGCACTCGTATAAGAAAGAGATCGTATCGGGTACAACGTCCCACACTAGTTACTATTGAGTGTGTGTGTGTGAGAGAGAGAGTGTTTATAATCACGTACGCAAGATGTGTGTGGGAAAAGTGAAACGTAGAACAAATTAATGAGAGATCATGTCGACATCTTGGGCAACAAAAGGTTCCGTTCTGGCTTCTCCTCAACAGCTAGCTGCAGTCTAATTAGTCAAAAGACACGCCCAACCGAGGAAAGAAATGTCAAAGCGACGGGAAATTTTCCTTCAACTTTTTCTCTCGATGTAATTGCAAAAAGAAACAAAAGCCACGTCCAGTTTTGGTGCTCATGTCATCAAAGTGAAATCCGGGGTTCATTCGTTTCAGATGCATTGCTATAGAAGGAAGGTTCGAATGCAGTCCCGTGACCCGTCAATCCACGAGTACCTCTCTTTCCTTCCCTCTGGAAGCTGCCCCTGAAGATCTTGCTCAATCTTTGAATTTTCGGCCCAGAACCCGAATGCCTCAGCCTTTGAGGTCATTTCGTGAGTGTGAAGGGTAACAAACAAGAACGAGAAATGTGGGACAGGAAGACTGTTCTATTGACAGAAGAAAGAGGAGTGATATCGACGACGATTAATGGAGGCTATATATATATATATATATATATATTGTCAGCTATTAGTTTAGTCTTTTCATGAGTTACACGTTCTGAACGACAAACGAGACGAGTTTTATGTAAAGAAAGTGTTCGAATGACGTCCTTTTTTTCTAATTTCTCTACTTCGTCAAATGGACTCCAGAGCTTGAGAGTAATCACTGCACATTCGTAAGCTAAATACTGCTCAAGGTTGGTTACTCGATCGGTACATGGATATATATATTCCCACCGAAAAAGCTCCCTCCAATATCTCATAAATTCAAAGCAAAAGACCCAGACAAATTTGTTGAAAGAGAGCGAGTTGAATTGTTAGCTGCTACAAGAAAATGAAGACGTCAAACAGGGGAGATCGAGCAGATGGATAGGAAACTGGCGACGTCCGAAGAATGGGTCTTGCTCTTAGCGTCTCCGACGGTAAAGATTGAAAAAGTAAGACATCTTCGTCTCCAGACAACTTTAAGTGTGAGAAAGTTTGGTGCAGTGGAAGACGTACTGCACAGAAGAAGATGTACAGATTGGACGAAAGATAGAAAGATCGCAACGTTGTCTACGTGATGTTTGAACGAGTATAGTACTGACAGTGCAACCGCGGGACTGAACTGAACTAGTCAACCTGCCTGAAACCGTGTGCCACGAACCCTAGAACATTTCCTCTGGATTCTGGAATATATAAGGATCGATGTCACCATGCATGAAGCGGAATAAAATTAAAAATGGCGTACCATGCACGATGGAAAAGAAAAAAAAAATCAAAAAGAAAATCAACGAAAATATTACAAATATTACTAGTCTATAATTAACACAAACTGTATTTATCGAAAATTTATTTCATGTAGTATTAATAAATAAAGTGTTCAAATTAGAATAATGTAAAGTAAATATTGTACTTGATTATTAAGGGGCCGGTTCAATCTTGAATAGGGGGAACATGATATACATGATTTAACATTGAACTCAAAAGAGAAAACATCTTCTCTTAAGTTTGGTGAATCTGATGTCAGACTCGACTTTTCTACAATGACCAAATCATATCAGAAGTCCGGATTAACTCGCTAATTAGGGCTTCCGTGGATGATTAAGACGGAGTTATTTTATCTTTTATAATTTAAACCTTCAGAGAGCGACTTTGTTGGGCTTCAATTGGCCTTTGCAGGAGATTTGACCAAATCATAAAAGTCTTCCTGATCAATTTATTTGTTGCATGAACTTGAATCGATTGTGAGGATAAACATGGGTTGGACGTTAAAACTGGTTGGGTTTTAAAATGGAATAATGCTAGTTGTACTTAGCCCACGCACCTATACCACACACTTGTTAATCCAAACCATTGATGCCTAGGGTTTATCCTCTAGAAAATGGGATTTTAGAAAAAAAAAATATTTTAAGGGTTTAAACTAACATGTACGTCGGAAAGGTGCATCTAGCATTACTCTTTAAAATGATATTAGTTTTTGGGTTTAAGTTTAGGAATATGGATAGATCGTTGGAACTTACATTAACATAAATAAAATGGAATATATGAAATAAAAATTTTTAGAAGCATTGATCATTATTTCAAAAAAAAACCAAACACTTGATGAGGGCTAACGACTTATATTTAATTTAAAAATAAATGATTTAGTGGTATCAATTATCAAACCAACAAATTATGATATTTTAAACGAGAACTACTCAAATTACAGCAATATGGATCGCACAAATGCACATTCGATTTATGTCAAAACATGCAAATTATATTGTGTTAAAAACTTAAAACTTAAATTTATTTTTGGAAAATATTAATTGCACCTATGTATACCTATCTTACGTACATGTTAATCTAAACCATTGATACCTAGGGTTTATCCTTCAGAAAATAAGATTTTATAAAATAAAAATTATTTTTTATATTTTTAAGAGTTTAGATTAACATGGAGGTGAGATAGGTACTAGGTGCAGCTAGCAAGCTAGCATTACTCATTATTTTATGATGATCATTACATTTTATTTCCTCCTCGCACTGGTTTCATGCCTGTATATTCTGTAAAATTTATGTTAATTGATACCTAGCTCGTATCTTCAGCCGGTTCAGTCGAACAAATTACGAAATATCTGACCGGACCGACCACTTAAAACTTCGAATTGGTCATTCACGCATTCTAGATTCTAGGGCACGTTTATTCAACTGCGCGGGAAGCGATCGAACTCTGGAAATTGGAAGAAGTTTGAAACCGGAAGTCTTTTAAGGCCATGGTTTGAGACTTTAGAGGGTGCAGAAGTCGGGAAGAGTGGAGGTTGTGAACGATGGAGCGGAGCGGTTGGAATCCGCAATGCTGGTGAGTCTGTCTCTCTCTCGTCTTGCAATTTTATTACAGTTGAACTTTTACTTTATTCCTTGGCGTTTTAGGCTGGTCCAAAGAAAATCGCCTTCTGTGTGGAATCCGTTTCGATTCTGAAAATTTCGTTGTTTTTATTCGGAAATTAAGAAATAGGAGCGGCTACATCTTTTATTTTAGTGCAAGCTGTTTTTAGTTTTGGTTCGTATGCCGGGATCGACACCGCGGTTTCCCAGATTCAAACAGAAATCCTTGCTAACTCGACAATAAAGGACACGATTAGTTTACAGTCTTTAGACGGACGGCGATGTTTCCGAGATTCGTCGGGTGAGCGCACAATTTTTACAACCTTTTAATTTCTTATTGAATGTGAAGTAGATGCAATTTACTTCCCCATGTTTACATTATACGAATAATGTAGAACATTACATGCTGCGAATTACTTAAAACTTCATTTACTTGACTCAAGAAATTGATTGAAGCATAACAGAGGATTCTTCCGGAGGCAGGATCATGAATTCAGTAACCAGAATTGCCTTCACTAGCCAAATTTTATTAGGAATTAATCAATAGGGTTCTAACTCCTTTCAGTTGCATGAATTTCATTTGTGTATTTTTCTTTTGAAGTTTGTATACTGCCGGACACATTTGAAACCGAATAAAATAACAGTGGGTCCATTTACATGTGAAGGCATGATTATGCGACTAAAGTGGCAAGTTCATGGAATTTTGGAACATTACTATGCACTTGCTAAGATGTGCTTGGATGTCTTCCACAGTTGTCTTGCACATAGTTGAACAAGAAAACTCGCCATGCTATCTGAGCTACCACCATCAATCAGCAGTAGAAGGCTGCCATAGTGACATGACACATATTTCCTAGCAGCCTCTGAATAATTGAGCTTGGAAAGATTGACAGCAGTACAAGTCTTAAGATGATTCAGTCATGCAAGAGTCCTGTTCTTAAAAGACCACAAAAATAATAGCTTTATCACTCTGAAGTTGCTAGATGGCCTTGCTGAAATTTCTTTTCCACGTACAGTTCTCCTGTCCTCGTAGACTTGACTCATCTTTGGGCTACTCTCTAATATAATGCTCTAACCTCTGTCACTGCTTCGAAGTACTTTTGTGGAGTTTCTTTGTAACTTAAAAACATCACCATTTACCTATTAGTCATCTTTTCAGCATTTCATCAGCTGTTCAACAATTGATGTTTGTTAATTGGGCTGTTATTTATCCTTGTTCAGGGAAGTTAAATTACAAATGGATCATGGAGAGATGAATTAGATTGATTCATGTTTAAAAGCAGTTTTGAATGAGAAAAACTATTAGTTGAACAGTAAAGGTACTTAACCTAAGAGTTCTTTTGGGATTCCAGACACTGCAGTTGTGGATTGAGTGAACATGGGCTGTGATCTCAGAGTGCACACTCTGGTTTGGCCCATTTCTGTCCTCTAGCTTATAAACAGCATTTTTTCCAGTTCAGTCATTGTGGTGTCTTCATAGTATTAGTTGAACCAATGTAAGATTCTGTCCTCTCTAGAGATTATCGATTTGAGTATCTCCTCGTAGTACTATCAATTTGAGTATCTCCTCAGAGTTGTAATTAAGGGGTCCAATATAAAACATGAATACTGCATCTATGCACATTTTTTGAAATGTTAGTCACTCTAGAACATTTTCACTGGCATCTCTATACTTCTACCAACATTTATGCACATTTTTTGAAATGTCAGTCACTCTAGAACATTTTCACTGGCATCTCTATATTTCTACCAAATTTTATGTTAGTATTACTGGACAGATTTGACAAGCTCCTAGAATTAGCTAGAAGTAGAAATAACTAGAACAATAACTGATACTATAGAACCAAACTTGTCTCTTTTACATGTATTTGTGAAATTCCAAAAACTAAAAAATCCTATTTCACCAAACAATTTACGGTTTTGATGGTGGTAGTATATTTCTGATTTCTTCTTGTGGTCAGTGTTCTTTCAGCTTTTGAATACCGAAATTGGATGTCAATGGGTTAGATACACCAAAACTGTTTATAAATAGGTTGACCTCATGACCTGACTGCCACTCAAGACCTCTACTTCAATTTTGAAAATTTGAGTGCTGATTACGCTTGTACATAGCTATAGCCAGTGAGACTTGAATCCAAGACCTCATAGGTGAACTCATATATAAATAGAATAAATAATTAAAAATAGAAAATAAAGACCATACATTCTTAAAATTACTGGAGTCACCATTAATATTTTGATTTAGTTGAATAGAACTGATTTGTTTCTGTTTTGTTATTATTAGGAATTTGACTAGGATACATTTGATCCTTGAAACCGGGACCCCAGCTGATTATAAAATGAGTTATGTGTAAACCCTAAACCTCAATTGACCTATTTTTTAACTAGAGTTAGGATCAGACCAAATAAAGACATTTGGTTTGCGTAGATCACAACTTACTATCTTTTTGAAAGGGGTCAAATAAAATCTGGCCATCTTATAGGATAAGACCATATTTATGAAAATTAAATTGAAACTTGTAATTCTCATCTGAGCGTATGAATAGGTCATGTCCCTGATAGGTTAGCCCCGGCTTCTTGGGGAGATTTGGTCAGGTCCAAATGGGGTAACAAATGGAGCTTCTGAAGCGGAAGGGCCCCACCCATTGTATCGATGATTGCAGGACGGCCCCGATTCCCAAATTATTGCTGCACATATCTTCTCGAGCACCTTATGTCTATGTCGAGAATGAATGCTACACCGCGGGATCAGTATTGACGGCCATCTTGAATCTATGCTCACCACATTTATCAGCTGCATTGACAGGTAATCGTGAGGACAGAAGCCATGTGCACTGTTTACCCATCGCCCAGCGAAGGTACCTGCCTCCGGTATTTTTTGACAAATGTCCAAGTCGAGTATTTGATAAACAATAGTAAATTCAGAAATCAGGTTGTTGGCCTGTCTAATCAAGAGATAAGGTTCTTTCGAATTCTGAAAATTGAGCTTATCGAAGTAAAATGCTTTGTACCCAAATATTAGGAATGCTAGAACCTATTTCCAAGAATCTGTTCACTTTTCGATTTGAAGTTTAAACAAAGAGATTCGCGTTCTAACGTGAGGAATGTTTAAAGAGGTTTTCTCAGGTAAGCCCAAAAGAGCTGTAGACAAACTAAAGAGATGTGGTAACTCGTACTTGGTGAGGGTTGCCGTTGTGTACAGGAAAGAGCTACATAAGCATCCAGGACTAGACGGATACCAAATGAGTGCAGTAACTCTGTGGAACTGTTGATTTGCTCTTTCTAGTGGGCAAAAGTACAGACTGCACGAATAAATGGCCGGTGGAACATCGAACCTTTTTGTCCCAAGCGTGGTAGGTACACATCGCTTTCTTACATTCCTGTTTTTCTTTTGAAGTTTTTTCTCTCCTCCAACTCTGCCGTCCATGTCCTAGATATAACACAGGTTGCACATAGAAGAGTTAGGCAATACACGTATGAACAGAGACTGTTAGATGCGCGTAATTTGACACTGTGAGGCTTGAAGATACAGACTTGAAGCCTTAAGTTCGGATTGGTACGGGTTAGTCCATAGCAGTTATGCCACGGCATAGAAAGTCCTACTGCTTACTGATCTTGGCGTTTCTTCATAGTAGTTTGTTCCCGAAGTCTAGCTTCAGATACATGCAGCAACTCCTGTTCGTATCATATTTGATATCTAGTTTCAGTATCCGAAAAATTGAATAGCGTTAAATCAAAGCCTTAACTGTGAGGTGATAATGCAATCAAGATGGGCAGTGTCAGGAGTAATTGGGTGTACCATTAATGGAGCGTCTGCCGGTGAAACAAAGGACATTTTGGTGGAGAAGCAAGCCACGCATGTGCTGGTCTCCCACCCCGAAGTCAAGATTGTATTTAGAATAGAGGATAGAGGTCAATCGGAAAGGACGCAGATGCCTATCCTCTTAATCACTTAGAGTTGACGGCACTCTCAATGCTGCCGGTGAATCACACGACAGCTCTTTGCAGATTTCCATGCCTCTCCGGCTTTTTCAATATCCGCTGCCTTGAAACATGTTTGATTATAAATTCCCCCCAGAAGTCTAGTGGCTCTCAATTAAAGGAAATCCAGGGCACTAAATATAGATTATTGTGTCTTTCTCTAACTCTGACCCCAATACCCACCCCTTAAAAAAAGAAAATAGTAAACCAGACGGATGAGCATGCCTATTGATTACCCGGTATTTGTTTTTAGCATGGTCGAAGCTTGGCATGGATATGGGAATGGTGACGGTGAGTATCTCGTCGCCATGCTTGAGGACGAGCCGCCCGTAAACATAGAAATACACATCGCCGGATTCAGCGTGGTGGAGCTTTGTCCCACTCGGAGGTTGGTGAGACTCATCTGTATCAAAATGTGGAGTATCCGTGGACTTGCCGGAGAAGTAATGAATCTAGACGCTATGAATCGGGAAAATTTATTAGCGCCTGCAAAGGCAATAATAGTTAACTTCTAATGGCGGTGGTTGAATCGTACAGGAGGGGTTAAATATTAAATCGGCAAGTATCCACTACCCCGGGCTAAAGAAGAATAGAATCAGTCCACCAACCCATGCAATCTAAACCTCACCCGGTCGACCGGACGAACGGGCGAACGGGCGAACGGGCGATCGGGCGAACGGGCGAACGGGCGATCGGGCGAACGGGCGAACGGGCGATCGGGCGAACGGGCAAACGGGCGAACGGGCAAACGGGAAAGAGCCGGTATGCACAATTAAATGCTGCAGCGGATGTGATGGAACACTGGAAAGATACATCGAGCTACTCGCGGTATGACGTGGGGAAAGCATACTAGAGCATTTAGTCACGAAGAGTCTTGGGCCATCGGTTCAGCTGTGAACCAAATCCTGTGGCCCTCTTTGGTCAAAGTTGAAACAGTTTTAATTTATAACGTCTCCCGTATAATACGGTCCAGAAGAAGCTGGTTCTTGACTTGTTCACGATGAGCTAGGGGGTTTTAATTAGCAGATAGAGACAGAAAGAGTGACGGAGATGTATGCAATCAGAGCGGGAACAACTTGGTCCCCATGCTTCTTCTTACTGTGTATCTTATTACAAGTGATGTAACTGTTGCAGTCATAAAACTATCATAATACAAAGACAAGCAAGTTTCCTTCTTGCAGTAGAATCGTCAAAAGTTGCACCCCACATTTCCATGCCTCTTCGTTGAGGTGGGGAAGTTCGGAGAGCAGACCGGGAAAATGGAACAAAGCAGTTTGAAGGACTGGCTAAAGTATATGTTTAGTAAAACACGATGGGAGAGTAAGTCGGAAGGTAGGGACAAAGAGCTTTTACCAAGGGACGCCAGTCATTGTTTGAACAAACAAGGAAAAGAAGATCGAACAGGATCGCGGGTCCCGACACAGACTGACTGAAATTATATATACAAGCGAACCATTGCCCTTGTTCGTGAGAAGAGAGAGTATGTTGTCAGATAATTCCCCACCCAACACCTCTTCAAAACAAGGACGAGTAAAACCAAGAGCTGTAACGACGCTAAACTCCAAAGCTTTTCCGAGATAATCTTTGAAAAATTAGAAAGTATTTTCAGCTATCTTAATCAGCAAACCTCTCAAGGTCTTATCCCCTAGTTTAAAGCTTTCTTTTTTGTTCTGAAAAGAAGGAACCCGGTCCTGATCTTTAATCCCGTGAAAAGACGTGACAAAAGCAACTCCCATTAAACTACCCCATGGGCGGCGTCTGAAAGTTGGAACTGGCCCAGAAAGCTTCGAGATTAACAAAAAATAACCAAATTAACTTGTTTTTGAGTTACATGGTTACCCTCGCATAATTTGATACCCAAGTTCTTCTTCGTTAACGTGTCCGGCGGGTTGGATCCGGCCCAGAAAGCTTCAGATTAAAAAAAAATTAACCAAATTAACTTGTGTTTGCGTTTTTCATGGTTACCCACCCTTTATTTGATACCCAAGTTCTTCTTCGTTAACGTGTCCGGCGGGTTAAGCACAAGCTGGCAAATTGCAAGCTTTTTCTTTTTCCTTAAACAAATCTTGTCAGAGGGCGAAGATCAGAAGGGCAGGGAAACCTGGAAAGGCTGAAAGCCTGAAAAAACAGTTCGTGTGGGACAAATTTAAACTTACGGTTTCGTCGCCCCTTATCCTGTTGCCGCAAGTGAAGACATCATTGATTTTATTTTTTTTTCAACTAGATACCAATTCTCGGTTCTCATGGCTTCTCTAGAATCTCCGATTCTTTCAAAACGGAGTTCGAAGAATCAGAAACTCAATCGCCTGCTCCCCCTACCTCCTCTCAAGCATTGCATATAGGAGGGAGGAGATTCTTTAGTAAATTAGGGAAATCATATTACAATCATAAGCTTCAATACAAGAGAATATTAAGATGAATACATGAGAAGTCTTCTTAGATCAGAATTGGAAAAAAAAAAACAGAAAAAATTAAAGAGATAATACGTAGACCTTACCCTTAGCTAGCCATCTCCAGCAGTGCTAAGAAAATCTACTTCTATACACATTACACCTATAATCCTCCATCAATTCTGCTTCTCAGGAAACCCCAAAACAGAAACCCACCATCGCTTCGTCTTTCAGCCGTACGTCTCTCTATTTACAGGAATCCTTGCAATTCTCAGAACGTGCATCTTCGTCCCCATATTCACAATCGGGTAAATCAGGGCAAATGGTTCACCCTTTTCAAAAAAAAGAAAGATATCTTCTTTTGAATCTTATTTTTCTTTTTTTTCTTGTTCTTCGCTTTGCTTCTCGCTCACTTCACGAGCTCCGACACCCATCCCACGTCGGGAGCAGGCATTGCAGTCTCCACGGCGTTCTCCTTGCTCAACTTTTCAAATATCTTGGCCCTCAGACCCCTTCCGGACTCCACCCTCTCCATCGGCTCCTCCTCCAGGAGGCCGTGATCCCACATATCCGTCCACCCAACGCTCGTAGGGGTGGTAGGCGTGGTCGGCACGCTGCTGAACGCCGGACGGAGATGAGACCCGCCTCTCGGAGAACAGTAGCTACCCACCTGAGTTCCCCAAGAAGAAGGCATAGACTTCACCTTACTCAGATGCAACTGCCTCAGGGAGGCCAGAACTTCGTTCATCGAGTTGGACATAGGTCGGCGAATGGACGGGCTGTTTGGGGACAGAGGCGGTGAGTCGGACGGTGGAGACATCGGCGGGGATATCAGGGTCGAGGTCGGCGACGACACGACCTTGGAGAAGTAGGCGTCCAGAGAGTGGCGCATAGGGGATCCGTCGTAGGAGTCAGGTGCGGACACTGTGGAACGGGGGTTCTGTTGCGGGAGGACGCGGAGCTGCTCGGGGGTGTGGGCGAAGAAGCAGACGCGGCGTCGGCAGTTGGTGCCGTCCTTGCAGGGCTGGGTGCGGTACCTGGCGGGGTGAAGCCAACACTCGAAGACGCCGTGCGCGTACTCGCAGGCATCCCCGCGCTTGCAGTTGCCCTTCCTAAAGTCGGGGCAGGCAGTCCCGGAGTAGTGATACTTGCGCGGGTCGCGCCGCCTGGCCTTCTCCCCCGGGTGCGCGTACGGGCACTCGGTCCAGTCGTGGGAGCGGCCGCGCGCGCATCGCCGGACCTTGAACTCGTACATGCGGAACTCGTCGCAGGAGTACGCGTCGACGGGAATGTCCGATTCCCTCTCCGACTCCAAATCGTCGGCAGTGACAACGTCGTTGGAGGGGAGGTAGCGCTGCAAAGCCGTGAAAGCGTCCCCTAACATGAACTGGGAATAGTCCCCAGCCCCGACTCCGGCGCCGCCGCCGGAGACTCCACTGACCGGCATGGGATAAGCCATTGCCCTCCCTGAATCTTCGTACAAACAACCCCAAGGGGGAACATGACCCGCCGGATCCGTTTGATTTCCTTCCCCTAGCATCATTTTCTTCTTCTTCTTCTTCTTTTGTTCTCTCTCTCTCTCTGTCTCTCTCTCTCTCTCTCTCTCTCTCCAGAAGTCTCTCGCTATCGCCTTCCTTCCTATAGCGAAGCTCTGGAGCGACGCATCTCAAATATAAACAGGTCTGCTAACCGTGGTCAGGTTAATTTAACTCCAGTTGGGTCCTGAATCTCGTCCTCCCACGGTTAAAATATTTCCAATCAAACGGACCCGGCGTTTTGGTCCTAGAGGCGGTGTTCACTCTTCTTCGCGTTCGCGTCTCGTTTCAGTTTCTCACGAGACAACCTTAACAAGATTGGACCCTCAAATCAGAGAGGAACGGCTGGGATTTTATTTATTAGACACTTCGTACCGAAGGAAGACGATAAATTCAATCCAATTCAATTCAATTCAATTCAAGGGGAGGAAAAGATAAACAAAGATAAGGGAAATTTTGTTTTGTTTTTTTTCTTCCTTTTGTTCTTTTCTGGGTGCGGGTGTTAACTGTGAGTCAGCTAGGGCGGGAAAGGAGAAGCGTATGGTTAGTGGTACACGCGGAAGGAGGAGATGGGTTGTCAGCCATGCGCAGGAGGCGAGCGGTCCGATATCATGCAGTCCTGACACGTTAGGGTTCTTCCCTAAAATGAAAGGACCTGTTGCCCCCATTTTAAAGGTGACTTCCGCTACACCTGGCGGTCCTTGGGGTGCCTCTCAGTACACCCCGCTCAGACCCGAGTCCACTCGTTTGTCTTTTTCTCCTTTTGGGGCATCCCGGGTGCCGACTCGACTCAGACAACGACACGGTTGGTCGCGGTACTTGGGTTCCAAAGTTGTTCCTGCCTGCTGCGAGACTCGTAGAAAAGCCGGGTGGTCCAAAAATCTTTCCCTTGCGTTGGGCAAGAGCGTCCAAAACTGGGTCGTATTAATTAAGGCGTTACGGATGAGCGCTTCCCGCGTCCCTCATCAGAGCCGACAAAAGTAGTTTTTTTTCTTAGACGCTGCATGCCCTCGTATGTACGGAGAATACCAGATGGTTCGCCCACAGTGAGATTTTTTATTTTGGGATGCCGAGATTCTGTAAGGATAGGGATGGCCCGGGAGGGGCATTTCCGTCCGGGGAGGCGATTTATTTTTGTTGAACGGATAGGGATGAGTGGACTCGCGGGAAAGCTGATTACACGTCAGGAGCGGGTGGGCTGTCACGTGACCTCCTGGGAGACGGACGGACGGACGGACGGACGGACGGACGGATGCGTCCGAGGGGAGAGGAGGATGGGAAGGGGACCCCACCACATTCACGCACTCGGACACAGCCTCGATGGCTTCACCGACAGACCCGCCGTACGAGAAAATCCTCTGCAATGAATACTCAACCGTACGAACCATCTCCACGTGGCGACTTTGCACGTGTTATGGGCCCTTTCCGTTTACCGCGGCACACGTGGCTCTCAGTCCTTTTCCCACTGCGGTGACAAGGCTGCTCCGTATCTCCTTATCCTGCCACCTGGTTCGAACCCATTTCTCGGGATCTGCGTGTGAGTCACGCCGTGAATCTTACCCTTTGTTGACCTTATTTTATTGTATTTTGACGGCCTGCCGGCCGGCGACTCCTCCGCCGGCGCCGGAGTCGCCTGCCGGCAGTTGAAAGTAAAAAAAAAAAAAAAGAAACAGTTGAACTTGTTACCGCCGCGAAGAAGTTAAAAAGTTAATAAAGTCGGGACGGGCCCCGGAAATTATCCAGAGTCTCCGTTGAGAGAGAGAGAGAGAGGCAAGGTGGTTAAAAAAAAGGGAAAGATGGACACGCAAGATAGGAAGATTTTTTACGAAGAAAGTAAAATATATTGCCATCAGTGTGTCAACATAGAAAGGATTTGGAGAATCAAATGGCGCTATCTGCTGATGGAACTCAAGTGTAACCGCTCTGACCCTGCTCACACTACAAAGTGCAAAACTTCGACCCACGCTCCGACCCGGGTCCCGGTCACACTCATCTCAACAAAGCAAAAGCCAAACACATCATGCCGACGTATGGCATCGTATCGTATCGGGTCCTCCTACACCGTTAATCCGAGAAAGCAGTCATGGGTGAGGAGGACAGGATCACATGGTGTGGGGAATAGGAGAGAGACACCTGCCCCTACCTCCTCCGAGTAATGGACAGACCATTAATGGGAATTGATAGAAGAAGATGAAACCGTGAAAGGAGTGAGGAACCGAGGACAGAAAGGGGTTGTGGTGATGTTGATGTAGAACAGATACAAAAATGGAGTTCGCTGTAACGGTGCCGGGGATCATGTTGGTCTTTACGAAACATATTGGTTTATCTTCTTTTCTTTTTTATGTATAACACAATAAAGAGCCAAATCATGAAAATTCAAGGTAGTCCAAAAAACGACGACAGTCCCCGCCCCGGCCACGATGATGATAAACAGCTGGGCGACATTATATACAATTTTAATGTAGTTTGAAACGACAAAAAAGAGTAAATTATATAACACAACTTGTTCTTTTCTAATTGCATTAGTGGATTAATCATAAACCTGGTTTTATGGGGCAAATTGTTTTAAATTCTAATTTGCCTCTGCTTGGGACAAAAGTTGTTAGTAGTGGGCACTCAAAAACCGGGATTTTGGAGTGAAAACAGAAGAAGAAGTGTGACTTCAGTCTTTGCATGTCAAATCAAACAAAGATTTTATTAACTAAAGTGTGGGAGTTAAACAGGCTTCCAAAAGCCAGTGTACCTAAAACAAATCTCACATGAACAGAAAATACAATTAAACATTTTTTTTTATCCAAGTGAAATACTTAGACTGAATCAACAGGATTTGTAGAGTGGAAATTTGGAACCCAAATGAAAATTTTTGCTAGGGAGAAAAATAATGATAAGAAAAGCTTTATCTCCTTTGTTTTCTCGATTCATACTACACCAGTCTTGCTGAAGCCATCAATAAGACTCACAGATTACTCTTTTACTATCATCAACATTCAACAGCAATAATCCTCTGATTAAATTAGAACCTTGGACTTTCTGGAGAGGATAAGGGTTAGCGAAGAGCCAAGTTTTGCTCTTCAAACCTGGCCCTGATTAAGTCATTCTTTATACTTTTCACCCATCCTGATCTCACCTTGTTATTAAGGAGGTGGTGGTTTTTTTTTTTTTTTTTTTTTGTAGGGAGAGCATCCCCCCGGCGGCAGGAGCTCTTACCCTCTTTGTCTAGTTTATGTACTGAATGAATATTTTCTTGATAGTGTTAGAGAATGATGAGGAATGGAGATGGACCAAGACGCAGAAGAATCCATCGTTCTCAAGGAATTTCAAGCACCCTTGCGTATGTGACAGAAATTTCTCGATTACATGTTTGACGTTGAAGCAGTTGGTTACGCCACAAAGGGGAGGAGGAGGCGGAGAGGAGAAAAGAGAGACGTTGAAATGAAACTGGAAGTGGTGGATCACTATTTGCGTATCACATCTGCTTGAGACATTTGAGAGTTGCGACCACCACATTGGCTTCTGAGATTAGAATCTAATGCCCTTGTGCTCTTGTCAATCATCCTCCCCAGAAATACAAATCAAAAGTGACGGGTGAGTGGTCACTGGTCAGGTCGCCTTCTCCTTCCCCGCATAATTGTGAGCTCTATCTGAAGGGGGGTAAGGGAGGGCTAAAATTACCTAAACCCCTAAACCATGCCCAATATGCCTCTAAGAAATTATGATAATTTTGTTTTTGTCGTGGTTAGACTTTTACTGCTAGTGATGCTTGATGTGAGGTCTGTTAAAACGACGGCCAAAAATAAAAGACAAAGGGAAAACCGAGTGAATGATGGCTACCACCATGATGCTTATGGCTTAAAATCTGATGTTTTGTGGAGGACGATGGCTTCTCCTCGTCCAAATATGCTTTTTATAAGCAGGGGCGAAGTGACTCTCTCTCTCTCTCTCTCACTCTCGATCGAATTACAGCCAAACCTTATACGGTACGTACCAACCAGCCCTAAATCATAATCTAGAATCAAAATATTAGTAATTTTCCAATATTTTTCCTTTTTTTTACTCAGTTAGAATACAGAGATGAGAATCCCAATCACCCAAAAAAAAAAAAAACAACAACAACAACAAAGGTTGTATGAAGAAATTAGATTAATGATGAGTAGTCTTTCAAACATCAAAGTCCAATTTAATTTTTCCAGTACTTGTGTCGACTTCTAATATGTTCGAATCTTGAAAAAATTTCGCGTAGTTCAGGCAAAGTCTATATCGTGCAAGATGTAGAACTAAGATTCTAGGATGTCTTTATCAGTTTGAAAGAGATTTTTTTTTTCAGTTTGGTGAGAAAAATATCTAATCCCACAAAAAATTAAAAGGATAATTAATGATCTCCTTACTGTTGTAATGGAAAACAGTGAGCAGAAAACAAGAAAGCAAACCCCAAGAAGATTAAATAATATATCATTTTCTCCAAACTTCCAAAGAGGTAGTCGAGGTTGCATAGATAGATTTTCACTTGAATGGATCTACAAAGTAGGTAAACAGCTTTTGGGGACACCCAATTGACATTCTTTATATATTCATTATGAGAAAGCTTCAATTACATCAAATCCCCACCACTTGTAGATACATCCCTTATCCCCCCGTTTGAAATACGTAAAACAGGGACCTTGCCTTTGAAGTTCGGACTCGAAAGCTTAAACAAAAGAAACCTTGCGAAAGAAAAGATAAGGATACTACTCGGCCTGCCGGTTCTGTCCCTTCGGACAAGTTTGACCGTTTGCAGAAAGAGTGAAAGTGGGGCTGAAACGTGCGAGACACCCAAAAGGAACTGGGCTTCATCTCAAGATATGATTGCATTTGGATGAGAACGAGAAAGGGAATTTTGTTGAAACCATGTGAAGTGCACTCTAAGCACTCGCTACTCTTGATTCTGGATTAGAACTAATCCATTAGAATTTAAATTAAATGAAATTTGGAAAGAGGATATTGATGAGTCAACGACTCCTGTTCTTATCCTCACATCTCTTCATTCTCAACAAACTACTTGCCATTACTGATTAAAAAAAGAACTTCCCTTTGATTAATCAGCTTGTCTGAAATTAGATTTAACTTCAGTTTCGTATTAAAAGCAAGATACGTACTCTTTTAGACCCATTCAGTACTTTCCTTAGTTTACCCTTTAACCCTTTCTTAGTGAGTGTTACTAAGAATAATTCCACACAAACCAAAATCTCAAAAAACTTAATAATAAAGTTAAAAAATGGGTATAACCCTATCAATGTAAGGTTTACTATCACTTGTTATTTAATTTGAACGAGTAATTTGACATTTAATATTATTTTATCTCAAATAATTATATATAAAACATATTGGTGTCTAGTCAGGATCTTGAGAGTCAATTGCCGATACTGATATTGACACCTGCATGCCCATTTCATTCTCTCTCTCTCTCTCCTCTACAGAGAACCCATTAAAAATATGGGTTAAGGTGATGTGCCACGTCTTAGGAAGTAGTAGTTAAATTGATGATTGTGAAGTGGCATATATAATATAAGATAAGAGTGTAAGATAAGAGTGGGATAATAGACTAATAGTTTATGTGATGGCAGAAAAAGATAAAGAAAGGGTCAAAAGTAAAGGCAGACAAAATCTAGCGAAGATATCATAAAAAATGGAACCAGACTTTGTAATTGTTCGAGGCAAACATTTGTGAAAGGCTACACCGGGGCTTGGAGAAGATGACACCGACGGCTAGCAACTAGTCCATGTGGTCCGGTCCCTTTCCACTTCAACTGAACCTACAAATTTACTAATTAGTATGTTATTAAAAGTGTAGACTCTTATTGAAGGTAGAGTTGCAGGTTTTGTGACAGCCAAGTCTAGCATCTAATTTGCCTAACTCCATCTAATGGCTAAAGGTTAAAATAACTTTGTAGCTTGTACGAGGAACAAAATCATAATCAAATTTGCCTAAAGTTAAGTAAGTTTTGTCTCATTAGGGCCTATGAACAATAGCTGCCCAGATTTATGCAAAGCATGTTGAATCAATTCTGCTTGTATGATTTAATACGGGGGTTGATTCTTAGAAGTAACTTATCTAATAAAATAAAATAAAAATCAGTTAAAAGGTTAAAAAAAAAAAGTAAGTTTGTCGATCTATCAACTCACAATTAATGATAATTAGAAAGAAAAGTGTATATATAATTATATTATAGATGTTAGGCACAAAATGACTTAAACTAAACCTAAATACTTAGAAATCAAGCCTACCTAGTTGATAGGATATGGCTCCAATAATTGGAAATTGTCTTAGAGTCCCTACAAAACCCGACAATTTACTTAGGCCTTAGCTTTGGTTAAATTATAGAGATAGATCTGACAGTTCATATTTGCATAGTGATACTTGTACGGCTCAAATAAGTCTTATTGGGTGATTTGTGAAATAGTAGTATACTTTAGGCTAGATGTTAATTATTTAGATTGCCACTAATATCCGGGATCCAATAATACATAAGTTAACGCTAGACAGCATCTAGTAACTTATTTTTTTTTGTTAATTCTATTTTCTTAAAGGATAAAAATTAAGCATCAAATTTATTTTTTAATAGGTGTGGGACCCTAAGCGTTTAGATTAAAAGGTGAGAAGTGTAACTAACATTATTTTAATAGATACAGAATAATCTCTAGTGATTTCCTTTAGTTACAAATAATTTTTTTTTCTTTTTCCAATTTATGAGAAATGAGTCAATGACACAAATAGAAATTTGAGCATATTTGACGTTTTGAAACCAAGTACTTCTCTATAAAATAATCCGTATTTAATTAAAATTATATGTCACCTTAAATGTGGATTCATGTCTCCCGATCACGTTATCAAACAAAAAAAAAAAAAAAAGGAAGAAGAAGAAGAAGAAGAAGAAGAAGAAGAAGAAGAAGAAGTGATCCTAGATGTGAAAAAACAGAAAATTTATAGCATTTAAAGAGCTGTATTACTGTAAATAAGTAGTTCGTTTGAGAATCATATAAATGTCATTCAACATAAAAACAAGTACCTAAATGATGGTTACTCCAATTTAGTTACAAAAAATCGAATGCACTAAATTAAAATGAGTTGTTTTTCTTTATTTCTCATGAATGCTTAAAAACTTAAACAATATATGACCACCCATGTAGGCTAACTATCAAGAGGGTATTTACAAAGAAAATTAATATACAGTGAACATTATTTTCATATATGAAATTACTTTATTAATAAATTAAAATTTTAAAAGTCGGTCTGCAATCTTTGTTCTTCAAATCGGGACTTGGTATTAAAAATGTTATATGGGCCTTTCTGAAACGTTTTGGGCTTGTTGGACCTTTTTCTTTGTCTTACTGAATACTCAGCAACTACCTTCTTTTAGAAGCCTTAAATATTTGGGCCTCTTTAACTTTGGGACTCGGGCTGTAAACAGCAGCCGATCGTTTTGTCTGCCATGACGGATTAATAAACGGCACAAAAGATAATTAAATAATATTATCAGTTTACCTCTTTGCTGATTAATAAACTGAACGGAAAGGAGATAGCTCTTTCGAATCCATTCTATCGATCAAATAATGATAATATAATAAATTTATTACTCTTTTTTATTTTTGAATTTTAATATTTTCCTAATTGATTAATTTTTTAATTCTTTTTTATAACAAGTTCACATCCCATTTAATGAGATATCATATAATTATAATTATAAAAAAATGATATTTGACTTATTTGTGTGGGTAAAAGGTTTAAATAATAATTAAAAAAATTTTCATAAAACTATTCTCTTTATTTTAATTTATTTATTATTAAAAATTTATTTTTTTTTTTTGTTTTTAATGATTTTTATCATCTATATCCTATGTCTATATGACTCGTTGACTTAGATACAATAATAAGAATCATGATTCTTGATTCATTAATCATGAATCATGAAACTTAAGCATTACATAAGCCTTACTAAAGGATTCATGCTCTAAATTCCAAAAGTCTAATAATCATGAATCAAGACTCTTAGTTTATGTATTACTATTTATTTAAAACATTAATTTTCTTATTTATGCGTTACTATTATTTTTAACATTAGTTTATGATTACTATTTATTATTAACATTGGTCCTTTAATTAGTTAGTTTATGTATTATCACTATTTATTATTAATATTGGTCTCTTAGTTAGTTTATGTATTACAGAATTATTATCCTTAAGTTATTTAATCTTAAATTATTGACCTTGTACTTTGGTCTTTCTTAATAGAGTCTAAACTTTCTCTAGTCTCTTTCCCCACTCACGAGCGATCAAGGCAAACACGGCGAACTCGGCGAACACGGCGAGCAAGGCGAGCAGCAGCAACAATGTCTCTTCCCCGCCCTCTGATTTTTTCCTCCCTCTGATTTCTTCGTCTGATTTCTTCGTCTGATTTCTTCGTCTGATTTCTTCGTCTTTTTTCTTCCTCCGATTTCTTCCTTCCTTCGATTTCTTCCTCCCTCTGATTTCTTCCTCTGATTTCTTCCTCCTCTGATTTCTTCCTCTGATTTCTTCCTCTGATTTCTTCCTCCCTCTGATTTCTCTCTCTTTTTCTCTCTGTCGTCTTCGACTCTTCCATTACTCCTTCTTTTTTCGGTTTTTTCTTCACTTTGTTTTCGATTACTCTTTCTTTCTCTATTTCTCTTTTTTTTTTTTTCGTTTTTTCTCTGCGATTTTCTTGTCTTTCTTCATTTTTCCCTCTCTACAGGTTAGTCCATTGTTCCTCTTTCCCGGCGGGAAGGGAGAGGGGGCGAAGGAGAGAGGAGGAGGAAGTAACATAGAAAATGGCGGCAACCCCTGTACCGCCACCCAATATGGGGGTCGGAAATCCTAATTTTGATGGAAACCCAGCGATGCCGCCTTCGCCGGGGACAGACATGACGGGCATCTGCTTCCGGGATCAGTTGTGGCTGAACAGCTACCCGCTGGATCGCACTTTCATTTTCGATTACTTTGCTCTCTCCCCTTTCTATGATTGGAACTGTAATAACGAGCAGCTGCGGCAACGATCAGTACACCCCCTTGACAACTCTCACCTCTCGTAAGAACTTTCGTCCCTTGAAGCTACTGAATTTTACCTGTAATTGGTTACTTGAGACTACTTTTGGTTTTAAAACTGAAAACTCTTGCCATCCGGTGCTTAGAGATGCTATTTTTTTATTTTTTGTTTTGGTTATTCAGTGTGTTCTTTGAAGTGACAGCCTCCCGTTGGAGAAATGGCTTAGACATAATGCCACAGTTGAATTCCTTGGAAACTTTTGAAGGAAAATACGTGTACAGCGTTTCACGGGTGAAACATTATGCCTGTTAATATAGTACCGATGTTTATATGTCATTAGCTGGAAGAGTTACTCTATATGCGTTCATTTTCTTTCTGCTTTTCATTTATCAAACAATTTTACTTGTTCGTGAATTTGTATCTTGATTTCTCGTGCACCATCAACGTGCAGGAAGATGACTGGACATGAGTACATATTGAACGAAGTTATGGAGCCTCATCTCTTTGTTATCCGAAAGCAGAAGAGAGATGGGCCCGAGAAGGTCACACCATTGCTAACTTACTATGTTCTTGATGGTTCTGTTTACCAAGCACCTCAACTTTCCAATGTGTTTGCGTCTAGAATTGTAAGTTCTTTTCGTTTTATTCATCTTTCTGATTTCTCCTCCTTGTGTGAATGCTGTTATGGGTTCAAGTAAGCTGTTTTTTTTTTAACTCCCGAGTATTGTGTTAGTTAAATGTGGAAACTAAGATGGTAAACACAGCCAGAAGCAAATAGGCTTTTTTGGGTTACTGTAAAATATAAAATACAACACAAATTCTAGATGCAATTAGGCTTTCTATTGAGGTACAGCAGTCGTTCACAGAGAGATAGCCAAATCAACATTGACCTGACCACTAAACCTGTCTCTGGGTGGAAAAATCTTTGCTTTTTAAGTGGATATCATGTCATTAAGCCTGTTTCTGGAAGTCTTCCTCTCAGATGTTTGGTTAAGGTTAAAGGCTGGTGAAGATTCAATTGGACCGTTCCAAATGACAAACAGGTTCATTTTTTTTCCTTTGATGTCTGAAACTCAGTGCCTGGCGATTTAGAATGTATGGCAACATTTAGCTAAATGTGGTGGCGTTTGAGATTTGGGAAGATGTTGGTAATTTAAGAATGGGGTAATGGTATCTAATGTAGTTTGCATTTCAGGGGTATGAATCCTTAAAGATGGAAAAAGGAAGGCACTTCCATCTGGGAAAAGATGGAAATATTGTGTCCTGTCCTGTGAGTATCAGACATGGTCAGATGATGTACTCCCTGTAGGACAGTTGGTATCTCGATACCTTTTCAGCATCTTCTCTTTTGATGTAATCTAATCCACACTAGTGCACCCACTGACAGTCATTAACATATGTGTTCCTCTTGTTACGATTTATTCATCACCCTATTCAATTTTTTATGAAGTCAGATACATTCTAACTGAGTTTGATATACCTTAATCCATTTTTATGAGATGGAAAGAAATTGAAATTCACATCCTCTGGCTGCCTTTCTGTGAAATCTTCAAGATAACTTAACATTAGTAATTAATAAATAATTCATACTGGGAGAAGACATTTCATAATTTTTCCAAAATGTAACTCTTTTTTAAAAAAAAAATCTTCCAAAATGCTACTCAAAGAAGGAATGCTTCTACTGTGGCTTGGTTTTATTTGGTAACAGTAAATGTAGTAGCAAGAGATAAATTAATACATTATCTTCTAGAAAATTTTAATTAAATAAATAAGTAGATCTATTAAGTTATACTATTTGATTTTTTAACAATCATAATATGATTGTGATCAGTTGTTTTGCACTTCCAGTGTTAATTGTTGGTGCATTCTCTATTGATGGGGATGGAAAAGTGATTTTCTTGTTCTTGTTGTCGAAATAAGATCTCTCACTGAGTTCAGTGTTTTACTAAATGGAGCTTTGATAACCGACAAATCTTACTTGTTGAATTCTATTACAGCATATTTGAAATGCCTCTTTAGGGTTTCAATATTAGTGATTTTACCCTTTTCTAGTAAATATTTATAAGTGTGCACTTATGAAATCAGTTTTTCTCTTGTTTTTGAAGTGATAAAGATGTGATCTTTGGCTAAGAATATCTTGGTTTTCAAGAAAAAGATCTTGTTTTCTATCAAAAATCTTTGGCTAAAAAATGTCTTGTTTCTTTCAAGAAAGGTAGAAGTAACTTTGTTATCTTCAGAACTTCTTTTCCTGGTTTCTAAATGAGTGTGAATGTTGCAGGGTCGAGCATTATATCATATATCAAAGGCTTTTACAACTGCTGCATCAAAGCTGGAAAAGATTGGATATGGTATGAGCTTGTATGTAGATACACTTTTTCTATTAATTTTTGTACACTCCGTTTAGCCTTGATTGTTTTTGCCTGTTTTGCTGCTTTGCCTTCTCTTAATGTTTTATTTATTTTATATTATTTACTTAATTTTTAGTGAAGCTTATAGGACATATAGTGAGTGTTGAGGATTTTGTATGGGCTTATCATCACTTCTCTGACTAGTTATGGTCACTAGGCTTTTTTACAGTACTTGCTGGATTGATAAGAGGTCTTGAGAACAAAGTGCTGACAAGGACAAAGTACTATATTACAAAATGAACAAAGGTCTTGAGGGTTCAGTATCCTGTTCAGACAATTTTTATTTTTTTTTTTTTTTTTGAGGGAGTTGAATGGATTTCAGATAGTCTCGAAATCTGGATTACACTTCTGCTGCATTCATTTCTATGGTGGGTCTCTCACTTCTAGTTGAGGAAGCGTGACCCCCTCCCTAGCTAAAGAGTCAGCCACTGAGTTTGCGGTTCGAGGAACGTGATTCCATTTGCATTGAGTGATTTGGCCAAGGGCCGAGATCTCTCTGAAGTACACCATAGTCTCTTCTGATGAGTAGTGGAAGCTTTTATAGGTCATGTACTGCTGCCACTTATTTTGAAGTTTTCTCTTTTACTTAAGATTTGATGGATATTGAACGTAGGAGTCTTAAGTCAAACTCTACATGCTTTTTTTGTGCTGAATTTTTTACGGAACCCTCCTATGATGAAAAAGGATTCAATTATCACACTTTATGAGTGACAAACATGTGAATGTTTCTCTTCCATCTATCCAATTTCTTTTGCCAGATGAAATTCGACTTTGGATTTTACAAGTTGCATAAGTAATCACATTTCTCTCCAAAACGCCATATTGCATTAGGTGACTTCCTGTTGACTATGAGATCCTCATATAACAGTTCAACCCTATGTATCTCCTTTACCTCATTCAATTTGCTTACAAATTGTAGCATCTCATTCCTTGGGTTTGTCAACCCAAGCAGATCTATTTTTCTTTATTGCGAATTACATCGTTTTTCAAGTTTGTTCCCTCATTCGTTTCTTCCACTGGCTAACTCGGCATGCATATTCTATCATTGTACCTTAGTCCTGCAAGTGGAAAGTGGTGAACTATCACCTATGTTGAGCTTTTGTAATTCAAAAGGACAACTACCGCCCATCTTATTACCTCAAGTTCCAAATATAAAGAACTTTTGTTAAGAGCTAGACAACATTCAATATGTCTCTTTTGATATTCCATGATTCACGAGCTTTTGTAGATGACTAGAAACAGAAAGGATTTTATTAGGATGCCTTTCCACAACTACTGCATTTGAGCAGCTGAAGTACAGACGAAATAGGCTTTTGTCTTTAGCTGAGGTTAATAGGATGGAGAAGGTAATTATTGTTCACTAACTACTGAAAGCGTGAACCTTCACAAGATGAGAGATGACTAGGGAGGAAAATGGTTGTAAACAAAGATATGATCATTTGACTCTCTGAAGGTTGAAGAGAATCAGAATCTGATCTCAAAAGTGGTTTCTGCAAAATCATTTGTTTCATCATCATGAGGGCCTTGTTCCAATTTGGGGGTCGGCTATGCAAGCCAAGCTTGAATTGTTTGTCTAGATTTGCATGTATGCATTATTGGCATGCATTTGTGTTTGACCAATATGTTGATCTCTTCTCCATGTGCTTTTTAGATAGATAGCATTTCATGCTTATTGCTTTGTGGCTAATGTTATGTTGTTGAGTTTCAGTGGATACTGATAGTGAAAGTACGAGCATTGAACCAAAGAGTGGAAAAGAAACCATAAACTTTAAGGAAGTCAAGCGGGTGGATCATATTCTTGCCTCATTACAGCGAAAGGTATTTGTTTTCTTTGTTTACTCTGATTCTAAAGTCTATGGATGTTTTTGTAATGGAGAGTGTTAATCTGATTGGATACTGGAGATCTAGAAAACGAAAAATATTGTTCAAGATTAGGACATTTCAACTCGTTCATCCATAGAAAATCAATATAATAATAAATAGTTTTAGAATTTAAATAAGTGGTAATTATTAAAAAAAGTCTGTGGTGGAATTGTGAAAAGAGAAGATTTGGAACAAAGAGTCGGTGCATAGTGTCATGTTTATTCAGAGATTAAGATCTACATTTAGGATTGTGTTACATGTTGTTGACTAGCGTTTAGACATTAAATGGAGAATGAGGTAGAGATGCAGCAGTAGAGAACGAAGGCTTCCAGGTTACAATATTCAAATGGAGAAAAGGTGGACACACTATGGAGATTAGATTAGTGCCCAATGTATCGTACCAAATGTTTATTATTCGAGGCCTCCATGGTGAATGCAAGAGGGGTTCCTATCGTATCACAATATATGTGATGCTGATGGTGAACGCTGTAGAACTTGCATGGCCTGACATCAATTTGTGGGTGGTACCTGGATTAAGTAAACGAGGTTGCTACAATTTGCTTGATGCATTGGTGTGCCATAACAAAAGTACCAGACTTGGATAGCTGATTTACTCGTACCTCCAATACTTCAGTGATGAGGGACTGTGTGGTTATTCTTGTTGACCCTTGAATATCTGAATCTGTTGTGTCCAGAGATGCTTTTAGTTGTGTCCTTTTTGTTTTCAGCAGTTCATTGAAGTTCACATTCTCGTTTTCTGTGAAGAACAGTCCTAAAAAATTCTCGAAACCTCTGATTTCTCGATCTTGACCCGGAAAACTTACCAACCTCAGATTGACCAGTCTGAAAATTGCTAACAACTTATATTTAGTACGGAATTGTGCTTTATTAAGTTTATCTACGCTCCAAAATTATGCGGTAATACATTTTGAGTTTCATGCAGCTACCCCCAGCACCACCTCCACCTCCCTTTCCGGAAGGCTATGTTCCCCCACCAACTTCAGATGCAGACAAAGGCTCTGATGGTCAACAACAAGCGGAACATCAGGTTCCACCTGTTGATCCTATTATTGATCAAGGACCATCAAAAAGGGCAAGACTTCAGTGATATAACATTTCATTTCGGTGATATAACAATTGGTCCCAGTGTTGCATAGTTGGAGTATGCATACGTCTTTCCCTGTAAGATGTATAAATCTTGCTGAAGATGGCCCTGGTTTGTTTATTGGGTTTAATTTCTAATTGTAGACCAAATTCAAGTACAACCACTTGTCCCTTTGAGGGAAGGTGGAAGCTTGGATGGATCTGTATTTCTTATTATTATTATTAATTTTATTTGTTTCACCAACTAAAGAAAGCAGGGTAGGTTCTCTCTTCTTTTCCATCTCTCTCTTTGGGAATAGAGGCAGACGAAGGAGAAGGGAATGAAACGGGCCATACTCCAATGATGGGTTGGAATCTGCGGGGAACCTAATACGTATGATTGGAAAGGAACATATATGCTTGGTCTAAGCAATACCAGAAGTTTCTAGTGATTATTTGTGTTTCTGTCGCATCAACCTGTAAGAAAAAACGGTTTTAATACTTCTGCTGCTTCAACGACAATGGGCAAGACAAGAGTGGGTTTTTTTTTTGTTTTTTTTTTTTAAAGTTTATATATTTCGGTGAACAGGGTTTCAAAATAAAAAATATTTAATTTTCAGAAAAGTGAATAAAATATTATTATCGGTTGTTAAAGGGTACTATTGAAGAGAATTCAGTTAAAGGATGGATAAATTAAGTACAACAAAAACAGACATTGATTATTAAGTAAACTTTACTCAGAAGGGTTTTCTACTGTATTTAAAACTATGTACAAGAGCTAGTTATTACAGATATTTTCCGCTCGTATTTGCGACCTTGTTTATAAAGAACGTACGGAGCCCTTAACTCCTAGATTCTCTTTGTTTTAAAGAAAGGAAAGCCGCCTGAATCCTAAGTTGTCTTTTTTATTTTATTTTATTTTAATTTTATTTTTCAAGAAAGGAGATCCTTTACTGATCCCAAATTCTCTTACCCTATGAGGCGTCAACTGGGTCCTATGTCCTACTTTTTTTTATTTATACATTCACGGACGAGATATTGAGATATATAGATACATGAACGCACATTCACTCACTACGATAATTAAGAGGAGCTGCGAGTCGCACTCAGTAAAGACTAGAAGACTGATTTGTGACTCTCCAGTTGGCCACTTCCCAGCGGACTCTAGCCGACTTCGCGCGCCATTTTATATATCACCATCGAAGCTTGGCAGGGAAGTACTGCATCAAAGAGCGTTACATCAATTGAAGGAAATTACAAAGAACAAAAGCGATGATTCGAAAAAGATGAGAAACCCATGGAGAAGGGCAAGCAAATACAGGGAAATCGCTACTAACCTTGTCAATGAGAGAAAGGTAGTAAGGTTTGACTTTCTCTACGTCGACCCGCACGTTGCTCTTACTGTAAAGATCATATTTGCTGTTTGCAATGAAAGACAAATCAGAACAAAAATCTCAATACGTATAAGAAGATGAAAAATGGATGACCGGCCAGAAGCGCACAGGCCTGCAGCCATGGAAGACGACTCGACTTACTTGAAAATATGAACCCATTTGAGCATCTCCTTGTCCGCCTCGTTCATTAAATATGTATATGCTCCATCTCGGTGCAAAGCTGCAATTTAGTTTACATGTATCAGACAGAAACTCGGATCATGAGCTCGAAGAAAGAAATCAGACCGTGAAGGAACACAAATTATAAACGAGGTCGAAGATTCTCATCTCACTCACCATAGAAAGAATGGAACCTGATGACGAAAAGGGCCTCTGGTGGCAACTTCGTGGTGTTCGACTTGGCCACCTAGTCGATCGTAACATTTTCGCTGTCAGCGATTCAATTATTTGCACAAGAATTCAAACTGAAAAGGAAAAGAAAATACGAATCCTGCGTGCCTTACCAGGAACATGTACTCGTCGTGGCCCCAAGACATGGTGACCCTGTCGAGCCCGCAGTTCTCTGAGTAGATTCCGAGCTTTGTTGAGTAAACCGGGTTCTTAGAGTCCGGGTTTTCCTCGAAGAACTGAAGTAAAATAGAAAAAATTATTTTAAAAGAGACTTTCCGGACCATCAGTTCGTTAATGCATGCTAAATAGAAAAAAATATTTAACATGTAACACGTTTCATCGATCGATAAATGTACATATTATATGAAACAAAAGATTGGGCGGCGTTAATTACCTGAGAGTGAACTATTGCCGGGTCGAAAGCACATCCCAGAGGAAAATTATCACCTTCTCCAAAATGCATGAAGACTCTTTAATTCGCAGTAATGAAGAAATTAAACACTATATATATATATATATATATATATATATATATATATTTTTCGTGATCTGGTACTCCTATTAATTACCTACTGTACTCCACTGGGGTTGAGCACCGAACGACTCGTGCAGCAAAACCTTTCCAAGATCTGCGGAAAGATCATTTCAACTACACATCAGTACTAGTCTTCATGCATGCAGCTTTTGAATTCGCGTCTATATATTACAAAGGTTTTAATATTATAGAATGTATAATTGATCGCGTCAAATTCAATTAATCAAGCTACAATGGAACACGAAGACCAGATAATGTGATCGATCGATAAAACGCGAACCATGAATGAGAGCAGTGAGATGAAGCCAATCTTCATTAGGATAGTCCCTTCGAATGGCTTCCGCTGATTGCAGGAGATGTTGAATCTGTGGCTCATCCAAATCCGGATCGCTCTCGTCGACAAACTCGTTCAACAGATCGCAGCACTCCCAAATGCTCATCGTAGCTTTGTCCAGCTTCGCATACTCCTCTCTCTTTTTAGTTGCCTGTACTTTTAATATTCCGATTAATTTGTGTCTTAAATTCATTCCGATCGAATTAGTTTAAACTACTAATATGATATTGGATCTACAGGCCTCCAGAGAAAATGATCCTTACGAATTCATAGGTCTGATAAATGTGATTCAGTCTGTAAGTTTCCATCACCATCGCGTGCCTGTTGCTTTCCTTGGCGAAATCCCTTCACAAATTACACAATATATATTATTCGGTCCAGTATCAGTCTGCAATGCTTTTAATAACAGTAAGGATCGAGTCAAATTAGCAAATCCGCAAATGATCACTGTCATGGGACTTCTAACAATTAGCATCGCTTAAAAGCAATTCACTAATTACCTGAATGAATTTCCGAACGCATTGTTGTCCGGTACCAAAAAGCCTCCGTCCAGCTTAAGCGATCCGTCGTCTCCTCCTCCTTCTTCCTTAGCCTCAGCCTGAGCGTTGTTATTGTCGGAAAGAATCGGCTCTGTACATACAAATAACATGAATAAAATAGTAGTACTCGGAGGTTTAATTTGTAGTACTAGTACTTCTATAATGCGGATGATCTGGTAGTAGAGAAATTCAAACTGAAAAATAGAAAACATGAAGGAGATGGATATATTTCCATGAACTCTGCAACAAATTAAGACTAGGAAATTAAAGCCATACCTGGAATGATGACCGTCATGGTGAAAGAAACGAGTAGTAGAACTGTGTGATACCGAATTCCAGGAGGTCTCTGTAATGGAGGAAGAGCCGTGGATGCTCCGAGTGCATCTGACCGGCCTTTTTATAGTCCCGCCTTCCCAACAACCGCCTCGTTTCTCCGCTAATTTACACCTCGACTGCATGTACCTAGGACCATTTCGGTCTCGTTTGTTTTTTCTTGAGTCATCATTTAAATCGCATTTCAGATATTCGATTTGGCGGGAGAAGGGTATTTCAGTCAATGAGATTCGGTAGGTGAAACCGTCAAAAAGTCGGAACCCCGAATGGTTTTATTATCTTCGAGTATTCAATTATTACACGTCACTAATCAGTAACAGACAAAAGGAGGGCGCGGCACGTGGCGGAGCGATTCGGAGATTTCAGGCACACCGGGACAAAGGCTGACGTGGATCCAGCGTTAAAGGTCTCGGCTCCGCGTCCTTTTCGAGCGGGCAGCCTGGCACGCTACGTTTTTTTACCGCCCATTGTGCCCCCCACTCGCGTGGCACGTCGCACGCTCTAAAATATCTCCACGGAGTGGTGTCTTCGACACGGAACTGCATGAGAAGAGCGTGCCCCGTACGGATCATACGTGGCGTCTTTCCGTCCGCTTGAACCGTTTCCGGATCCGGATCCGGATCCGGCAGTGGGGGTCCGGCAATGTATTCGGGTTCCACGGACGACATCATCAAGTGGCTAGTGCTAGTGGCTAGTTAGGACCTCGAGCAGACAAGAACGAGAGAGGCGCCGAAGGCAGTTCACGTTGATATGCGGCGTGTCACAATGGTGAGACGTGAGTGGTGCTTTTTTTGGGGGAATTAGAAGAGAGAGGAGAGGATATTTTCAGATGATAGACTTATAATAATAACGGCGGACTCGTAAGAGAAAAGAAAGAATTGAAGCCCCTGTCCTTTTTAATGAAAACAGCGGACTTGGGTCCTTGTCTCCTTCTTTCTTTGTCAGCGTTGACGGATTTAAATCATTTTTACGAGGATAGGACCTGACTTTGTTGGTTTCAGTTTCAAGGACACAAACCAATCATTGGCACTTTGGGAGATATTCTGATACGCCGAGTCGATTCCCCGCGCGAATCGTTTTTGCCGCAGACAAGAGACAAGGGAAAGAGACCGTAAAAAAAAAAAAAAAACGGGGGGGCTTTTTTACGAGTTTAACAGAAGACAGGATATTTTTATAAATTTTGAGAAACACAATAAGGAATTACGCATCTACCCTCCGGACCCCTGCCCGGACAAACAGTCCCCTCGTCTATGTGTATTTTTTATATTATTGGTATTAATAATTTAATATTATAATAACGACAAAATGGTTAATACAAACTAGTGTAATTAGTACTGTTGAGATACTTTTGCATTCAAATGCTTCTCTAAATAGGATATTTATTCCTTAAAAAGAATAAATATTTGTTTGATGAATGTGGTAACGTATATTTATGTAATGCATAAAATAGTTTACCTAGTATGCATTTACATCTACAATATATGGACTCACTAATAAGCAGATTATTACCTATAATTAAAATATGATTATACTAATAAGTAAATCTCTAAGTTCCAAGTCTAACCAGATTTACACTATAATAGAGATATTTATAATATAAGTAAATAGATTTTTTTGTCTCGTTGTTTTGTAAAGTAATTTATTGTCACTAACATCAAATCCTACAGGCTATAAATTAAAATAAAAATAACAATAGTAATTTTATGCGATTTATAATTTAAAAAAAAAATACAATGGAGTGTCACTCCTGGTGAGTCGTCCGAGTGGAGAGTGGCTGAAGAGAAGGATACGGACCGCGGACCCGGGAGCGCTGAGTTTACAAGTAGAAATTGCGAAGACTCTTGGGTCACTTGTTTTAGTGAGTAGAGATGAGGAAGCAGTGGTGTGGTGGGAGGCTGGGGGACTTCAATTTATCCCTTACTCGCCACCACAACAATTTTTTTGAACATAACATGCTTCCCTACCTCGGCGCACCGAGGTATTCCCATGGGGATTCGCTTCTTTCTCCACTGGAAGTGGAATCTTCCCGTCCGAGCCCCTGCCATATCCACTCCGTCAACCCGATCACAGCAGTCGTCTTCTTCACGTGAGTTTATACTAAACTTTCTTAGAAAAAAAAAGAAATGAACATGTTTTACATTTCTTGGCTGCTTCCCGAGACTAGTTAATTTTAGTCCATTGATGGAGGCACGACATCACGCTTCCCTGGAAAAAACTAGTGGTTCTTTAAGGTGACGATGTTTAGCTAAAGAAAGGCGATTCGTTATCGAATATCATAATTGTTTTTAATTTATTGTTGATCCTGGTTTCCTGAACAAAATTTCATTTTTTATCCGAAAATTGAAGTTAATGAAACGGAAAGAGGGCCAGCCATTTATTTCCATGGAGAAAACTGCTAAAAAACGCACAGAAATTATATGAATTTTGGGAACGTAAAATCAATGGTTGCTTTGCATCCAATAAGCGGTGTGATGGAGGGAACTGCCGACAATTCATTTGAGATATCTATTAACCTTCAGCTAAAAACCGAACTTCGTTGACTATAAAACTGAAAGAATGACCTGGTCAGTTCTTTCTTCTTACTTAATTTTTTTTGGAGTAAGCTTTTTTTTTTGGAGGAGAAAGAAGAAAGATTTTCTCTGGTTCTCCAGAGTTCGAGTATAATATAGAAAGGTCATTTTTAATACATCGTCACTGGCGCTCTGGAACAATTGGGAGTGATGCTAGTGTAGTTGTATTTCTTGTAGATAATATTTGCCAAATATAGCATTGAAGGATTTTGTACCTCGCTTAAAGTACGAAAATGCCATCTTCGTATATATACCTCATTTATTTGTTTCAGTGGACTCAAATGTCTGTGTTTTTTATGCTCATTCACTTTGCTGATCACCCTCTGTGGTGGGACTGGGGTGTTTTTTTTTTTTTTTTAATACTCAATCTTTATAAAGCTCTTCCTCTGAATCCGTAAATTGTATGGATTTATAATGTTTAATTTCTCTTCTGATTTGTGGTTTTTGTCTATCTTAAACCAGTGAGGAGCAGTGAGGCTTCTTTTGATTCATCTAGAGTCTCAACCATGTCTATCATTTCTGAAGAAGTTGAACTTTGTCACAGAGATTCTCTCAGGTCTCATGTATGTTCATATGGAATACTAGAATCCCTTGAGAGAAATGATTCATCAAAAAGAGTGGTGAAGGTATTTTTCTATAGCATAAATGGAAGTTATGTAACTTAAATTTGGGGTGGTTACTTTTAGGACCCAGGTTATTTCTTTGTCTCTGTATCTCCTCAATTTAAAGCATTTCATTTAGTTGAGTGATAAGAACAGAAGCTTTTCTTGTGTTTTTTATTATTTCAGATGAGCATAAACAAGACAGGATCTTTTGAGGACAGTTCGTCTATACATTTTGCAAGTCAACCAGAAAATAGTACCTACCTCTGTACACTCCTAATGGAAAACTTAGCACAAATAGAACAAGCCATTGACAATCCAGACTTGTTAAGGTTGGAAAGAGATATTCTCACACAGATTGGTAGACTTGGGGCTCTTAGCATATTTCAAGCATGTCTATCCAGGACTCTCCAAACATCTAGAGATGTATTAACATCAGGTTCACTTGCTGGTGAATCTAAACATTTCCCTGTATGCAGTAGACGTGGTATCAACACAGAGAAAGGAATTGTTCGCTCTGTGAAAAGGATGGAGAGAAAATCTAAGAGAAAACGAGCATTGCTCAAAGCTTTTAAGAGAACTATTTCATCCTCATCCACAAAGACAGCTAATAATACTGACTGGGATTTTTCAAAATTGTCAATCCCGAGGAGCAGAGGATTTTCCATTGCCAGAAGTGAGTCAGAAATGACTGAAGGGGTAAAGGTAACAACTTGTCTGCTGAGTCTTTGAAGTGGTCACTGTCACATTACTGTTAAAACTCATGAACTTTTGAAACTATATTATAGGATGTTGCTAATTTGGAGAGAATACGGATAAGTTTGGAAGAAAGAATTGAATTGGTAAGCTTCAAGAGGTGGGCTGATGCTGTTGGAACCAGTGAAAGAGAATTGCGGCAGCGATTGTCTAATGGATGGGAATGCAGAAACAGACTTCTGAAAAGCACTCGTTGTTTAGTTGCATACATTGCCAGAAACTACCGGGGAAAAGGAATCGGCACTGAAGATTTAATTCAGGTATTATCAGAATAAATAATGATGTCATGCAGCATGAAACAGTTATAGCACTAGTGGTTGTCCCAGCATAGCTGAATACTAGACATCTCACATTGAACATGAAGAGCTTCTGTCTCATGGGCTTCTGTCGCTTCTAGTGTTTAATCAGTGTGTTGTGATTTTCTATCAATGGTTTTAACTTATACTTTGGTAGCTGCGGCTTCATTTTACATTATTTTTTACATGCAGGCAGGAAATATTGGTGTTCTTCAAGGAGCGGAGAGGTTTGATCCCACAAAAGGCTATAAATTTTCCACCTATGTCCAGTATTGGATCCGCAGATCAATATCGACTTTCACAGCTAGGCATTCTAGAGGGATAAAAATGCCTGTAAGGCCCTTTCAGTCTTTCTTATAGCTCATTATACTTGTTTTGTAGCTCCATATTGTTCATGTCCGTGTTGATATTGTGTTGTTCAAAATAACAACGCAGTTAGTTGATAACTGTCTGCATATATTTTCAGCAGCTATTCCATAATATAATGATTACTACAAAGAAAGCGAGGAAGGTGCTGTATAATATCCACAAAAGGCATCCTCAGGATGAAGAAATTGCCAATTTTACCGGTATATCAATAGCTAATGTCAGATTAGCTAACAGGCACCTGCGTGCTGTTGGATCTATTGAGGAGAAAGTAGGAGATGCCACCGGTGCTAAATATATGGTAGGAATAACCAGAACTCTTGTTGTTTTTATTTATCTATATATGTTTAAGCGAATAATTGTGAGGGTTGTGTGCATGTGTGTGCATGCCATAGTTTGTTTATATTACACAATATCTGGCTCTATTTGATCTTCTAAGTGGTGACATGATGAAGTGACATCTATTCCAAGGATGTCAAGATCTCTGTATCTGCGAAAACTTCTTTTGTCCGTTTAGATATTCTTATGTATTTCTGCTTATTCCCCAACATCTTTAAGCAAATTGCATCTAGACATGGCTGTTAAATGACCAATTAAAACACTGTCAAAGCTGGTGCTGGAGTAACCTTCAGCAGGGTCCATAAAGCTTATAAGAAACTATATTATTTCCAATGGACTGATGGTGGGTGTGACAGTTTGGGCAATGGCCTAATTAGCTCCTCAACAAAAATAAGAAAAATCTGAAACTTGAGTCAAATTTGCCCATTCTCAAGTTCTCATTTGTATTATTCAAATTGATGGACAAAAGAAAAGAATTCATATTGGTGAGAACAAAGGCATCCCATGGAGATAATTGCCTATGAACAATAACTTCAGTGGTTGATGGGGTTTGCTAATTCCTGGTACTACATTTGTCATGGTAGAGGTCATTCATGTGTCTTGACTGAACTATTGAACTATTGAATTCACCTGGTGTGAAAACTTGCTTTATGATTCCCTTAAATGTGATGTGCAGGAAATAATGCCCGATGCATCAGTAAACACTTCGGAGGAGATTGTAATGATGCAGCACATGACAAGAGAGGTATATGAACTACTGGAAGGGCTTCGGCCTAGGGAGAAGCAAGTGGTGATGCTAAGGTATGGATTTGGGGATGGCAGATGCAAGTCACTTGGGGAGATAGGGAGTCTTTTTGGTGTAAGTAAAGAATGGATAAGAAAGATAGAGAGATCCGCCTTGATCAAGCTGAGGCAAGAGGACATACAGAGTAGGTTAAAACACTATATAGAATCATAGTCATGTAGATTCTGTAGATAGTCAAATTCTTTGATGGAAATAGAAAGATATTGGGTTAAACATTTGGGAGATCTTATTGAACATAAATAAGACGTTCTCGGAGTTTTGCCTCAGGTAGGAGGTGGCAGGGTGAGGGAGATGGAGGGGCCTTCGTAGCTGCAAATATTTTCTTTGGTTTGTTCTGTTTCAGAGTGAGTTAATATGAACGAAATTTGTAAGATATAGTGAGAACGGCAACTCCAACATGTAGTCACCATGCATTTGTATATGCAACAGCATGCTGATACTCAGTCCCCCCTTTTTTCCCCCAGAATCTGCTCATCTTTTATCTGATCAGAATCCTGTGTGATTAAAAAGATTGAGATCTGTATGGAACTT
Organism: Aristolochia contorta; assembly: GCA_022405105.1. NCBI lineage: Eukaryota > Viridiplantae > Streptophyta > Magnoliopsida > Piperales > Aristolochiaceae > Aristolochia > Aristolochia contorta. Next base: position 10,437,949 of record CM039666.1, on the reverse strand, counting down.
TACTAGAATTATGTAAAAAATACATCTAGATCACTTGGTTCATCATTGCGAGAAGAAGGGTAACCGAGTTTCCTGCGAGTTTGTTTTTACTCTTTCTTGCCCTGCCTCGGTGACGTGCTTCTGCACGACGGAGTCAAACATTGCGGCATACGGCAATATCTTGGGAAGCGATGATTTTTCATCGGTTTAAAAATAACATCCAGCACTTCCTGACTGATGCTGCCAATATTGCTGAAGTAGCCATAAACGATTCTGACGTTCTCTTTCTCCTCGTCTTTAGGTAAAAAAGATCCAGCACCGCAGAAAGAACGTGGTCACGGACGGTCATATAAATTCATAATGATTGAGTAACAAGTACATTCCTACTGGTCATAAGAAGAGTAAGCTATGTCCACGGGTGCTTATAAATAAATTGTACAAGTGATAAGTACCAGTTACAAATTAGTCCCCATCCCAACTATCACAATATTTATAAAAAGAAATCTCTATAGAACTTCGTATGACCGACCATTTATACGCCAGAAGGAACAAGACAGATTAAACCACCAACTTTTCACTAATTTATAAGTAAAACGAAGGAGTTAATTAACGCCCAACTTGCATAAACAAACAGTCCTCCACCTAACACGTCCTTCCCTGACATTAACCGAAGAATAAGATTTTTCCGTTTTGAATAGTCTCCGTCACACGATTCACATACGACGGAATTACATCGACCTTCGAAGTTCGAACTCACACCGCATTGAACTACGTCTCTACTATATGCATAGAATAATACCAAGTACTGACTGTAGGTGAAAAATCTCCACGTCGCGTTGCGTCCCTTTGTCGGTTACCGGATTCCTGAAGCGCCTGACTCAATACGTCGAACTGGAACAGCTAAGATCTTCACTGTTCTCAGTTCTCGAAATACAGAAATAAAAAAGTGGTGTCTATTCATTTGATATGAAATCGAAAGTGCAGTCCCAACTTCCTGGGCTGATCTCCTCCGCTTTCAAGCATCAAATATTAAAAAACCACGTTCTTGACTGGATGCCGAGTCAGGCGGACCCCACCCCGTCCTTTTATTCAGCATTTTGACTCGTAAATGTCACTCCGCGACCGTATCCAGTATCGACGCGGAGATGAGTCAGCCCCCCCTGGTGTCTATTTTGTATTTACTATTTACTATTTTGACCTTTACTGCTTCTTATCTTGCGATTTACTAATTTAGGGACACGGATAAGATAAATTAGGACATTTGATCTGGTCAGTAATTCCCGATGGCCTGGAAGAGAAAAGGATCCCCGCTTTGTGAGGAGAAATTCGGAATTTTAGGGGTGAGGCGCTACCCGACTTTCCGCACCTATAAATAATACCCTTTCGTGCAAGAGTCCATCCATGCAAAGGAAACCGGGGCTCTTCCTTCTCGATCCGTTAGGCTGCTCCTTTTATTTTTAGAGTTCTCCAATATTATTCCCTGGTTTCCCTAAATCTGCCTTCTTTGGTATCTTTAATTTACGTTCTGTCTTCTTTTGTGACTCCCTAATCTTCTAATTGCTTCGCGGAGGAAGATGACGATCGTCATCGAGCAACCACAACTCGGTAAAATTCTTCTCTTAATCCTCTGTTCACGCGAAAGATGAAATGGCCTTTCGTGCTTGTTCAATTAATTACCTCGTTTTTGCGAAGCAATGGCGATATATAAGCACTGCATGCGTCTGAATGGAGAAAGTGATCTTTTTTTTTTTTTTTTTTTTTGTTGCAGAGGGAGAAGTTGTCGTTGAGAAGAAGATCCAGGACGATTCGAAGGAGTTAACTCTCGATGCAGGCTTTGTTGTACCGGAAATCAATTCATTCGGCAAAACTTTCAGGTTTGTATTCATTCTCAGTTTATTTTGTTTACCAAATTTCTCTCGTTCGTTTCGTGGACTCGAATCGCTCCGAGTCCGACCGAGTTCTGTATCTACGCCGAATTGTTTTTCCGACTCGTCTTATGTTTAAGATGGCATATTCCAAACGATGTGTCGGATCCTAGTCAGCACGTCATACCGGCCAACGAGTCTAGTGGTCCAAGGTCAACGCTAATCCGTATCGGTTTGACCATGCTGACGTGTCAGGCTTATGTATTTCTCTACTACTCCCCGCGAAAGGGCTGTTTGGTCATTTAATATTATTAGATCTTCCCGTACCTCGTACGGTGGGAAAGAATGATGACATCTGATACCTCGCCTGTGCTTGTAATTTTTACCATGAAAAAAAGTAATTTTTGTGTCCGGTGAAAATTTTTGCAGGGATTATGATGCGGAAAGCGAACGAAAGAAGAGCGTGGAGGAGTTTTATCGGATGAATCACATCCACCAGTCTGTCGACTTTGTGAGGACATTATACTCTGTTTTTCACCTGTTCGATGAAATTCCTAAGCGACTCTCCCGGATCTAATGAGCTGGTTTTGTTTACTGTCTTGAAGGTGAAGAAAATGAGGGAAGAGTACGGGAAGCTGAAAAGGGTCGAGATGAGCATCTGGGAATGCTGCGATCTTCTCAACGAGTTTGTTGATGAGAGCGATCCTGACCTCGACGAGCCACAGATCGAGCACCTGTTGCAGACGGCCGAGGCTATTAGGAAAGATTACCCTGACGAGGACTGGCTCCACCTCACCGGCCTCATTCATGGTACATAATTTACACTATATATATGTTTCCTTCTTACGTCCAACGATTGACACATTCTGGGCTTGAATTACTGTTTTCGGTTCTGTATCAGATCTTGGGAAGGTTCTTCTGCATCCGAAATTTGGAGCTCTTCCTCAGTGGGCTGTTGTTGGTGACACCTTCCCTGTTGGGTGTGCTTTCGATGAATCAAACGTCCATCACAAGGTCTATATATTATATATCTTCTGCATTTTCTACATTTCAATTTGAGTACTTTGTTGTGGTTGTTATTCTCGTCGTAACTGTTCTCAACTTTTTCTTTTTCATCTATGTAACTATATGTCCAGTACTTCCGGGAGAATCCAGATTATAATAACCCAGCTTACAACACCAAGTTTGGTATTTACTCCGAAGGCTGTGGACTTAATAACGTAATGATGTCGTGGGGCCATGATGACTACATGTACTTGGTAATTCTTTCATCTCAATTGCTTTCCCTGTTTTCAAGGGAACCTCTTTAACTCCTTTGTATTCTGCTTTATGATTAATAATATTATTACAGGTCGCCAAGGAAAACAAAACTACACTTCCATCTGCAGCTTTGTTCATTATCCGTTACCATTCGTTCTACCGTAAGTATTGAATGAGTTGTCATTTAGCTTATTCGGCTGCCTTATTTGTTCCTTGAGGTACCTATAGATGATCTTTTCTATTTATTCTGCAGCCTTGCACAGGTCTAATGCATATACTTACCTCATGAACGAGGAGGATGTTGAAAATCTGAAATGGCTGAAAATATTCAAGTAAATACTAATTTTGGGTTTCGTTTTTCAGTTGTTTGGCTGCTGGTCTCTACAAAGACCAGCCCAAGTTCGAGCTACCCAAGGTTGATATCATTTCTTATTCCTAATATTGGAACTGGCTTTTATGTTTGTGCAGCAAATATGACCTCTACAGCAAGAGCAAGGTTAGAGTTGATGTCGAGAAAGTGAAGCCATACTACTTGTCTCTCATTGAAAAGGTGAACCTCACTCTCTCTTTCTTTTTTGGTGCTTATTTTATTTTTAAGTTTCTTGATCAAGATCCAATATTTACTATTAATTGTGGTTCTTGCAGTACTTCCCCTCCAAGCTTAGATGGTGAAGAATGAAGTCTAGCTAGAGACAACATATATACAGAATCATAACCTATGGGATGGGAGCGGCCGAGAACAGCGGAAAGAATATATACATATATATAGTTTTAGGATATTATGGTATGTTTGGGGAGACTTTATATAAATAAATAAAGCCAGTGCTCCCTTGTGATCTGTAACTGGATTGGTTTGACAAAAACCATCCTTTAATATATTCTTTGTTTTCAGGCATCTGGATCAATAAAAAAGTCGTCTTTTCATATAATTTTCAGATATATATACCACCAGTCCGTAACAACTTAAAGTTCCCTTTTTCTTAAACGGCCAAAACTAATGCGAGGATTAAAGAATATCCACAAAGATCTGCAAAATTAATTGTTTTGACGTTAGTGGCTTCTCATCTTTCTGTTGAAATCTTAATTGACCACGGGTTCTTGGTATCTGATGGTATTAGGTCTTCATAATGGCAATTTATAAACAGCTTATCTATATTTCCAATTCTCATGGGTGTGAGATATGCGTACTCCCACGAGTGGCTGTGCGAATCACTCACCGAGTCACCGTGCCTAGTTCTGAAATCCAAGTCCAAAACCGTATTGATTGGGAAAGCCCCTTGAAGGGCCGTCGAAAGAGCCCATCATGGAGGCACGTGAGACTTCAGGTCACGTGTGAGTCCGGCATTACTAACATAGCGGAGGCAGCTTGAGCTCCACTGCGTTCGCCATTCCGAAAAGAAACAACTCTGCTCCCGCCCAAAACCCCGTAAATTCCCTCTCCATTTTTCCGTGCGTCTTCTCCGATCTTCCTGCGCGCGTTTCCAGGTATTGTTTTCTTCTGTTGATTGTCAGGTGCGAGTGTTACTTCCGTGTATTTTCAGTTGATTTTTTTTCGCGTACGTATTTTCTTTAGATTTCAGTTTCTATCTTTTTGAGGTGAATGCTTGTGGTTGTAGTACTTTATCATTGGTTCTTTAACGCCTTGGTCATTTCTATGATCTCAGCCCAATGTTTTCTTGAATCTTTTGAAACCCTAGGAGGAGATGGGAGGTGTTAGGTATTCCAGGAAAAGTTCGCAACTTTGATACTCTTCCGATGGTTATCCACAGTATTATGCCTGCCTGCCTGTAATTGGAATTGCAGTAACAGCGCCAGTTCCTACATCGTACACAACCTTTCGCTTGGACCGACAAAACCCTTTCACATGGACTCCAAGGACGCCCATAGCATGCCTCCCGCGGCTCAAACCTTCCCACCCAATATCGACTTCCACAATCATCAACCAATCTACCCGGTACATCCACCTCCTCTTCAGCCGCCTGTGCCTTCATCCGCTGTCGGTCTTTTCCCTCCACCCGGCGCCGAGGCTGCCCATTCGCCAGCTGCTGGTCATCGCTCCTACGACGTGCATTACTTACATCCGCAACACCACTTTCATTACCCGCCGCCACCAAATCAGGCGTCTTTCCTTCATCCTGAGCAACAAGGTATTCACACACTTTTCATTTCTGGTCTGCCCGATGATGTCAAGGCCCGTGAAATCCACAATTTGTTTCGCCGGCGTCAAGGGTTCGAGTCCTGCCAGCTTAAATATACGGGTCGCGGTAATCAGGTCAGTTTTTGTACTTAAATCAGTTCTTTTTTAAACACTCATGGAAGACTGTTTTGGAATTTCATTAAAGAAAAAAAGAGAAATCTTTGAGCTCATTGATTGCATAATCGTAAACATTCTGCAGGTTGTTGCGTTTGCTACTTTCTATGATCACCACACTGCGATGAGAGCTTTGAAAGAGCTTGATGTAAGCACCGCATATCTTCATTTTAGTGTTAGAACTTTCTGGCGTGCTGCTTGTTGTGTCAGGACTGACTTTTTCTATAGCCGTGGAATGTATTGAAAATAGGAAGCCTCCTTATCTAGGAATTACGAATGTTTACACCTTTCATTGGATCCAAATTTTTTTCTTTTTTTCAAAGATCAGTTAAGGTTTTAGGGAACTGATAGGGTCTTACTCTCATGGTAAAGAAAGAGACCAATGCTGTTTAATTGGTATCGCTTTTCCCGATGCATATGCTCTGCTATTCATATTGTTGCTCTTCTCTTTTCTCTGCCTCTCTTCTATTCCTTGATGGGGAATAATGACCATTGACAATGATTATTTAGGGTAGACTCTTTGACCCTGAAACAGGGGCCACACTGCATGTTGAGCTTGCCAGATCCAATTCACGAACAAAAAAGCCTCGTGGTACTGGAATTATACTTCTATTTCTCTCCTTTAATCTCAAAAAAGAAAAATATTTCTCATGTTATTGTTGGTTTGAAATGTTTTTGACATGTCTTTATACAGGAATTGGAGCATATGCAATAGTTGATAAGAGATCTAGGACATCAAAAGAGAATCAGGAAACTGAGAGCAATGATGGTACAAAACACCCTTGACATGTTATGGACTATGATAAATATTCATGGTGAATAATTGGTGACTAAGACTGGAAAATAAATTCTTTTTTCTAATACCTTCTAAGACATGTCAGAGTTAAAGTTAGACCACTATCAATCTTTGTTTTCTTTCCCTTATATATGTTTTGAGATTTTGCGCAGTTTAGGTTTCACTAAAGAGGCACTTGTCACAAGAATTTGATTCAACAGCTCACACACACATGTTTTTGGCACATTTGCACATCCAGGAGATGGTGGATCTGATGACCCATCCGGCACCAATAATCCTAATTCCAACAAGAAGGATACTGCTGTATCTGCTACACAGAGGTCTATATGCACTTCATAAGGGCACAAAAGTTAGTTGTTTGGATTATAGGTTTGGTGCTTCTTGCTACAATTGTTAGCAGAACCACATAACAAATACTGGAGTCGCATTGCAGTCGAAATAATCTGAAGTGTACTTTTGAACTCTTATGATCTGCTAGGGGAAGGCTAACTTTGGACTTTTTTCTTCTTGCCTTGTGCAGTAGTGATACTAGTGGCAACCTGGATAATGAACGAGTTGGTCTGAACGTAAGTTGATTACATGAAATTTTGTGTGGATTTCCTGAAGAATGAATTGTAGTTTCTTGTGTTGTTAATGCTATCAAACTTAGACTGGCTTATTTGACAGTAGTCAACTGGTCTCAATCCCTCCATTGGGTTAAAGTTAAGTAAAACCTGGAAATTGATCAAATTCTGATTGAACCAGCTATGCAAGAACTTTCCCTCTGCTACACAAAAGTAGGAGATGGGGCAGTATTCACTGTGGTGGGAAGTGGATGGGACCTTTGCATGGTCACACAACTAAAAGGGAAAGAGAGGAATGGAGGCTTCCCTTTCTCTCGCCCTCTCAATATGTTTTCATTATATCAGTATAGAAGAGGGATCTAGTGATCTCCTCGTCCACCTAGCAGATCTTCCTGGTTGGAGCGGAGAGGCTCCTCCACCCTTCAGCAACTTGAAGGGGAAGGGTTGGTGTAACCGGGAAATGGCTCCCTTTCATGTTCAACTAGGCATAGTCACCTTGCTAGATTGGATTTTATACCATCAGTTTAAAAGTTCATTTTCATATCTAGCATTTATGTGCTATGAGTGGATATCGTATTCAGAATTTTATATCTGATTTTTGTAGGAGCAATCGGAGAAACCTACAGCTACAGAACTACAACCCTGTTCTACCCTGTTTATTGCAAACCTGGGTCCAACTTGCACAGAAGAAGAACTGAAGCAGGTTTTGTCTCAGTAAGTCAAACAAGCTCCCGAGTGTACTCCTTTCTATGGTTGTTGTTGGTTCTGCAATTTGCTGTCAATGTGGACTGCAGTTATTGTTCCCAATTCCACATGTTTTTTGTTTCTCAGTTTTGTGGTTTATCTCCTTACATAATTTCTTTTCTGGTGGATAGATATCCTGGGTTTCTTGTGCTTAAGATGAGGACCAGAGGTGGAATGCCAGTTGCCTTCGCTGACTATGAGGTATGATTCTGTTCACTATATGTGCTTGATAAAGCCTTTTAAAGAATGTGTATCACAGTTTTTGTGCAAATGACTGTATCCCTCTGATTGTGGTTGCTATGTTATTTGTTAGTAAACCTTGTATCTTTTTGTGATATCCCATCACCAAAACCTTCTGTTGTGTGGTTGACTATTATGAATAGTGTGCTTCCAACCAAGATGGCCTTAAAAGTAATACCTTGCAGTTTCTAGAGCAGCAAATATTCCAGATATCATTATCAGAAGTATTACAGTTGTCGCTAACATAGTTTGTGGGTGATGACTATGTGGATTTTTGTTCTTCCAATGGTCTTGGTACCTTGAAACTTTTCTACTTGCTCCAATGAGAGCATAATTTGACCATATTGAAAAGGTAGTAGCTTTTGGTTGCAGGAAGTTGATCAAGCCACTGAGGCAGTGAAGAATCTTCAGGGTACTATGCTTCCATCATCTGATCGAGGGGGATTGAATTTAGAGTATCCTTTTGTGATAATTAGAGTTGCTTCTATACCTGGATTTTACATTTCCTCTCTCTGCTTGGTTTGAAATTGGTGTTACTATCTTCTTGAATACATGTCAGTTACTGTTTCTTAACGCAACACTCTTCAGATATGCAAGATCGAAAATGAGAAAGCGCTAGGGTACCGAAGGACTTGTTCTCAATTGTCTAAGCTACTGTGTTTTTCTTTTCCTTTTTTTTTTCTTTTCTTAATTTTTGTGGGATGAGTTATCTAAGATGATGTTACGAAACTGAATTTCTGCTTCTAATATTTAGAATGGTTTAGCAAACTTTCTTAACACCATTTTTTGTATCATGACCTGTCCCTCTCTTATCTTGCCTTGTGGTGCGATTGTGGCTCTTTGCCATACAGAAAATGTGAAAGTAAACAGGTTTTACTCTCCTATCACTGGGATGAAATTCCCAGCTCATTTGTTATAGAAAAGGTTGCAGGCTTAAAGAGGACCTGGCCAGCCTTCCATAGTGCGTTATGCTTCTGCCACCCTAGTAGAATAATGAAGACAATGACTCTCTGCCATGGCGGCTCGAGGTCTTTTCTTGGTTTCGTTTCTCACCATTGTTTTCTTGGACAATATATTAACAAGGTTAAAGAAGAGAAAAGTAAGCTTATATGGCAACGCAAGGACTTATTGAGATAATTCTGAACGAGTCCTGTTTGGAGAAGTTTTATTTTGGAGTTGTTTTAACTTTTAAATCTTTGAAATCTTTTCTTTTAGGCCCCAACAGCTTCAACCAAACGCAAGTCAAAATGGAAGTTAAAGTCTGAAGCTCGGGAAAAAGTTCTGAGGCTTTTCCCTACACAAAACAAAACAAAACAATCCTACCACGTGCAATAGTGTGTGACATAGTATATAATTAATACTGTACATAGTATATAATTAATGCATATGCGTCTCTAGTATAGTTTAATAATAATCGGGATCTGATCTATCTACGATCAAAGAAAGTAAAGAAAAGAAACTGCCGCTAAAATCACCTTATCTTCTTCTGTTTTTTCTTCAAAATTAAAGTACCTTGACAACTTTTGCTCCCCGAGTGGATCTGGGATCCGCATTGGCAGCCGAGAAACAGTGTCTTCTTCCTCTTTAGGCTGGGCCGGCATAACAAGGGTAGCCATGGCAAACGGGCGATCCCCCATGTGGAAAAGAAAAAGAAACTGATTGGTTCATTTAGTGAACCAAAGAGGGGTTGGGTTAATTTTTTAAAAATTTTAATACTGTTTAAAAACCAAACTGTTCATCGATAACAAGGTCGATTTTGGTTGAGCTTGATTAGGCCGAGTTAGACCACTCTAATATTATGTATATATATATATTTATGATTTCTAGAGCATAACAATAAGGTCAATAAGTGTAATAATTGTAAAAACACCTGAAGGTTGTGGATTAAAGTACTACCCATAGCAATTTTTGTGTTTCCCTCTGCATTTCACTGTGAGTCGGGGCGATTTATGGTCGAACCAGATTGAACCGGCAAGTTTGCACGGTTGTTGAGCAAATCCAGCTCATTTGTTGAGACAAACCGGAATAGCCACTGGTTCAGGTTGATCCGGGTTGAACCGGCCCATCCAGTCCAGTTTTTAAAAACACTGTTTTAACTTTTAACAAACAGAAAATGCTTATTCATTTATTCGGATAATCGGATTCTTGTTTGACTCCCTGAGTCAAGCTCGTCCTTCCAAGTAAACAGGTGCTTCAACCAAGACACTTCGTAAAATGACGCAAATAGCCTCCGATCATTCGGCGGATTATTCGAAATAATGGCGTTTTGGCGCGAACGCGCGTGATTTACTTACTGATTTATAATATCCATTGGTGCTTGATTTCGCAGGGTGGGGGGACTTGGGACTTGAGAGTTTGGAACCAGGGTACATTCGTCAAAAAAAAAAAAAATTTTAGTTAATTCGTGTATTCTTCAGGAGTCTTCTAATGGAGGTTATTAATGGTTAAACTGCCAATGATTTATATTCTTCCCATTCGGTCGGTCAATTAAAACATAATGATGTGATCATAACCGGGGACTCGGCGGTCATTCCACGCAACCGTCCCTCTCTAATGTCTGTACTCCTCTTTGAGCCAGGTCACATCTCACGCGCCGGGCGCCTTTTAACAGAATCCAACCGCATCCGATCGCGCTCTCCTCTGCCTCCCTTCTCTCTCTACTGGAACCAACTCACATACCGACCGCTTAGCTCACTTCTCTTTCCCAGTCTCGTCGCGTCCGCATTTCGCCTCTTCGTTTCCGCCACCGTCTTCTTCCACCGCCCCTTAGATGAAGAGCGACTCCCCGTTCCACATCCGGTCCTTTTTGTATTTCTCATTCCTCATCATCTTCTTCCACCCCTGCGTTCCATCGATCGCGTCGACGTCGCCGGGCGGATCTGCTGATGGCAATGCTACTGAGACCAGATCCAAGGAGGGAAGTATAGCTAACATGATTGAAAACGCGCTCGAGAGCGAGTTCACCGAGAATGATCAACCCGAAGGTCTGTAGATCTGTGCTTGCGCCTTTCCCCTTTGGTTTTTTTGTTGCGTCGCGCCTTTGGATTCGGCTTCCGCGCGGTGATTGCGAAATGTGTGACGGATGAGTGTTGTGTAGGTTTCGATAGGGGTTTTTAGGGGGGACTGAATTCCTTATAGCTAGATCAGCTGCTTTTATGTTGCTTTTCTGTAGTTCATGTTAAGATTTTTCTCCAATGCTTACTGTTTTCTGGAGAAGTGTCACTTTTTCGATTGGAATACTTATTCTTCACGGTGGTCATGGCGTCGCTGATGCTCACACACAATTGAAGTGAATGACGGAAACTGCAACTGGACCTCAATACGTACTGATTAGGCTTCTCTTTTGTGCAGTGGCCGATGCAGGCGGCTTTAACAATAGTGTTGAGGAAAAACAGGTATCCGAGGCTTTTTGTTACCTGAATTCATATCGAATTCTTTTTTTCCGCAGCATGTGCAATTGCAACCATGCCATGGTTTAATCTTTTATCCATTGATTTTAAAGTGTTTCCTTTTGTGCATGTGCATTTCTGAGTTGTCAAAATTTGTTCTTTTATATTCGATTCTTTTCCTGCGACAAGGAGTTATGGGATTCTAATGACGGGACTAGCTGCTTTTTGAAAGAAATTTATTTACAGTGCTACTAGTTTTTAGCCTTTTCCTTTTTTTTTTCAGAAAAAAGAATTACCATACTAATGCTCCGTAATATTAGCAGCAATGACTAGCTGAAGTTACGAGACCTTTTCCCAGTAGTAAGAACATGAATTTTCTTATCTAGGACTATTATTAGCATTCTTCCTTGTGTGGGATCTCTTTGTAATACCTGTATGCTGAACTATGTTAGATGGAGGCCCTCATTTATATACATGTTCTGATACCATGTTGAATTGGGCTCAAGTATATCTCATATTTATTAGACAAAAAAATATTGCCATAAACTTATTGAAGTTGGTTGATAGACACGATGAACATGAATATTCTAACCACTATGTCTTTAGGATTTCTGTGAACTTGAGCATAGCTCAGTGGTCACATGGGGGGGTTTTGTAATGGGAGGTCTTGGGTTCAAGTCTCCTTAGGTGCATGGGAATTGGATTAAAAAAGCGCTTTCCTCAAAAAAGAAAATATGGCCTTTAGGTTTTCCGTTTTTGCTTCTTTCTGTCATAAACCTGCAATGTTTAGGATATCTTATTTGATCGTTGAAATCTTTGCTTCAGTTTCATGTTTTCTGTAATAAGATTAAATATTTGATGCAAAAGTATGACTCGGGTGTAACTGAGGAGTCAATTGTACAGTGTAGGCATTATTACTTATCATCCATAGATTTTTACATGGACCTATCATCTTAGACTTGAGTGTACCACATTCACCAGTACAATAGCTTTACTTTGAAAGATACACACAAATTTCCTTTTCTCATCAAAGGTAAGTTCTTCCTTGTGTTTATTGATTTGCAGTGTGTGTTTAGCATAGCTTGTCTCACTGTTATTGTGGACATGAATTGTAGTCAGATAAACAGTTACATCTTCAGCCTTTTTTTCTTTAATTATTGCAGTGCTGATGTTGAATTGGAATCATCGTTTCATTTTCATTTAAGAGTAGCCTACAAGTTTATATCCTATGAGTTTTCATTTGAGAGTGGCCTCCAAATTTATATTATACGAATTTCATTTGAGAGTGGCTAGCAAAATTTATATTCTATGAGTTTTCATTTGATTATTGGTCTCCAAATTTATATTCTACAAGTGGCTTCCACTTTTTCCTTTTTTCATTTTAAGGATTTTTTAGTTCATTTTCCTATTTACATATTACCCTTGAGATATTTGGTTTTCTATTACTTTGTAAGCATATGTTTTCAAGTCGCTGCCTTGATTTTTTACCAAAGTCTTTTGGGGATATGGAGCTTGCTCTTATTTCAGTGCATGATCTTATATTCTGTTGCATAGTTTGTGAGATATTGTGTGTTCCATTGCTTCATGGTTCCATTGCTTGAAACATTTATTTGTTTTATTGCCTTTTTTTCCTTTTCTGTTCTTTTTTTTTTTTGTAGTACTGTACTTTTCTTTTTCATTGGGTGTGAAGTTGGGTCATGTACACCCAAAAATACTCTGAAGTTGCGGAGCTTGTTCGCCAGTCATAAGCATTTGATCTTTCTTCACATGTCCCTTCCTATATGTATTTGCGAACTCTCTATGGCTTCTACCTGTGGACATTTTTGGGTGGATCAAACACAATGTGTGCCCACTTGGGTCAAAGACTGCCACAAATAGCCTGTCAAAGTTTGAAAGTCTCTTTCCAAATTAAGCATGAGATTTTTCCTATCCTACATCCACGTGGGTCTATCTTAATTAACTAATGAAAAATGTTTCTTTTCTCTCACAAGTGGAAAGCAATTTGTGTTCCATTTCCATGATTGTTTATTCGTCAATCAGATCAGTCTAGTTGTGAAAGTTGGTTTCTGTTCAATTTAAAGTGAGACTGCTAAAATTTCATTCTTTGTTTGGTTTATTTGTTCATCAGGCAGTGCTGGAAACAGTAGCTCGAATGAAGCCCAAGAAAAATGAGACCAAGGAGGAGAAGTATATTCTTCTTACATGTGAATTATCTTATGTCTTTTCTTCTTCTGGATATACTTATAAATCTGATGGTTTTCAGATATTATAAATTCATTAGCCATGTTAAAAGATTTTTTGTAATTTACATTTTGTGGTTCTTATGCCAGGTCATTTCAATTCCATGATGTTTTCAATCTAGATAATGAAAACCGAGCAGAAGACACACCTATCCTGATAGATAGAAAGGTATACCTGAAAACTTCAGTGTAAATGTTTATCTCATTGACTGTTCAAAAAAAAAAATTTATTTCATTGAATAGATAGAAAATGTTGATCTCGTTGAATAGATTGATGTTTCTAGTGGTTTTTTTAACACCTCTACCAGAATTTATGTACTAGCGTAGTCTTTCTGGAATTTCTGTGGGCTCAGCATATTTGCTCTATCTGTTTGCAAATTCTTTTCAGGACAATGTTTTTATTATATCAAACCCCAAGTTGAAGTATCCTGCTTTACATCTGGATTTAAGGTAAACCAATTTGTTTTGCTCCACTGTTGCATTTAATGGTGATTGGAGAATGACATAATTGATAATCCATCAAGATCATTGAAACTGGTTCATCAATTCTCTGTTTTTTGGATTTAAATAATTAAATTTAACTTTTCTATCTCAATCAAAACGTTATTTTGCAGGTTGATATCAGATTTGATAGTGGTCATTGTTTCCGCTGCTTGTGGTGGCATTGCCTTTGCTTGTGCAGGACAGCCGGTCTGATTGTTGTCATGTTCTTTGTTTTGGTTATGAACTAGAATGACTTGTGCTTCATGAGGATTTATTTATTTATTTTAAGTTTCATTAAGTTATTGTGCTTTGATGGTTATGTTCACTAACTTTTTCTTATATAGTGTACCTAATTTCTACCAAATTTGCAGGTTATCACTGGATATTTGCTGGCAGGTTCAGCTATCGGACCTGGGGGTCTCAACTTTGTCAGTGAAATGGTGCAAGTAAGAAATATTTGATTTAGCAATATAATACTGGCTCAATGTTTATCTCTTTGATTATTAAATTATAAGTTATTGAGAAAGATGGTGTTCATATTTCCGCCCACATGCCAGTATCAATCTACGGCAATGTTTATAGGCCAACTATGATGATTTTTGTCCAGGTTAACGTTCAATGTGTTACTTTTTTTAATCTTTGGCTGTTTTAGCTACTCTTAAATATTTCATTGATCACCTGGCTGGATATGGTTTTTTACAAGAGGTGTTGTTTTCACTTATTGTGCACTGTTTTTTTTCAAATTTAAAGGGGATTCTAGAGGTAGGAGGGCATAAAGAAGCAAATGGCTGTGTCTCCTGTGTTCCAATATTAAAATTTGAAAGCCTGCATGAAATGAGAAAACAAACATGAGTCTTAATATTGTCATGCAACTGTTACTAGAGCAAATTCTAGACTTCGTATTATGTACCGATACACTAAATCTGTTAGAAGAATAAGGGAGATCTGGCAGCATTTTGATAAATTAAATCACCATCCTCTAAGTGAAGCTAAGGATGATGAAATCTGTCAGAGTTCAAGAGTTGGTAAAAATTGAAGTTAGTTTAAACGATTTAGGTTTCCATATAATGAATGCATCGACATGTAAAAGGAAAGTGTCAGATACCTCAGGGAAATATCCATCGGTGATGTCGGCAGGGAATATTTGTGGCATTGTCACTTCATCCAAGTGAGCTGTTATTCTAATATTAAAACATTTAAAAAATATTTCCTGGCAGTTGTCTGGGAACCACAAACTGGCTAAAGATTGTCAGCCTCATCAGAGAACTGTGGCATATGAGTCATTTAACGAGTTATGTATGCTGTAGGTATTTCTAGAGGTCCAATAACTACTTGAGACAGGAATCTTTTCAAGGTTCGGATGCTTTGAGAGGTCTTCCTCTTTGTGCTTAACTTAAAGGAGTTGGTTATTGGGCAGTTGCAGGTGTATATGGAATTTCTAGATACCGTCTACGGAAAATCTTTCAGACGAGAGGTGTCAGACGGAAAAGCAGGTCATTCTTTGCTTGGTTGCTGGTGACTTTGACTGAATATGACAGACAAAAGATAAGTCTCCCCATGGCACATTAGAACTTGATCTGCTGGTTTAATTGAGGCTAGTCACCTTGATGGATTCCTCTCTGGCAAGAAATGTACCTGGACAATTATCCAATGTCTCCAGCTATGTTTGTACTTAATCAATTTCTTGCAACTGCAGAAAAGTCAAAATTTGCATAAAAGGTATTTCAGGGGATCCAACTTAGAGGGCTACCTCAGATTCCTCTGCCATTACAGGAAAGTTGAATACATGAGACTTCAGGTGGCTTAGTTAAGAACTGCTAAAAAGTTGCTGACGAAGTTTTTAGGCCGTTGGATACCAATTTGTTAAAATGAAAACATCTCAAAGCCAGGTGATATCACAAAAGAATCTTAAATCATAAAAGTTTCTCTGTTTGCAGGGATATGCTTCCCATGCAAATTGAAAAATCTTTATATCCTTGAAGAGAGTATCTTGTTTCCTGATGGAGATTTCTTCTTTTTCTCCTCAATAAGAACTTTGATTACCTGGAGCGAAGGTAGGGAAGCTACAGCCTACCAAAGGTCACTTGCTTTGTATGGTGCGCATCAAAATGTAAAATCTTAACCCCAGAGCAGCTGGCCAAAAGAGGGAAGCTCCTTGAATATCCAAACTGCAAGATGTGTATGCAGCACCAAGAAATAGTAGATTGCATCCTATTACACCGTCCGACTACTGCGTCATATTTGGGACATGTTCTTGAGGAAGTTCGGGATGCTTTTGTGGTTCCTAGCTTCCCACCCCACACTGATATCCAGCATGTCCTATTGCGGAAAACATGCAGAAACCTTTGGGAGGTGACAGCAGCAGCAGTTGTTGGAAGTCAAAAGTGATATCCAGTTGTTGGAAGTCATTTTCAATTCTCTGCCATTATGTTTGTACCTCTTGTAGTGTCTGATTTCAACCGTGTTTGATCTCTGTCTTTGATCCCTTTGTCTTCCCTTTTATGAAAGAAAGCATTTGTCATTTTCAAAAAAAAAAAAAAACAAAATGAACTAAGTATTTGCTTTTAGGTAATTTCCCTGGAAATATATTTTTGTTTGGCTTTGTGAATCTTACTGTTGACATATTATGATATCTGATTAAGAAAACTTTTGGTCATACTTGGTGAATTACTCCTTGGCCCCAGTATGATATAAATTGTGCTCTTTGATGTAGGTAGAGACTGTTGCTCAATTTGGAGTAATTTTCCTTCTGTTTGCTTTGGGTCTTGAATTCTCCTCAGCAAAGGTCAACATATAACCTTTTCCATTGGTGTTTCTTTAGTTTTTTTTGCTGATTTTATGTACATCCAGAGAAGCTAGGTTTGGACTTTGATGTCTTTCTTCCTCCTGCAGCTCAGAGTCGTTCGAGCCGTGGCTGTTCTGGGGGGTCTACTCCAAATATTTCTGTTTATGTGTTTGTGTGGCATTTTAACTTCGGTATGGTTTTGTTTTCTCTCAAAAAAATTCAGGTTTGACTAGGATGTTGCACTCAGCTGCTCCATAATTTTCCTGTTTACATCTCCAAAGTAATATTGATCTACATTTCTCAACTTCTTATTAGTGTTTCACGAATTTTTACCTTAAAAAATTTTAGACATTAGAGAATGTCCACAGTGCCTTCCTATTGCAAATCAGATATACTGGGCATATCTTTCTTTTCCTTTCTATTATTAATTTTTACCAGTTCACCTTCCGACAGTGTTATCGTGTATCTCTTTGATCTAATGTTTCCTGTGGCATATAATAGTAACTAACACATGAATGACAAGAGTTGTTTATTGAATGAATATGCATTTTTTATGGCGAACTTTACCTGCAATGCCCATAGAATATTATTAATGGAATATGCTGAAGCTCACCCATATATCATTGTGGATCGATTCCTGTGCCCTTATCCTGGAAGCCAATGGAATTTAAATTTAAAGACTGAGGCTTACAGAGCTTCCCAATTAAGAGGAAATTAAAACGGTTTTGTTGCAATGAAGTAATACTTCTAATTGACTATATCTGGAATTTCAGGGTATTATGGCCAAATAGAACATTGAATATTGAACCTAAGACGTGGCAAGACAATCTATATTTTCTGTAGAAGATTTAGTTCAAGTAATTAAGCTCCCTCTTATGATTTTTTTGTTACTGATGGATTAGTCCTCAATCAACATCGGCATGCAATACAGAAGGTTGTAAAAGACAAAAATGGTTGTGGAGTTAGAAGAAGACATCCATTTTTTTCCTGATTGCTTGTTGGGAAATCTTTTATCTCTAGCTAAATATTGAACTGGGGGATCTTCTAGCAGAATATGACTGCTGGCCTATTTAATGTTGTTCTTTGTCCGGGTTGCTTTTTGAATGTGATTGCAGTACAAACAAAGTTTTTTTTATATTATTATTGTTGATGCTGATTTCATACCATTGAAACATCACTCAGCTCTTAAACAAGAATTTTTTCTTCTCTTAGCTAGAAGTTATAAAGATTGTAATTGCTGCTATCTTAAAAGGTTTAGATTGCAGCAAGCACCGCTAACTTGTTTTATTTCTAATATCCACTATGAGGGTATGAGAGATTATTTCCTATATATTCTGTTCACTTTTCTGAATAATTGTTGGTAGAAAATTTATTAGGTGCTTACTCATGGTAAAGAAGCTATTAGGTTTGACTAGAGAAATATGATTGGACCGTTAACAAATTCAGTAAATATCTTGTAAACCTTTTGTTAGCCAAGGTGATCTGTTCTTTTCGTTTTGAAAAGATACAAATTGTTTAAAGGCACTGAGTCAGAGGTGATCTGTTATAATATCAGACATGAGTAGAAAGCCATGAAATTCTCATACATTTCTTATTTTTGACGCGTGATAAGAGTTTCTGAAGATGTCGTCCACGGCCAGTATTATGTTACTTATTATATTTGTGCTGCTTATAATGGTATATTGCTCTCCACTGATTTTATATATTAAACAAAAAAATGTATTAAATGTTGAACTTGGTTGTCAATTGATGCAGTTGAAAATAGTATATGTTAATGCTCCCTCACTTTACTTTTTCCAGGTTCTGACATCC
Source organism: Aristolochia contorta (assembly GCA_022405105.1). NCBI lineage: Eukaryota > Viridiplantae > Streptophyta > Magnoliopsida > Piperales > Aristolochiaceae > Aristolochia > Aristolochia contorta. Next base: position 10,419,482 of record CM039666.1, on the reverse strand, counting down.
ATGTTTTCTGCAGTTGTGTGGTGGTAAAGCATCAGAAGGAATATTTGTTGGTGCATTCTTGTCAATGTCCTCTACTGCCGTGGTACTTTGTCAATATTTAATGATAAATTCTTCATCTGCTTTGATTATCTTTTGTTAATCTTTGATTGGAGCTTTGTTTCGACAAAAAGATTAACAGGAGGTAATTTGTTTACACGTGTTGCATGTTTTACATGGAGCAGGAATATCTAAACAATATTGTTTATTCTCATAAGCCTTTTAAAATTGATATGCACATAAAGTTAGTTACTACAATGTTATTAGTCTACAAATTCAGCTAGAATTTTATCACGTTGCCTAGCCAAAGTGGCCATTTTTCTATTACATTATTGTAAATTGTGGGATTTAGCTCTTTCTTGAAAGGTAACAATTATAACAAAACAGCCTACTTTGACAGTGATTTCACTGCTCAGGTGTCTTCTGCTCTTTCAGATTCAGTATTTCTGGAGAAACTAGATGAAAGGGTGTTAGACATGGATAAAGAATGACACTGAGAGTTCTACTTGCTTATTTGGCAAAAGATAGAAGGTCAAAAGACCTTTTGTTGATTTGCTTGCTAGAATAGGGGGCTTCTCAAGGATCTCTCATTTTAAGAGAGTTCCCTAAGGAGACTTGCTATATTTTCCTTTTACCGAAATAAATTGTTAACCTATAAAAGGATCAGGATTCATGAAGAATGTTGCTGCCATCTGATTCATGAGGGAAACTGCTAGTTGTGCTTCTAGAGGAGTACGAAATGTATTACTTAGTGCTGTCTTTTAGAGTGTTGTCCAAATGAATAAATTTTCTGAAAGATAGTTTGAATTAGTTGTTTGCATATTTCGATGCTTTGCAATCGGGAGTTTGAGAATCACCACCTTCTACCAGAAATCTGTCCATGTTCTACTTATGTTCTTCTTGATTTTCTGTCTTGTTAATTACTCATAAACATTAAGATCCTGTTTGTGTAGGTCCTGAAGTTCTTAATGGAAAGAAATAGTGTCAGTGCTCTCCATGGACAAGTCACAATTGGTACCCTTGTTCTTCAGGTACTTCCTGACTTTTCTCTTGACAATGTCGCATTCCTATCTTATTTCAAAACACTGCTTGTGAGTGATCAAGCTTTACTGAATGGTAGGACTGTGCTGTTGGCTTGCTATTTGCATTGCTGCCTGTTCTAGGAGGTACATCTGGTGTCTTCCAAGGGGTGATATCCATGACTAAATCGTAAGTGAAACTACTTACTGTGTTTTTTAGTTTTATCTGGCATATATTTTGTTTCAAATCAGGAGGGAAGGCATGCATTTGATTCGTCTTGTCTGTAGGATGGTGCTTCTATGTACGTTTTTGGGTATTCTTTCCATATTATCTCGTACTTGTGTTCCTCGGTTTCTTAAGCTAATGGTCAGCCTTTCTTCACAGGTAAATATATAGTTCTTCATAGAAAGTTTGTATGTCATTTTACTGTGTTGCAAGTTCTACATTCTGTTTATTTTCTTTTCTTTTCTTTTTTCCTTGGCAGACAAATGAACTTTATCAGTTGGCAGTAGTGGCATTTTGTTTACTTGTTGCCTGGGTTTGTATCAGCTCCTCTTGTTTGTTTTAATTAATTTCTGTTTTGCTTTGGTTCTGGATGGTATTTTGTTATTTCACATGTTGTTTCCTTTCCGTGTTTTTCTCACTTGGTTACATCAAAGATGGTTACCCAAGTCACTGCTCTCCTAATTCTGTTTGTTATTCCTTTATCTGGTATATTCCAGTGTAGTGACAAGTTGGGCCTAAGCCTTGAGTTGGGTTCGTTTGCTGCTGGAGTGATGATATCAACCACGGATCTTTCACAGCATACGCTTGAGCAGGTTTTTCTTTGTCTCATTTTGCACAGTTCCTTGGCAAAAAGTTCTGTACCTGATATATGCCAGTAAGGATCGGAAGTTTTTTAGGTATACTGAAGGAAGTTGGTCTCTAATAAATCTTTGAATTCAATGAACGGTATTCTACAGATCTGACAATTCCTAGTTTAGCTTCTAGTGCAATCCATTCTGGTTGGTTGCTACCACATCACTAGCTTCTGAGAGAAACATGTAGACCATTTTCTAGTTTATCTTTGATTTTTGAAAACTGTATATTATTGATTGCATTGCAACTATAGCTAAAAATTTGAAAATGAAAAAAAAGAGAAAAGAGATTGCACCAGGAAACCAGACTAATGTTGACCTGGGATATGAAGTGTTGCCGTATATGATGAGGACTATACTTAATGATATTGTGCGGATGCATGACATTTGCCTAGTTGTGCAATTTTCTCTGGATATGGAACTTTTGTAGGTTTGTCTAATTGGTAAGCATACGTGTAGGTTTTCTCTCGATTTGAAAATTGTTATAAGTTTGGCTAGTAAAACGTACCAGTAGGATTTGCTTATTCTTTAAAAACATGTTTACAATGCGTCTTGTCCTTTCTTTAAATAGTGCATGTTTTCAATCACTCTCATAGAGATCTTCCTGAAATCAACTCTCATCATACCATTTCTGCTCTCTTCTGCAGATTGAACCTGTCCGGAATTTCTTTGCTGCTCTTTTTCTCGCCAGCATTGGAATGCTTATCCATGTTCATTTCCTTTGGAACCATGTGGATATTTTACTGGCAGCTGTTATTTTGGTGATCATCGTGAAAACAATAGTCATCACCACTGTAGTCAAGGGATTTGGCTATTCCAACAAGACTTCAGTGCTTGTAAGGCTTTAGTGCTTGCTGCCTACATTAATAAAATTATTGATCTGTATGTATATTATGTTGATTGATCTCATTTTTCACCATATGTTTTCATAGGTTGGCATGTCTCTAGCACAGATTGGCGAATTCGCTTTTGTACTTCTCAGCCGCGCTTCTAATCTTCATCTGGTTGAGGTCAGTTATTTTGAAAATTCATTGCATACCCTTATGGCAAATGTTTCTGAGTCATTGTCATAAACTTGGCTCAGATGAGTGTGTAAGTTCGTTGAGTGCTTCTATCATTAGGATTAGTTGTGCAAACTACTAAGTTATAATTCTAAGCAGGGAACACGGCCTATTAAGGTCAAAGGTCTACGCTTTTGCTAGAGAGGGAGTCCATTTAAATCACACGTTGTGAGGACACCTCCCTAACCAGATGTAGTCACAAAAGCATTTCCTAGCGCAATAAAAAGCTACAATTTCCTCAAAAAGAAAAATAAACCCCTTTTAGAAGCTCAAGTTTCTTTGAAGATGTCACTTCTCCAATATCTTTTCAGATGTTTAGTAATAATAGCTTGACTATAAAAAATTTCGTCTTCCTCATTGATTTGTTTCTATGAAGATGTTTAAGATTACTGTTGCATTCGTTCAGTATGATCACATAACTGTTGAGGTCTGGAGCACTTTTGAAGGTTATGGATGATGAATCCATATTACTTTCTAATTCCCAGGAATTATGCTAGATCTTTCTCATACCCAGATAATACAATGCTTTCTATATGCAGCTTCATTCAGTAATTAGCAATAATAGAAATTTTTTATGTTAAATGACTAACCAAAATTAGGAGATTCTTTTTTTAATCCATAATTACAAATTCTTTTATGAAATATAATGTGTAGGATTATTCCCTTTAGTACTCCCCTTCACTCCCAGGTGTAAACATATCAACATTAAACATGAACAACTTATTGAATACACACTAAATGGGTGTAAATTACTCCCTTTATACAGTGTTAAAAGTTGGGTCCAGATACATTCCAGAATGATCAGCCAAAAAGGTCCTTTTGCACTAATATCCATAAGATTTTATTGACATTAGCTATCTCTGATTATTCCCACTAGAAAAGCTAAGGATGCATCAGTATATCTCAGGCATGTAACAAATATTATCACCGTTGTTGTCAAGAGATGTAGTAAATATTGATCATGCTGTCATTTAACCGTCCTCTCCTTTGCTGGACCATTACATAACACTGACTCTACAGAGGCGGAATTGATGGCCATACTGAATGGCGTCAGACTATTTGATGAAAAGCTGGATGGCAGATTAGAAGTGGAAAGTGATTGCTTTAATGTAATTCACTGGTGTAAACAGCAGACAGCTCCCCCATGGAGACTCCTAGTCTACTTCAGGAAAATATGGTCCTTAGGAAGTACTCTTAAATGTACTAGGAATCATATTCCAAGAGCAGCAAACTCCCAAGCTGATAGCTTAGCACGGGAGGGGGTTTCCCTCACCCACCTTGTGGTCACAGAAACTCCCACACCACCTATGTAATCTGTAGCAATTGCTCTATGGAATTGAACAAACTCTTCAAAAAAAAAAAAAAAAAAAAAAAAAATGAGTTGATTTTTTGGTTCTCCATCAGGATTGGAATTGGATCCCTATAGTTATGATCAAAATCTGTAAATCTGGCACTTAAAAGGTCCAATTATGACTTTAAAAAAAAAGGTCCAATTATGGGTATACAGGATGTAGACTGAACAATATAGGTGTTATTCTGTATGCACATCATCTTGTGATTGATCTGTAATTTGATGCATTATTGATAGGAGGGAGATTACTTGGTGTTCACTTTGGTTTGATTAGTGGATCCCAACATTGTGGTTAGAATTTTTAAAATTGGGTAGTTAAATGTCCATCACGTGACTGTTGCCTGAGGGGAAACAGTCTGTGTGGGAGATGCATATTGACATCAGGGCAGAGTGAAGACCCTGCTACACCCGATAATTAGGTTAGATTTTGTGGACTCCTTTGTCTAGATATTTAATTCTATCATGGATTCAGCACTGAATGAAGCACAATTTTGCCAGTCTTGACTAAAACCAGGAGCTTTTTGATGATCTAACGAGTTGCAAAAATGAGAACTTGAATGTTAAAGATCCAAATTGATTTTTATTTCAAAAAACGGAAAAATGAAAAAAACTCATGATCTATAACTTCTTTTACAGGGTAAATTATACCTCCTGCTGCTTGGTACAACGGCTCTTAGTCTGGTAATTTTCACTGACTCATGACTTCTCATCACGAATTTGTAGTTTGTAAAAGGATGTCAAGTCTCCAAATCCTTGAAAAAAGGATGTCAAGTCTCCAAATCCTTGAAAAACATACCACTGATTTTGTTATAGCTTGCCTTCCATTCAACCAATGCAAATGTTAAGTTAGCAAGAAATAGAAGTACATCCAGAGTTAGATGTTTATGCTCTCCAGTTCGGCATTCATTTGCTTCTCTTTGAGAAGAACATTTCAAAGAAGATTAAATACGCTTGTTATTTGTTATTTGCAGTAGTTTGCATAGTCTATATCACTTGCAAAAATTTGTGCAGATGACTACCCCATTACTTTTCAAGCTCATTCCTGCGGTAGTACACCTTGGGGTCCTGTTACGGTGGTTCGCACCAGATAGCAGTCAGTTAGAGGTAACACTTCCTTTTCTCAAACTGCGCCTTCACAGAGTTGTTTACTCTAGGGTGCGCCCCAGTGACTCATTGCTATTTATGTTCTGTAGAAGAAGGATTATGGTTGTTCTTCTTTTATTTTGGAACTTCTTGAAATCAAGGGGTTTAAAGGCTTTGAATTATGATTTCAACTTCCAGATGGGATTTAAAGGTGATAGCCTTCGTGCAGACAGTGCTAAGCGTATTACTTTGATGGTCCAAGGCTCTCATGATTCATGAAAAAAACAAAAAATTGGTGGGATTCCAGCTAACCTCATGGGCTTACTCTATACTCTGGGGGACAGGTACCTAAAAGTGCGAAGGAGATAGACTGAGACATTCGTTCAACTGTTCTTCCGTGTCTCCTTCCAAGCATGCCTGCGCACGCGGAAATACGACTAACAACCACAACGCTTCCCAAATGTGAATGCCAGGATTTTGATCGAGTTAATTTTACCACATACCAATTTTGTGTAAATTGCTTGTATTTGATTTTATTTTTTTGGTTGCGACTTGCAAGTGAGTTGCAGTCTTTTGTGAAATTTGTAGAATATGTCAATCGATTCCTTTATTTCATTTCATGATGTGGGTTCTATCTGGAAATTTTTGTGGGCATGTCTCCTGTATTTGTGAACTTACCCATATTTGTATCTTTTGATTACTTCTAATTTTTAATGAAGTAAATTTTGTAATCTAACGTTCTTCCTAGCTAATAAGGATAAATCGCAAATATAACTATTTTTGCTTTGTATGCTGCACGACTTTTCGTGCCATGATCATGTGGTTGTTATCTGAGAGATTACTCCTTTTTGGCAGCATTATCGCAGGTTCTTTAATAAAGTAACTTAAGAAGCACTCGCATTTTATTAAAAAAAAAACAAGCATAGTCAAACATTTTTTAGTTAACAATCGCATCCGACTATGAGGAATTGGAGCAGGTGAGCACAAATCGACGAATACGAGGATAATTGCCTAGACATCGACTTCTGAACTGAGCCGAGTGCATTGTGCTGACGTGGTTCGATTCTCGTGGAATATCTCCCGTCGAGCAAATAAACTTACCAGAACTTTAAGCATCATAAAAACTCGTACTGAATATGCAGAAGAGAAAGCAAAAGAAATTAGAAATTTACGTTTCTTGGGACGGAGGTTGGTATCTTTGACGAGTACTTCTCACTTCTCACTTTATTTTCTGGGCTTGGGTAGTTCCCGTTAAAATTAAAGTAACGGCAAACTGAATAAAGAGAGGTCCCTGAAGCACTTAAGATTTCATCAAGTACCTATACTAAGATATGAATTCTGTTTAAAGAGAGTTGCTTCAGCCTCCATTTCGTCTGACTTAATAAACATAATATTAAAAAAATTTAATATAAGAACACTACATTTTTCTATACTTCTCCTTTGGTAAAATTGGTTTAAGAATGTGATTCTACGTTTTTCTAATGCCTCTACGTATGCAAATGAATCCTGGGCACTTTCCATTTTCCATTACATGTGAAGACATCTCTTTGCTTGTCGTCCAACTTTTGCGTTTTGTATTTTTCTGGATAAATTCTTCCACGTTTACTCATTTCCAGGGTATAGACAGTATATGGGCGCCGAAGAGTAACGACAGTTCCAAAAACAAACGGAAATATGCATCTATGATATTTCAGGTATCACCACCACAAAAAATACTAGGAATAAAAAATTCCGAATAACAGGTTTATCCACCGGAAGCAACTCGAATGTCAGATTTTCAACTTACATATCGTCCTATTACCCTTCAAATCGGTCATAGATTGACCGTCCTACTGTTTTCTGAGAAAAAAAAAAAAAGAGATGAACATAAAAAATTTCAACAGAAGGTACAAAAACAAGGTGGCAGTGACACGTCAATGATGGCCAGACTGAGTAAATAAGACATACCCAGTAGTTCAGATGTCACTATTTCTCAAAAGTGGGTGTCCAATATGGACAACCCGTCCAAATTCAATAATTCATGACCAAAACTGTTCTATCATTATTAAGACTTGCACACTGCACGGCCCTTCTCTTTCTCATTGATTACACACGACGTGTTTGATGGGTGTCCTCAGTGACTTTCACAGGTGGGTGCGGAGGTAATGTCGTAAGGTGAATTAGCTTACTTGCAAGGACCATGAAAGAGGAGGTCTGATAACTGCACTCCAGCACTTTGTGTACCAGGGTTTAGATAATATTTCCCTTTTGAGGCCCAGATCCTGTTATTGTCATCACATCGCACATGGGGTTTGTTTGAAGAAAAACTAAAGAGTACCTACCTACCCATTAATATTTGATACTTTCGTGAAGATTTCAAGGTGGAGGCTTCACTCTCAAGGATGTTCTCCGATGCATCCCACTTGTTGACTGCCTTAATTGTCTTATCTTCCTTAGATAAGCGTGTGGTTGTAAAACCTGCACTACTGCAGGGCCAACGAATATGTTAGGTGGTGTTCAGAAGCGACGAAGCAAAATAGGTTTCCAGAGGTTTCCTTTGCAAACAACAAAAGAAAAAGTTGGGATTCTGCAGAGACAGGACATCAGTAAATGCAGTGGTCCCTCTATCGGCTTCTTCTGGATCTGTGGACAATCTTTCTTCTATTTTTCTCAGTTTATCCTTTTTTTTTTCCCTAAAGACAATCAATGCGACGGTTTGGATTGTTGGTTTCTGTATGGAAACATTGTAGGAGGTATTACTCGTGGATATATTTATATTCATCCATTTTTGGCAATTATGGTATGGTCTGAAGTTGTACTCCAGAAATGTTCATCCAATTACCCTTTTTTTTTCTGCACGACTTCCCATTCCGGTATGGCTTATAGCCTTTAGTGCAGCCATTGCCCACATCTAGTTTTGTGTCTCCTTCAAAATGGGGTATATATCACTGAAAAGTGAAAACTAAGTAGTTTCCTTTACTGTTTTTCATAATCATCTGGCACGAAATCATGTGGCCCCAACTTTGCCTTTGTTGGCTTTGTCAGCTCATATTCCACTATAGCATGCTTCTTTTAGCAATTCACTTGTACCAGAACTTCTGCTCCACTTTTAAAAACATGGTGTTCTGTTCCCACTTTATATTCTTCAAGAAACGTGCATCTCACAAGATCAAAATTTGCAAGAACTTTAAAAATCGTCCTGAAAGAGGGAGGAAGAAACAATCTAGCCGAACTTGTTTACTGAATGCTGTGCCTCGGGACATAATGCACCGCCATGACCTAAGAAGCTGAAGACGAATATACCTAATTTATAGACTGGAGTTTGATTTGATGAAGAGAAAGTCTCCAAATCCGATGTAAGCAGGCGGTCGAATTCATACCTATGCACATATTTCACCTCAGTGACGACCCTCCGCGAACAAAATCTGGGTAGAGAGAAAACCTAAACCAAACTTGTTGGAATTGTTTAATCAAACACCCTAGTTAGTCCTTACCTCATAGAGGTATCGTACTCAATGTGTCGTTTTAACAAAGAAAACTTCTCAACAAATATTTAAGATTCCTATAAAAGCTACTATCCCATTTCACGGTTTCACCTCGCACTTCATTTCTTGATTTTCTTAAGGCCAAGTTGTTTGAAGCTGCAGTTACCCATTTAAGATATTTTATCTACCTACAAAATCCGGCACATCATAATCGAGATGTAGAACTACATAAACTACACTACTATAGATAAAATTAAAAGTTTAGCATACACTTTGCTGGTTTTATCAGAACCAGTCGAGCAAATTTACAGAATGCGACCTCTACTTATCCACCATTAAATGTTCGAAATCAAAGATGGCAACATTAATAACAGCCGGCTTGTTTCAGCAACACGGGTGGCTTAGGTGTTTAAGTTGTCAGGAGTTTCAGCATTAATTCCACAGCTTGATCCTTCTGAGTTGGGTTGATCGTCACGTTACAGTAATGGGTCCGATTAGGACTGAGCTGTTAGTCGAATTATTTTGGTCCAACGATCTCGGAGCTGCAATTGTGAGTTCTAGACTGGGAGAATCAGGAGGCGTAATTAGAGATGAAGAGGCTTGAGAAAGAAAACCAGTAGAAGAAGAACCAGAGGACCCACAAGAAGGCCTGGCAGGCATCAGATATAGAAAAGATGGCGATGGGAGATGGCTTCCCGATCCGAATTGAGCTTCGCTCTCTGTTGAATTAAGATCGATCAACCTGGCGCCTTCAAGGTTTTCAGGATGTACTGTTTTGTAGGAAGGCAATGCAGGACGAAGCTGTTTCATTTCACAAGAGAAACAGGGCTCTGTGGAGATATAATCGGTGTTCTTTTCAACTTCTGAGTCCCTGCGGACCTATAAAAAAATGATGACAAGGTTTATATCTCAATTATTGGAGAGCAGTTCAAGAGAGTTCAAGAGAGTTCAAGAGAGAGAGAGAGAGTTCAAGAGAGAGAGTTCAAGAGAGTTCAAGAGAGAGAGAGTTCAAGAGAGTTCAAGAGAGAGAGAGAGAGTTCAAGAGAGTTCAAGAGAGTTCAAGAGAGAGAGAGAGAGAGAGAGAGAGAGAGAGAGAGAGAGAGAGAGAGAGAGAAAGAGAGAGAAAGAGAGAAAGAGAAAGAGAGAGAGAGAGAGAGAGTTCAAGAGAGAGAGAGTTCAAGAGAGAGAGAGAGAGAGAGAGAGAGAGAGTTGAGAGAGAAGAAGAAGAACACTCGAGTGAGAATTATTACCATGTCGAAGAGGCTGGATCGACGCCTTTTCTTGTTAAGGCAGCTCTGTCTGAGAAAGTATTTCTGGGCATGGCTAGCAACTTGGGTTGGAGTTCTGGTGGTGACGAAGTTTCTGGCAATGCCTCTCCAGTCACCTTTGCCGAGCTTCTCAAGACCAAGGAGAAATGTTTTGTGCTCTTCTTCAGTCCACGGAACTCCTGGGTATCGCAGAGACACGATTAATATTCCCACGCCTCAACATCAAGTTAGGCGAAATGATTTTAACAAATTAACCCAACTACGTGATTTCGTGAACGAACAGAGGAAAAGGGTGAAGACATCACAGAATTTTGGAACACTTAACTCCACCAAGTAACACAGAAGGAAATTAAGTCAAGAAGAGATTAGACGCCATTAATAAAAATTCTCCGGCATGATCACCTTCTACCAGCCAAACTAGTGATGAAACCAGAAAAAAGAAAAACAGAGCGACAACCCATGAAACTCGAGCTCTTGTATTAATGCTGAAAACTCTGAGATGCAACTCTTTTGCAAACACTTTCAAGTAGGAGAAGATGGTAAGATAAAGTACGAGACAAGATTTCTGCTAATGGTTACCAAGTACTCTCACCTTTCTTTCTCTCCTGAATTGTGCAAACAGGACCATCAGAGAGATATCCACCCCCCAGTTTCCCAGGGTTAATGTCATCAACAGAAAGACGAGAAAAGGAGGAGGACGAAGTGGAAGAAGACGGGGACAAGCTATCCATGCTAAAACTCTTCTTCATGGGAGAACCCACGTCGAGGTGTACACCGAAGAGCCTGAGCCCAGCAGCGGTAGTACTGCTACCCCTGTTACCGCCACAGGTCCTTGAATTGTGGCCATTGTTCCCACAATGAGAGCATTTCCTGCCCATTCTAAACCAAGCTGTATACCGACAGAGAGAATTGAAACACGGAGAGAATAGGTATGAGAGTTGTAGGGTTGATGGGTTTAAGAAGAGGAAGAGCTACGCATAAGGGGAAGAGGATTGGTTGGATGTTGTCTTCTCTTGGTGCGCCTTTTTATTTTTCCACTTTGGAAATTCTTCAATCATATAGTACATATCATCCAAGGGGAGCATGCAAGCACGGCGACTAAACGAATGGCTTTCCATGCACGACAAATCCATGGCCTTTATTGGTTGAGCCTATAATATGAAAGGAAGGGATCCTGTGAATGTATGCCCATATATGCATGCCTTGTAACTTCGAACCCTTATATCACATCCACCTTCTTGCGTGCATCCATATTACTGAAACTCTACCAAGACCAGGAATTTGTTATCTAGTTTCTAACATTCATGCACGTGTGGTATTTGAGAGAGAGAGAGAGAGAGAGAGAGAGAGAGAGAGAGAGAAGAGAGAGAGAGAGAGAGAGAAGTGGAGAGAGAGAAAGGAAAAATCCACCGACTGTTAGAAAGTGGGAAAAAGAAAAAGAAAAACTTGAAGAAAGGAGAAAAGGATTGCCCAGGTAAATCTAGGAAAAGTAAGTATTAATTGGGAGCCAAAGAAGAATGAAGTGGCCGCACAAATCTGCAGAGTTTTGAGAAAACTAGTTCCTTTCTGTTGAGTAAGAAAAACAAAAATCTCAGTTGACCACCTGGGAAATTATACATTTTTATTTAGCTCAACTATTTAAGCCTTTTCTTTGTAATTCATTCTAGTTCTTATTTTTGAGGCATGATGATTTCCTGATGAAAAGCTTTTCCTGGTGGCCTCACTCAAGGCCAGACAGACTAATTAGAAGAAAGAACATGAAGAAATAAAATCCTCCGAAATTTCCTTCTTTTCCTCACTACTAATTCTCTTAATAACAATCGATCAGCTCACAATGCTTTAACGTTGTACACAATCCACATATTTGTATTAGTTCACTACTTGTGGAAGAAAAAAAGACCTACTTAGGCACATTCCCATTTGGCATTATCATGAAAGGAATCTTTATTTTTGATAGCGGGGGGAATTATGATTCTTAAAGGAGGTATTTTATTGTTGTTTGACTTCATTATGAAAGATTCTCTGCTAAGTGCTCGTTATTATAATCCCAGGTGTTTGGATCTGCTCATCTGAACTCCTCCATGAACTAAATTCTTATGGTCATAAAACAAGTTCCCTTTCATTTTCTACTTCATAACATGGTTTAATGTGCTTTGGCTTTTCATAAATAAGCATAATCTCTGAGGTTCATGCACATTTTCCCACTGCATGTCTTGCTTTGTCACTTTGTGTGATGATGACATGAACGAGATAGATCACAGAACTTCCGCTGTTCAGCTCTCTGTTCACAGGATACGAGGAGATACATGATTAGAAAGCTGATGAATTATTTCAGACCTGCTAGGCGGTTAGGAGATTCAGGTGAGGGTCAGTAAGAATATTAATACTATCCCCTCTCCCACAGAAAAAAATAGCCCTCCCCTGTTTTCTGTCATTTTACCTTAGTCCCGAAGCAAACAAAAAATCTTAGAGAGAATTTACGCACAGATTGACCTAAGTTCTGTTTTTCTGCCTTCTTTAACCTGCACCGTCAAAGCATAAGAAAAGTACCCTAACAAAGAAAAGCAATAGTTTTGTGCTTCCAAGATTTACCTTTCATCAACTTGACCTCGGCCAGGATATCCCTGTTTTCAAGGGAAACTAATTGACTAGAAGTTTTCTAAGTTAAAGCACAACTTTATCGAGCTATTGTAATCATTTCCAGCTTGCGGAAACTCTTTAGGTTCAGCAACCTCATTGCAACACTTTCAAAAATAAGCCTCCTGTTTGGAGCTCTTTGTCCACTAGCTGTGTACTAGAAGCTCGGTGAGTTTTCCCTCGTCATTTCATTTCTATGGGTTTCAACTTGACCACAAGCCTCCAAAACTTGATTGCAAGTGGAGGAATTTAAATGGCTCAAACTTCAAATGAGGCTAGCATCTATAAATGTTACATGTGATGAAGTACTGAAATGCTTTTGTACTGCAAGTGAATTATACTGCAAAAGCCAAGTGCTTTAGTCGAGTTTCTTCTATGTGTGATATCTGGCAAACAATCTTTTCTTTTAAATATTGAGCATTTAAAAGAAGTGACTTTGATGCATTGGATGGAGCCCTCACTGATTCAAACCAGAGGCGCTGTTTGTTGGTTTGCAATCAGTGTACGACATTCTAAATGGGATATTCATTATCCAACTCAAAAAATTCATTTAAGAGTTTCAGACCTCTGTCCCCAATATGGTTTCGTCTTCATTATGTTTATAACAATCCTCATTTACTCTTCAACTACAGAAGAGAAAAGAACAGCAGAAATCTTGCCCAGTTGAAGAAAGAATGAATGAGAAATGGAAGAGGACGAAAAAGGGGATAAACTCAGTACTTAAAATGTTTTTCTTTTTGCCTTTTTAGATATTTGAAAATAAAACTACAAAAACTGAAAAAGAAACAATTATGTACACAATAAATCATTTGATTAACAGAAGATTATCCCCAAAGATAAGGCAGAACATACATCAACTTATATTCCATTTTGGAAGTTATACTTTAGTCCTTTCTCTTCTCTTCGCATATATTGATAGAACAAATTATAAGGCATTGGATTCCAAATCCAGTCCATGATTTCAGACATCTATTTAAATCACGTATGATGATCTTTCTAAATTATGTAAAATGCAACCAAGTCTACCTGGTCCGTCCTTTTCATCAATGGCTCAATATGATAGTGCGCTTTATAAATCTTCTGGGGCCCGATATTAGGAGAAGATTAGGTACCTTCCTAGCTTCACATCATGCTTTTCAGTTTCCTCCTAGAGGGAGAAAATGAGAAAAAGAGAACCCCTATCTTGCTTTACTACAAGTTTGATGAAGCCATTCCCAAAAAGACCGCACTGAGCAATCACTAAGAAATATCTTTTATCTTTATCTATCTAGACGAGCATCGTCGTCTAAAATTTGGCGATCCTGCCAAAAACAATCAATATCTTCTCCAACTGAAAGCAACCAAATGCTGGAAAAGATTAGAAGCAAAAGACACACAGTTCACTTCAAAGTTTATGATCATGGCGTGAAGTGGCAACCCCAAATCGACCACATGGATTACATTGACACCCATCACCTCGTCCACTTGCTTGTTGTCCTACTGTATTTCATTAAGTCACCTTCAGACTCTGGCCCATTTTGACTAGATTAGCTATGACTAAAGCTTGTTCATGTAGTGGACAGAGGATGAATCTTACCATTGTTTAAAAATGTGGGCGTCAGTGTGCTAGTGCTTGCATGATCTCATACCTCATTCTTCTTCCACATGATAAGGGTTTTATTAATGCAGAGGAAGCAAAGGAGCAACATCAAGAGTGATCCCGATCGATATTTACAATTGAATAATTGTTGGCTCAAAGTAAGTTTCTTCTGACAGGTGTTAGTAGCTAAAACATTATTTTAAAACATTTGAATACTTTAAGATATCAGCGATGGTATCCGATTGTCAAAAAAGGAAACAGAAACCAGGGAGAAATCAAGAGAGAAGTGTGTCAATGTTCTGAGATGTTTAAGCTTAAAAACAAACTTTAGAGAATAAAATGTGGGCTCGTGTTATTAATTCAGCATAGATGGCAAAATTAAGCTTATCCATGTCACGATCAGAATATAAAACCAGACGAACCTCTTCTGCCGTTGCTCTAGACTCTGCTTTTGAGCCCTTTTAATCGTACTGTCCCAACATTGACTTGGCTCCGTCAATCCAATCAAAGGTGCGCATTCCAGTTTTCTGAAAATCTGAGACGTGTCGCCTGATACACCTCCCACTCGACACCCACTTGATGTTAATGGAAGGTCCATGAACCATGATGCTATGATCTTTTCGGTTCATATGAGGATGCACATCATGAGAGATGTCTGTTATCTTCCATGATAGAAGAAGCATAAACACTCCAACGAGCCCACAGCCCTCTGATTCCTGCATAGTAACTGGACCCCCTCTGCTTTTTTGGATTCAATGCACCAACCTATAACATTGGTCGGCGATAGATGCTTCAGAAAAGATATTTTCTGGATTTCAAATCCCAATCGTGGAGACGATAAGCAAGTTGACTGATTCAAGATAAGTCTGTCCAGGTGTGGTTGGCGTCGCTGCCTCAAGGTAAAAGAAGATTGAAGATCGGGACCTGGGATCGGTAAAAGAAAGCCTCACCCTTTTTCATCATGGAACGAGTGACCCTGAGATTGCAGAATTCCCATTATCTTCGCTTTTTTTGCTTTCCGACGAGGTACTGGTAATCACATATTCCTCAGCCATTACGCAGGCAGAATCTGTCACCCATGAGGGTGTGATTGAAACTTAGGGCTCTTACCGGGAAGCACGACTTCATGGGTCCAAGAAATGTCAAATTTGTAAACGGCGGGAGACTACTTAAAACTGGGTTGAACTTCGTGACCATGATTAAAGTGAAAATTATTCCGGCTTCTACAATGATGAACAGAGAAAACTTGGGCTTCGACCGGTGATAGACAGGCGTCACTGAAAGGAAAAAGAGAAGTCGGTTTGAGGTAAGGCGTGCCTGTCTATCACCTGTCGAATCCCATCGATGCAGCAACCTCTTCGAGATCAACACCCAATTCTCAATGACTGCAGAATCCTAGAATCAGCAAAGAAAGATTTGAAAGGAAAACGCAAGGTTAGAGGTAAAGAAAGTGGTAAAAAACTGCTAAACATACAAACATCTCCAGTACTGTATAAGCAAGAAACAACAATCACTACTGAAGTATGATGACATGAAAAGTACTCGGTGAGGACCATAAACTCTATCGTGCCATTGCAATCTGAACTCTTACTCAGAAACGATTAGTGAGTTAAATAAGGTTACTCTCTGTTGCCCTGTATGTGTTCCAACGGGTTCCCAAGAAACCAACAACTGAGCTCCCCCCTTTGACAGGAGTATACAGCAATTGAAAGATGATAAACACCATATCTAAACAAACTCGAGAGAAGCCTATACAGTATTTGATCCGTACAGTCTACTATGAAGGAAGCAAAAGCTTTATTACTATGACGAACTATCAGTCTTGAAGGAAAATCAATTTAAAAGAACATATCTAACAGAAAGCTGACTCTATTGTCTGGATCGGTTGCAAAATACGGAGCTTGTTCAGAATTTCTTCATCTTTAATTTAAAAGAACATTTCCAACAGAAAAATGACACTATTGTGTAGAATCAGTCACAAAATACGGAGCTTGTTCAGAAATTCATCATCTTTAATTTAAAAGAACATATTCAACAGAAAGCTGACACTATTGTATGGAATCGGTTACAAAATACGGGTCTTGAGGTGTATGATACGATGATCATTTACACATAGACAACTCAAAAGAATGGTCAAATCTCCAACTTCTGAAGGGGGTGGATCTTCAATCACCCTGTCCTCAACAATATGGGTTTCACTCACTGGAAGGAATGAAAATTCAAACTCTTTTTGAACCAATGTTCCAAGAAACGAGAAAGTGCAACAGCTCATCATCAACTAATATTCAAGAGCCACTCCAATGTCTGAATTTGCAAATCCCACGACGTGTTAGCTCAAATGAATCACGGATAGATTGCACCATGGAGCAAACAACCCAGACGTTTGACAACTCTTCATCCTTTTCCTGCAAAGTGGAGTAAACTTTGTTTGGACCTTTCCTACAAATGGCTAACTTTCATGTAGAAAACTTTTTTCAGCCAGTGTAACAAAAACAGAGTATATCAGACAGACTCACAACTTCAGCGAGCCGCTCTGCAATTTTTGCTGACTCTTCATCATTAGGTAAGAATATCCTCCGATAAGCTTTTCTCATACGTTTGACCTTCAAATTATAGTGGAACAAAAAAAAAAAGTTTAAACCTTAGGACATAACAAAGCCACATTTGTGCATGAGTATCTGAATTGCTCTCTGTAAATTTTAATTTCCTACAGTTTTCTCATACTGTTGAGAGTGTTGTCTGCTTAAGAACAATAAATAAGTATGTGCAAGCCATGGCACGTGATTATTGACTTGTCCCACTGTAAAAGAACACAGCAAATATACATGCTTATCTTCAATTTTTTTCCTGTGAGTGGGTATGTATGTTAGTTGTGGAGAGTGATAAGATTATCTCTTCTAGCACTGGAATAGAAATGGAAACAACTGAAGACATAAACCAAATGAAAGCCACAAAATAAAATGTGACCCTCTAAATAGAAAACTACCAATGAGTGAACTGATAAAATGGCAAGATGGGTATCAGAATATTAGTCAGTCCCACTCTTGCCAGTGCCATCGGAAAATCCAATTAAACCATTTATTTTGCCAGTTTCATATTAGATGTTTATGTATGACAACCTCTGTGCTTGAGAATCCGTGACGCCGAAGACCCTCAAGATTCAGACCACGGAGTTCGGCTCTCTCTCCAGCAACCATCATATACTTTGGGATGTCTTGAGAAACCTGATTGAAGTTATACATGAAATAATGTGTAGAATATTATGGGCACATTAAGTTGTACCACAAATAATCAACAGAACAATATGTAAGCAAAAGGCAAACCAATACCACGGAACCCCCTCCGACGAATGAAAAAGACCCAATGTGACAAAATTGATGCACAACAACTGCTCCTGCTGTATGAGTGAAGTCCTATAGTCAAGCAACTTGATTGAAGTCATCTAAAGAACTTTACTAGTAAGAACCAGCTGAAGGCACTTTTTCAGCAGTTATAGTTCGGAAACCTCAAAGAGTTATTGAGGATTGCATCTTCACTTCCTCCCTAAGCAGATAATTCTAACAGCTTTCAGGGAGAATGAAAAGTGAAAGCAACACTACTTTGAATTCAATGCATACAAATTATCACGGAATAAATTAGTAATGAAAGGAAAAGATACTTACTTCTACTACTACGTGACCTGCTAATAGTGTATTATTTGCAAAAATATTATTATTGCCCACTTTGCAATCATGTGCTATATGACAGGAACCCATAATAAGATTGTTGTTACCTATAACCTGAGAGATCAATGCGAATCCAAGAGTTGAGTATTAGTGCAATTTAGCAAACAAAGGAGGCTGTCACGCAAGGAGAAATAAAAGAGAACTTCAGTACTGTTTTATCGCATGATTTAGAAGATCTATGTATAGAAGTATGCTCTCTGATGTCATTGTTGTCACCAATGTATAGGAAACATTCATCTCCAGCCTGAAAGAGGAAAGAGTGTTCTAAGGTCATTTCTTGTCATTTCTAGTAAAGTGAACTAAGATTAGCAGAATATTAAAATGCATTTGAAAAGAAGAAGTCAGAATAGTATAAGATTTCCTTCGGTGGTTCAGATTATCAAGATTTAAGTTCACCATCTAATATCATTAACCATGCTAAACAATGACGAACCCTGCAAGTGAAAATAAAGTTGATTCTGGGGTTGCTGAAATGGGTGACATCAGTGACAGCTCCCGCCATGGGCGAACTGCCGGAGGAAGAAACACATTTAGTCATGGATTGAGCCATCCTAATG
The DNA here is from genome assembly GCA_022405105.1 of Aristolochia contorta. Lineage (NCBI taxonomy): Eukaryota > Viridiplantae > Streptophyta > Magnoliopsida > Piperales > Aristolochiaceae > Aristolochia > Aristolochia contorta. The sequence continues at coordinate 10,400,844 of CM039666.1, read as the reverse complement.
GAAAAGGAGAAATTACAAAAGAATCCATCCACATTTAGTCCAAGATATATAAAAATGAGGTCCAAACAAGACATTTCCCCCAAGGTCTACCATTCAAAACACTATCCCAAGCCGCCATCCGATCCCTAGAAGCACCATTCACCTTAGAAGAGATTGAAGCTGTCTTAAAAATCATGCCATTGACAAGGCCCAGGGTATGGATGGTTTTTACCTTAGTATTTCATGGGGCTAGATGGGACTGCCACAAGATGGATGTTATGGAGTTGTTTGATCAATTCTATGAGAAGGGCCTCACAGCAGAAAGTATGGGAGCTTCTTTCTTAGCCTGATTCCTAGGAAAGAAGGTGCTAGCTGCCCCCACTGAGTTTATGCCCATCAGTTTGAGATGAACCTGTCCTTTTACTTGTAAAATTGCCAGGTTTTAGGCGAGGCTGAGGGAGGGTACAAATTGAGGAAAGCAATTTTTTCTTCGATTCCATGCTCCTAAGGAGACTTGAACCCAAGACCTCCCATTACAATTTACAAACCCCTCATAGGACCACTGAGCTATGCTCAAGTTCACAGGGTACAAATTAAAATGTCTTTCACAAATTCTGTGCATGTGGGTATAGACTAAGCTTAACATATAAAAGTATGCAGACCCATATAATCTGATAGAACTGGAAATTTTTAAGTATGCATTAAAAAGCCTGATACTGCAATTGTTGGGGGTTTATGTGTATCATACCACATCAAAGATGTATTGTATATATTACCTGCCTACCAACCCAAGTCCCAAAATGTGTGACTACTTCTAGTGGAATTAGAATCATACTAACCTTGTACTTCAAATCTTGGCACATAGCCCCGACAACTGCATGATGTCCAATAGTGTTTTTGCTCCCAATAACTGTTTGACCGGGAATGTCAGCACCGACAATAGCACCACTGGCCTGACAATTTCAAATAGTGAACAATAATATTTGCAAGGATGATGAAGGGATGCTTAAAACACTCTGGAAGTATTGTATGGTTAGGACTTTTCATACAATAATTTACGAAATATAGCTAAAAATTGAAAAATAAACACTAGACATGCCACCAAAGGATGATGCAAACTCACGTTAGTAAAGTGCACTGATCACCTAACTCTGTATTCCCAAATATATGACTCCCTGGATGCAAGTGACAAGCATTCCCAAGCTTCACATCAGACCCAACAGTGCAGAAAGGCCCAATTGAAACATGCTGAAAGCAAAATAAACCACGTCAGGTACTCTAAGCGAAACAGGAAAAGTGAATTGTTTAGCAATTCTCAGCCATTTCAAATATTGGTCCCAACAGATATTTATATCTGATTGTTGAGTACAGATTACAGATAAAGAAGGAATTATCTATTGAAAGAAGATCGTTGTGTAGACAAGGAGATAAAAAAGTGTTAAACCATAGGGTGAAGAATATCATTTAATAGATAAATATAACAACTTTAACCTACTATTTGAAACTTTTGAACCAAATAAAAACCAAAAGGACACAACATTCTTAGGAAAAGGAAAGATATTTGTAGGCTTAAGCATTTTCACAGATTGTCATATATTAAAAAGCATCAAGAAGGAAAAAAATCTAAAACACACACTCACCCTTGTAGATGAGATGCCTCCCCATTTATAAAATCTAAAGAAAAATGAAATGGAACAGAATCCAATACTTTTGTTGAATTGAATGGAAGAAAAAACATTGGTACCCCTTTGAGCAAGTTAGATCTCATCATTTACTAATTTACAAATTGAATCTAATGGCATACATCTCTCATATTTCCCTTCTTGATAGTTATTTTCCCGAAAGATTCATATTTCATTTTTATGCCATCTTCTTCCGGTCATGAATTGTAATATGTCAATCATATTTTTGCAGATACAATTTTTTTAAAGTTTTGTATCGAACCAAGAAAATGTAAATGCAAGCAGAACACAGTGCATTCACAGATTACGCCTCCCCCTCCAATTGCCTCTCTAGAAAAGTCTGCCATATGACCTGGTTAAAATATCCAATTTACTGTGTCAGAAGAAATAAATAACTCTAAAAAACAGCTCAGAGTCGCTTACACATGAGCATGTGCTCTTTCACTGAACTCAACTCTACGATCTTATCAGGTTTTCTATTAAAGGCCAGCCACATAAAACGGCTGTGCCAAAACAAAGTACACATTCGTCTGCAAGTCATATACTGGCAAAACATCCAAGAAAACTTACAAATTTTGTGACGGCATAGGGGTAACAATGAGAGGCAGAAAAAAGGAAAAAGCACACGAAAGTTGACAACCAATAGGTGCGAACCAAAGGACTAAAGCAGGTGAAACATAACTTTTTTTTTTTTTTTTTTTTTTTTTGGAGGGTGGTTAAACCTCAAATCTCAGCTGAAAGCATACAAAAATAATAAGAGTTAGAAACAGAAATTGATGTTTTTCTGCTTCATTTTTGCAAATCAATTTCCAGAAGGACCCGAACCAACCAAAATGGCATTGTCTCAACCCGTCTTCAAGAGTGCAGACAAGGAAATTCAAGGCCACCAATTATTGTAAATGTCAACACAAACTATGCGCGTCTATAGGCAGCTTTGGTAGAATCCGAACCAAACCAGAAACAACCTTCGTGCATTTCATGGGTGAGAGTTAGCAGCAAAAACGAAGAGACAAATATTAGTCAGAAACCACTTCGTGATCATCTACAACTTTTTAACCCAGTAAAGATTGACTTTTTTTTTTTAATTCTGTTTTAAACTACGCGCAAAATTTTGAGCTATCAGCAGCCCATAAAAACCTTTATAAGATAAATTTCATAATCCCTCGTAAGCTCATCGCAACTATTTCTATTGGTTTGACACTTTTCAACTATCACTCGTCCCCTTACTCTTTTGTCCTTCAAAGTTCAGACACTACTAGACAAGCCGTTTACTCTGTGACTTTAGTTTGCTCAAGTCTAAAGACCTAATGACGCAATGAAACCAGATAGAGAAGCAAAACAATTACGTGGCCGAGAATCGCGTCTGGATGAACGACAGCAGTCGGGTGAATGACATAGGTTCTCGTCTCAGAAAATGGCTCAGAGTTGGTTTCGCAGGAAAAATCTGACCACGAGAAGTAAATTAGGAGTCAACAATTAAGGAAAATATTTACCAATTACCAATTCGGAAATCGATAAGAAATGAAGGAATACGGCGGAACGGTTCTCTTACGATGGAGAGCTCTTTCGAAGCGTCCAAGCTGCTTTGGCTGCGAAACCCAGAGGTTGGAAAAAGAGATCGGCTTCCGGAAGCGACCAACCGCTCGAGCTGCCTCGTAGAACATCGCGCCGTCGCGAATGATGAACCACTCTCCGCAAGCAGCGCTACAGCGCTGTCCGTCGCCTCTGCTCTGCTCGTCGACACTGAATCGACGGAGACAAAATTGCCGCGCCGGCCGAAACAACTCTGCGTGATTCATAAAAGACTTAGACATCCCTCCGAAATTTGAAAATTGTCAAGTCCTAGGCGGCGACTGCCGGGTAAATTGGACCAAGAAGCTGGGACTACTAAATATAGTGTTATAAATTGTTGATATAGTGTTAACAACTAACACTCAACACGTTAATTGTTTTTAAGCTGATAAAATATAAAACTTTATCTATCAAGGATTCAGAACAATTCCCATACTTATGGATTCTCACAATATTACATTAATGTTACCTTTAATGAAATAAAACATGCATTCTCGCATCATATACTACAAAGTACATCACAAGGAATAAATAAAATTATATGTAACCAACGTCTTGATCATTAGATGGTTGAGTTTATCATAATACAAAGAGTGGTGATATAGGTATTGTGACCTTTTGCTGTGAGTTTTTAAAGTATGATGTGGCATCCTCGATGGTAGTCTAAGTAAGAAATAAAATAGGAACTATTTTCCTATTCTATAGGGAAGCCTAATCCCTAGACCCTAGGCTGCAAGGAGGACTGTTACATCAGGATGTAAAACCTCACAATAAAATGTCAAAAGTATTGATGTTATTTTTCTAATACAAATAAGAGCGGTAATATAAGTACTGAGGGTTTTTATTTTTCTTTACACCCTGATGTGGCGTCCACATTGCGCTTAGTAAGAGATAAATTTGGATATAAAATCTACAAGATTTTGGTTTTTTAATAAAATATTATCAACTTATTCTATGGGTAAACTCTAAACTCTATATTTTCTCCTACTTAGATAACCAATTATGCAACCACATCAGAATGTAAAACCTCAAAGTAAAATTAAAAAGTACTGATATCATTTTTCTACAAACAAATAGAATTGGAGTTATAAGTATTTTACCATTGGTGTACTATTTCCAGATGTTATATTTGTGATGCTAATTATTTCACGAGTTTAGCAAGCAAACAACATAAAAAAAAACAAGCAAACTTGACCTTATTAATTAGGTTTTTTCTTTTTTGTTACCCTAAGATTGGATTCAATTATGAGTAATGTTAGTTGCACCTATACATAGTACTTATCCCACGTATATGTTAATCTAAACCCTTAAAAATATAAAAAATTATTTTATTTTATAAAATCGTATATTCTAAAAAACTACCTTAGGCTTCAATGGTTTAGATTAACATGTACTTAGATTGGTACTTTGCATAGGTGCAACTACCATTTTTCTTTGGTTATATTTCTACGTAAGGTTTATGATACTTACGTATATGTATTTAATTATTTTTATAATAATATTTTAAAATATTATTTACAATTTATTATGTTCTCGAGAACGTTAATACTTCATCAAAGTCCTCATATGCAGTCTGGTTATTTCTTGTCCTACAAGCAACAAAACACCTTTAGCGAGCGAGCCTCGCACTCGGGGGAAGAGGACAAGTTCAGCGAGCGACCCTAGCACTCTAATTTGCTCAAACTCTTCAGGGGCACTTTGATTTGATTCATTACAAGGGGGCAGAAGACTCAAAGGGTGAAACCTCCATCGAATCGCCCGCTCCTTGTTTCTTCACGAACCCTAGATACCTTCCACTTCTTCTTTGATAGATGGCTCAAAAGGAGCACGCGAACTGGTCTCCCTACGATAACAATGGAGGGTAATCTGCATTTTAGTTCTGTTGTTCTTTCATCTATTTTCTTTCTTCAAGTAACACGCTAGTTATATGACACTTCTGCTTGTTACTTTCAGGACGTGTGTGGCGATTGCCGGCGCTGATTACTGTGTCATCGCAGCAGATACGCGATTGTCGACAGGTTACAGCATCCTCACACGTGATTACTCCAAAATAAACCAGCTGTATGGTTTCCATCCTTTGAATTCAGACTTAAGATTCGAGGCTAGTTGTAATTGTAAGGCCCCTATGGCCCTAATTTATTCGAGTATGAAGCGATTGGTTTTGATAAACCTTTTACCCGAGTATACTTTTACTTCGATGAGAAATTAGTCATTTGTTTTGCACTGAAGGATTTTTATTAAGCAAAGGTTGTCCACGAGGAGGGGTAGAATCCCAATTTGGAGGGGGGAGAGTGGGAAGGAGAGTGAGTGTGGGGAGGGAGGGCCGGTAGAACCCAAGTGACAGTATTATATCTTAACTAGAAAGCAACCAGACCTAATATTTCCAGCAGATAATGTGGCAGAAAGGTTTATCTAGTTCTCTCGCTGGACATGGATTACTGAATCAAATTTTAGTTTTTTAATCTCTATCTTCCTTTTAAATCCGAAATTTGTTCTTTTCTTATTTCGGATCTGTTTACTCATGAATGGTTATATGTTTTACTTGTGATATTGTCTTTGAAACCTTTTAATATTTTGACGTCAGAATTAGGGAAAGGAGCAAAACAGAAGTAACACTCAATTAGCAAATGGGCAGAAATACATTGCAAAGAAACACCCGTAATAGCTTACTTGTGGCTTCCGGCAACCCCCCTTAAAAAAAAGCATTTGCCTGTTTAGGAGCTTAGTGCACATCATCTTTAAATGTCGCAACCTTGGACTCTCCCAATATGCATATTATTTGAGAAGAGAATTCATTGAGAAGTTCAAGAAAAGGGGCAAACAACACGAGGAGGGAGATCCATCCAACCAAAGGAAAATAGAACCACCAACTGGAAAGGCAAAAATAGATTCTTAATATCATAATAGTGATTTTACATAGTTCTTGAAATTCGGCTTTCCAAGTTCTTTTAGGGAATGTTACAGAAATGAATCTACTTCAGCATGATATTAGGCGTTTAACATTCTTTTATTGATGTATCACATCTCTCTATGTGGTTAGCCATATTTTTGTTCCCTCTCTTTCGGTTGCTTCCAAGTCATGTTAAATTTATATTAGAAAATTAATAGATGTATTTTTATTAACTGTTGTGGGTACGAGGATTTATCCATTTTCTAGCTTGAATGGTACATGGTAAGAAAAATTGCTGCATGCCTTCTTGTAGAGCGGACAAGTGTTTGATGGCTTCCTCGGGATTTCAGGCTGATATTAGAGCTTTACAAAAGAACTTAGCTGCCAAAAACTGGGTAAGTGGTCTGCAAATTCAAGATATAATTGCTCTTTGTGTGGATAAATGTTTTGCAAATGGTAAGCTCATGGTCTTTGTGGTATGTAAGCCTTTATATTGTTTTACTCCTTATATTTCAAATCAGGATGCTTGTATTGCATGAATTTTTTAGTTTTTGTTTATATTTCTTTGCTTGATGCAAGATGACCGTTTTAATTTTTTCTGTTACCTTGGCATTGGTGTTTTCCCTTTGTAATTCACTAGTTCTTTAGCTGCCCTTTTCAGGGATTGCAGAACCTTCTTATTATATGCAGATGGACTCTTGGATTTAATTTCTTCATTCTTTTTGTTTTTCCGTTGTCTTTTTTCTTGTGTTTAATTGTCTTTGAATTTAAAATATTGTGAAATTTTAATAATGACTGGAAACTAGTTATCAGGGTGGGAAACTTGTTTCCCAGAAACTAATTTTTTGAAGCCAAATTTTTACTTCTTTCAAGTTTTGTGAGTAATCCTTAAAAACTTTTTGGGAGATGGTGTTCCCTTTTCTTGGTGAAATTGAATCCGAGACCTCAAACTAGATCCTCCCTCTCTCGTTCTTTCTCCCTCTCTCCCTCCCTCCCCCTTTCTTTCAAATCCAATAAAAGTTTTCAATTTTATTTGGTAAGTTTAGAATCCTTAGGAATGACTGTATGAGTTCGATCCCCCATTCTCTGGCCATTTCATGCTTTAATTTATTAATTGTGAGGAAAAGGAGTTTTTTTACAGTAAATTTGTGGGGCCCTCCTCTCTACCATAATTCGTGCATAAAACATACTCAAATTATTCTGATACAGCAATTTGGGGTTTTTAATATCTAAGGGTTTAGGTATAAGTAAAATACCTTAGTTGCATATCTGGCAAGGCTTCGGAATTTTGCATAAAAAGGCCTTGTTGATCTAAAGTATCTTTCATTCCAAACATGAATTATAAAGCATGTCCTTTTGATGAGGTGATTTGGCTGCAAGGAATAGGAGAAAATGTTCTAGTTCCATATGGCTATGCATAGACAATTCCAATTTTTCCTCAAAAAATAATGTCTGGACAAAATTTCCTGATTTTATTGTAAAATTTTAAAAATTTAAAAGGTGAAGAAAGGAAAGCTGCCAGCAAAAAATGCTGGTTCAAGTCTTCCTGCTATTACAATTTTTTATGGAATATGTGAATTTGGTGGTCCATTTTGTTGAGGCCCCTACTGAATTTTGTGTTATGTGCTTCTGGTGATGCAACTTTCTTACACTAGAGTATGTTGAATAGTGACTCCAAACTGGAGGCCATGGTCATAGTTATGCAAATTTAATTTTTGTGACATACGGTTGTTTAGTATGGGTTTGTGGGTGAAATTTTAAACTGATCCACGCAAAGACACAAGATGCCATTTTATTTTATAACTTGTTCAATTGGAATGAAATTCTTGCATTTGATTTTGAAGATGGGAGTGAATTTGTTTTCAGCAGCTGCTTTAACTGATGCTCACAGATAGCTAAACTATCTGCTCTAGAAGTGTGAGCCTTTTGTACTTTTACTTTTTTGAAAGATGTGATTTATTGGCCCATTGAACCATTGGACAAGCACAACGGAAACAAATCCAGAAAGCCAAGAATGCAAATTGGCTGTAGGAGGGGTTCCCTTAAAACAAGTGTTTAACAGCTATTGTTAACAATCATTTTGGGATTTTGCCTTGAAAAATGATTTTAACTAAATTAGTTGCTTGAAATTCAAAAAAAAAAAACTTAATTAGTTACTTGCATTAAATCCTATACTGATGGTTGGTTGTTTTTTGGATGATGAAGATCTATCAGCATCAACATAACAAGCAGATGAGCTGTCCTGCTGTGGCTCAGCTGCTCTCCAATACTCTTTATTACAAGAGATTCTTCCCTTTTTATGCTTTCAATGTTCTGGGAGGCCTCGATAATGAAGGTAAGGTTAACTCTTGAATATATTTCTAAAAAGATGGCATTATTTGTTGCACACCTAATTTAATGAATTTTCAGGGAAGGGTTGTGTTTTTACATATGATGCTGTGGGGTCATATGAGAGAGTTGGATATAGCTCCCAAGGATCTGGTTCTACACTCATGATGCCTGTCTTAGATAACCAACTGAAATCACCAAGTCCCCTCTTGCTACCTGCAGTGGTAATAAGACTCTTGTGTTTGATCTTAATCTGTTCTTCTGTTATATACTTTTTTAAGTTTGTTGGAAAAATTGTAATTAACAAACCAATTCCCTGTGCAGGATGCTGTTACTCCTCTTTCGGAATCTGAAGCAGTTGATCTCGTAAAAGATATTTTTGCATCTGCAGCTGAAAGGGATATTTTTACTGTAAGTTTCCAGTGCATCTATTTCATAAGAACGAGCTATGGGAAATTAATAACTATATTGAGAGAAAGAATGTCCTTAATCCTCATATAGTTGATTGGTCAGGGTCATGATGAGTTACTATATGCATCTTTTGAATTCATAAATGATGACTATGCATAGTGGGAGCCAAAATGAATAAAAAAATGGCAACCCCAAGATTTAAATCCAGTTACTCGGTCATTCAAATTGATTAGTGCAAATGATGGAGGTGCCATAGAAGATCCGTATTCTTGTTATTCAGTGGACCATTCTGCATAACAGTTGCCTTTATTCAAGTCTGAACTTCAAATGATGGAGACTCTTCTACTTAGATAGAAGAGTGTTGAGGGGTTGTGGTTTGATTTGCCAAACAGACCACTTCGAAGTCAACAATTTGAACGAGAGGTGTTTAGCATGAAGGATTGGGATAGAACGAGGCTTTCCCATCCCATGCCAGTTTATTCTCCTGCATACACGGTTGTTCATTGATTACCCTCTTGCTTGTCGAATTATGTTCATAACGTGATTGAAAAATTTTCTTTTTAGTATTTTAACAATTTTATTTTTTTTTTTTTTTGCAGGGAGATAGACTAGAAATAGCTATTGTAAATGCTGACGGCATTCGCCGTGAGTACGTTGAGCTAAGAAAAGATTAGTTAGTCTTTATTCTCGATGGTTACATAGCACAAACAGTACCCTTTTGTCACTATTAATACTGTATTGTTAAGTTTTAATACCTGTACTCCAAGAAAACTGTCGTACCAGGAAAGCATAATTTCCCATATTCAGTTGATGTTGCATACTTTGCATTTATCAAATGTTATGTCTTCAAGGAAGAACAAAATCTCAGATAATGCTATGACAGCATAAATTTTATGCACTGTCGTGAAACCAAAAACAATGTATTGAAACAGAAACTGCAAAATTCAAGTGTTGCTGTGTGAAACATCAAAGGAAGATTTGCATTCTGGCCATTAAATTCTGTCAAAGTACCGGATCAAAGTTTAGAGGGGGGATCGCTTTTAGAGTTAAGAGAAGACCAAAATTGGTTGATTAAATTCTACCAGAATGGAAGAGCCCTTCTCTGATAAAGAAGACAGAATGGAAGAACTGATAAAGAAGAGAAGAGAGCCGAACATGCTAAATTTCTGCCATCCACGCATGCCTCAAACTTTCAAAAATCACAACAAGTCATGGAGGGAACTCCAGATGGAGCTCTAGAAAACTTATATTCTTATTTATCTTCATTCTAGAACGTGGAAAAAGTGATAGAGTAAAGTTTTAAATACATATGCCCGACTAAATTAGAATCATGTCGAGGGTACATATTTTAGCGAAGTCACTTTTTTCTGCTGTTGCCTTTTCAATGCGATGAATGCTTCTCTTTGTTCTACTTCGCATTTGGAAGTGAATTTCTGTTGCCTTCTTTAAACCACATAAGGGCATCATCACCATATTTCCTTCTGTGGGAGGACCGAAAGAGACTCGCCTCCTTTTTTGTTGTTTGTTAAGTAGGCAGGGCCTTCGTCATTGATAATATGTTAGTGTGATTTTTATGAATATGTGGACAGACTCGACGTTAGACTTGTTAGATAGATGCACATAAAATAGTCGAGTTTATACACCTATAAATGATGCAAATTAGACCCCAACAAATACTTATTTTGAAATTTAAGAAAAATAATATTGATAATAAATATTTTAAAGAACTAACATACTAAGATTTTAATTATTTTCAGAGATTTTGAGATACATTTTTCTTTATAAATATATAATTTAAAGTTTGAAATTAGGATAAATGGCTAATGCTTCGGTTTTTATTTAAAATTTTCAAAATTTTCAGCAGAATTTGTTAAATATATGCAATTTACTATGTATAACAACGGGGCTCTAGAATTCCTGCCGTCGGACCACCGAAGCTCCTCTTCAAGCTGTTCCCTAGAAAAGATATTCCCAGGTAACGCTATTTCCGGCTCGACTAAACGCCTGGTAAAGTAACTGTAATCACCCCCCGAGGGAGAAAGAAGAGAACGCGCGGAAACTATCGAGACTATTTGACTCTTTCCAGTTTGCGCTAGGGTTTTTGTCCAATTCTTCTCCCTCCACTTCGTTTTCTTCCGCCGCTCTTTCAACCCTAATTACCTGTGGCGTTACTGAATCAAAACCATGAAACATAACAGAATCTAGTACCGGGTTTAATCACTATCGCCCCTGGTTGTCCTACCTCCGACCTCAATGGCGACGTTGAATCCTTTCGATCTCCTTGGGGATGACGACAATGACGATCCATCGCTGCTAATAGCCAAACAGCAAGAGAAAGTCATAAGCAAAAATGCTGTCTCGCCTGTACCCGCTAAGCTTCCTTCGAAGCCTCTTCCTCCGGCGCAAGCTGGTAAGGAGCATCGTTTCGTACCGAAAAGTTTGGAATTTCGACGGGGACCCTTTTTGTGTTGGGTCGAATAGTTAATTAAATATGATAAAATTGGAAGTTTAAGCGTTCACGGATTTGTAGACATATCTTTTTGTTGTTCAAAAAGAAAATCTTCCACAGAAGACTTGATTGCTTTCTGTAACTCTCAAGTCTGCCAACATTTGGCGTAGCAAAGCTCCCTGTATTTGCTATAACAAAAAGTGCTTAGTATTGTGGTGTGTGAACTGAAGTATATGCTGAAGAGCGAAGCTGTTCGCCTAATTGTCGCCTGGTTCTCCGATCCAATCAACTCGTCTTATCCTGGCGTATAGCTTGCTTGAAATTTTGCGTGGCACTCTGATATGGTTTTCTCCCTAGTTCGTATTCAAGTTTTTAAACTGAGGTATTCCCACAGGAATAAGGTTCTTCACTTTAAATCCCTTCGTAGTTGGATCCAATCAACTCGTCCAACCTTGCATGGTGGAGTTTTATTGGAATTATTTATTGACGTAGGGTTGTGTACTTTTTCCATGGTTTACAGTAAGTTCTTAGCTATTGCATACACTAAAGTAACCGCAGAAGATTAAGCATGCTCACTAAAAATTCGCTGGGTTGTTGCTGGAATTTTGTGAAAATTCTAAGTGACTTTAGTGTTCTGATTTCCAATGCAGATCACAGTAAGTGCTTAAATTAAAGTATTTCCTAAAGAATAAAAGTTCTTCACTTAAATTGCATTAGGTAGTTGGACCAAACCAACTCTTCCACATCTAGCATGCTGGAGTTTTGTGGAAATTTTGATGACTTGCATTACGTATTTTTTCTGCAGTTTATTATAAGTGCTTAGCGTTGTAGTGCTTTAATTAAAATGTTTGCAGAGGAATGAAGGTCTTCTCTTAAATCACTTGGTTTGTTGTATCCAAGAAACTAGTCCACATATGGCATGTTAGTGTTTTGTGGAAATTGACATCGTGGTTTGTGTTGTTCTACAGTTAAGGAGGCTAGGAAGGATGTCGCTAGTGCTCCACGAGGTGGTGGGCGGGGTGGAAGTGCACGAGGAAGGGGTACACGTGGGGGTGGGGCCGGCGGGTATAGAGACTTCGGGAGTAACGAAAGTGCAAACGGATTTGCTGGTGGTTATGGTGTTGATGGTGGTAAAGCTGATGGAGTCCTGAATAAACCTTCAGAGAGAGGGCGTGGGATTTCTAGTGGAGGCCGCCTGCCAGTCCGTGGTGGCCGACGAGGGGGTTACAGAGGTGGAGATAGTGGAGATTTTGAGCCGTCAACACGAAGGCTTTTTGACTGCCAAAACGAAGCTGCACACGGGCAGGACACTAGGAGGGAGGAGATAGGACGCGGTAATTGGGTGACTAATAAGGAAGAATCTCACATACAGTTAGGCCACAATTTTTATTTCTCTTCGTTTTCTCTTTATAGTTTCCCGATGAGATCTGTTCAAATTTTTATTTAATTAGAATTCCTTTCTGCTAAATTTCATTATCAATTAGGGAATCTGAGGGAACTGCTGATTTGGAGAATAATAGTCTTGAGAAACAGCAGGATCAAGAAGAGATGCAGAATATGGATGCGAACAAGGAGAGCACGAAGAATCCTGTGGAAGAAGTGGAAAGAAAGGAACCAGAGGACAAGGTAATTTTTTTTTTAATAGAAATGATAAAATTGGAACTGAAGATAAGGTAAAACTTAATGCGACCAAAACCCTTTCAAGACCCGTTTTGGTCATTCTTTATTGTTTCTTTATTGTTGGAGCTAGTTTGGTATGCTTCCTCGTTTCTGTTTACTGCTACCACTCTTTTGACAAGAAATTTTGATTTGGCTGGATATATATTTTTTTTATGAAGATAAAAGCTGTTTCTGAAGAAGTTTTTGGATATAATGACCTAACAGGAAATGGTTTGTGAATGATGCTAGAGACAGCTATTTGGGAAACTAGAATTGATGATTTGAGATATTCTCCTTTAGATTTATTCTGTATTGTATCTTACTGATATGCATCTGCCATTTTTGTAAGGTTTTGCTATCTTTTCAGATTTTTCATTAATTCTTTTTATCTCTTGAGCTACTTGTTTAAGAAAGTTGCATCGTTAGTCTGCCTTGGTTGATGTTTCGCTATAACTTCTTCTGTTCCTTTCACTAAAGTGAGGACTGTTCAGGGTGGCCAAACTATCCAGAAGCTATTTTTCCTAGAAGCAATGGTATGTTTTTGACAAAGGAGGGTCTGACTTTAGGCTGCAGGGATTACATCTTTTTACTGGTTTGATGTTATTTTTGAAGGGTGTAAACTTCTACATTTGGGTTCAAAGTATCTAGGTAAGTAGCTGGTCTTATGTGTCTTGTACACTCTGCTATAGTGCCTTGGAGTTCTGGATACCATGATATGTGGTCATTTTTTGGAAAGGCCTCTTTGAAGAAAATGTGTCTAAAGCAGGACTAGAGACCCTATTTGAGCAATAATGAGTGATTGTGTTGATGACTACAAAATCATGATTTGCAGCAGAACTGAAGACAATTATATTACTAAAACAGAACGCAGATATCATTGCTGAGTAGTGGCTGAGTTTCGTTGTTGCATGGGAAATGTAAGAGTGAAGTGAATCCATTTGAAAGCAGATATCCTAGCTGAATATTGGTTGAGTTCCCTGTTGCTTGGGGACTTAGGAATGAAGTGAAACCATTTGATCCATCATTTCTGTTAGTTCTCATGATTCAGACATTACCAAAGCTGATGTCCTCTACAGCAACGGTATTTTAAATACAATTATTGCTGAATGGATTGAAAGGATATTGATGGTTGGGAGGTAACCATAGGTTCAGCTACCCTTAGACATTGAAAGAGGTTTTTCAATTTTACCACATCTAGAAGGAATGATTGTCTCTTGTCTGCCGGTATGTTCAATAAAATGGATTGGTTTGTAATAAAACTGAAGTTAAAGGCTAAATAATTGGAGTGAGTAGATTGTCGTTGAGTTCATCGCATGAATAATCTTTGAAAAGTCGTTGCTTTAAAAGATATTCTTGATGGGCATCTGTGCTTGAGTTACCCATGAAAAAGTTTATGGCAAGCAGCTAATATCATGATCATGGTGTAGCTGCAATTCCAAGAGTGGAATATCAACCTATGCTATGTGAAGGTTTCTCATTCTTAAATTATAGCCCCTTTGATTTTGCTGATTACTTCAAACAGAGTAGTAACAAAGAGGTCTACACTATCCAGTCCAGGGGATAAATGCATGGGATCTGGTTTGCAAACTTCCTAAAGGTGGTGGGGGTTATGTCAATCCATCACAAGAACCAGACCCCGCCCTGTCAGCTCGGATACTACTACTTAGAACAAAGCATCATTATTTTCAAGTACTTATACCATACTTCAAATTAGCTCTGTTTTTACCTTCTTCCTTGTTTGGCTCTTGTCTTCTGGACATTAGCTTGTAAGTTTTAAGTCTTTAGTTGGGATGTTAGAATATATCCTCATGTTTGACCCAACACTTGTGAGGATAAGTTGAGAGCTCTTCTCCATGGGCTACGGATCTTCTGAGACACTCTCTGGTCCTCTTGTTATTGAGGACAATTCAATGTTTGTGATCGATTGGACTTCTGGGCACGCCATGCTTTACTTTACCTGCCGTTCATAAATGATTTTGGAGATATTACTTTGTACATGAATATATATCTGAGGTACACTCCTGTGAGAGTAACCAGATGGCTGAACACCGCTGTGTGCATAGGGGCAAGGGTGCACAAGGGGGTTAGCTGCTTCCCACCTACACAAGCCATTCATTGCTTAATTTTTCTAGTTGTACATGCGTGTTTTATTTTTGTGTTTTCAAGGTCTCCCCCCCCTCCTCCTCCCTTTCTCTTTCCTTATTTATAAAATGAATACTGGTATTGATTCAAACCACAATAAGTTTTTTCTAGCTGTGATGATTTCCCATGAAAGTGGATACAATGTTTAATCTCTTTCAATTATGAATCCTGTGATTCTTGTAATATTTCCTTAATTTATTGATGTTTTCGCTGATATGGAAACCCTAAAGTGCTAGATGAAGTGGTGCGCGCAACCATGGAGTTTCCTTAGCTCAGGGTTCTACCTTGTGGAACCACAATTTTAGGAGGCAGCTCAATCGGCAAATAGCTGCTTTCCTGAATCTCTTACTGTTTTTTGGCTGATATGGGAACCTCAAAGTGCTAGATGAAGGCATGTGTGCTACAATGGAGTTTCATTAGCTCAGGATTCCTTGTTGAACCACAGTCTCAGGAGGCAGCTCAATTATCATTACTTCTTGGCAAATACCTCGCCAGAGCTCTTCCATTACCTTGCCTACATAGTCATGTCGTTTGCACCCTATATTGCTTCATAGAAATTAGGCAGATATTTACATGTTATATCTCATTCTAATGTATAGGAGATGACTCTGGATGAGTATGAAAAGATACTGATGGAAAAGCGGAAAGCTCTTAATGTGATGAAGACAGAAGCGAGGAAGGTCAATCTTGATAAAGAGTTTGAGTCTATGCAGCTTCTCTCATTGAAAAAGGGCAATGATGAATTCTTCATGAAAGTGGTAAACCTGTTTTGTCATTTCGAGTTGTTAGTGTACCTAATGGTCCTTTTTTTTTCATGTGCTGCTCCTGATGCATTACATGGGTTGTGTAGCCATCTGACAAAGACTCTGGCAAGCGCAAAGAAAGTGTTGACCGTGAAGAAAGGGTTAAGAAGGTATGTTTTAATTTTTCTTTTGCTTTGCCTTGGTTTACATTTTTATCCTCCTATAAAAGAAGCCTTTGATCCATCAAATTTGAGAATCACCTTTTCCTTCTCAGTCTGTCAGCATCAATGAGTTTCTGAAGCCAGCTGAGGGGGAGAGGTATTACACTCCCCGAGGTCGAGGCCGTGGCAGTGGCAGAGGAAGAGGTGATCGTGGGCAGAGCAAAGGAGGTTTTGGTGGTGGTGGCGCCAGCTTTGGTGGTGGAGGCGCCAGCTTTGGTGGTGGAGGCGGCAGCATTGGTGGTTCCATCATGCCACCTGCCCCTTCCATTGAGGACCCAGGACAATTTCCAGCTTTAGGTGGAAAGTGAATTAAGCAACTTGCTCAGATACCTTAGTTTTCTGCGTAAATTTTTGTTTTGCATTTATCAGAGAATTTTAGGATCCTCTACAAGTTGGTAGATCTGTTGTTTTAAAATTTTAAAATCTTTAATCATCAGTGATGTATATTCGAGTGTTTGTTTGTTAACATACCTGTCGTGGCCGTTTATGAGCATGTTAGTCGTCTTGGGAATAGCTCCCCGCTGGACCATCCAACCTGATTCTCATCTACTGTTGTTCACCTCGTATTTGTTTCTGCTGTAGGTTGTCCTATCCGCCATGCTTCAGAAATTTTTCACATTGATCCTCTATTCGTATTCATGCTGTATCTTTTCTGGAACAGCAGGAGTTTTCTTCCAGTGGAATATTCAGAGACATAAAATTGGTTTGGTATGAGGAGTCTGTTGCAACCTACTGGGGCCAGTATGGTGTGCCGCTAGCTGTTTGATTCGAAAGCCTGGCCATGCCTAAGCAAACTTTGGTTGGCCTGACCGTTTTACATTATTTATGGATTCAGGAGTCACCCTTGGTGCTTGCTTTAGTCCAAGTAGGTTGACAGGGCGCCTGCTTGAGTTCATCTGCAACCAGTGTCGCCTTTCTAATATTAAACCACAGGGTCGCCTTTCTTATGCTAAAGCACAGGGTCGCCTTTCTTATGCCAAAGCACAGGGTCGCCTTTCTAATGCTAAAAGCACAGGGTCGCCTTTCTTATGCTAAAGCACAGGGTCGCCTTTCGTATGCTAGAGCACAGGGTCGCCTTTGTAATGCTAAAAGCACACGGTCGGTGGGAAACTCCACTCAATTTGTGCGTAGATTCTGGTTTGTAAGTTGTAACCATCAAATGATAGAATAAACCTAAAGAAATCATCTATATCCTTTTCCCTCTGCTACCCCAGCCACAAACAATATGCTGTACATATTTAATGATGTGAACACACTCTTTCACGGGGCCTAATTCAATAACTCCATGACCGGGCAATTCTTGTGCACATGTTAAGAAAGAAAACAACCTTGCATTAAGCCTTCAAATTTTCACAAGCGGCAGAATGACACATTAACTATCCTACATAGTCATAAAGCATCAGTTCCTTCAAGCATTTTTATACAATAGCTATAATGCAAGAACTGTACAAGCAAAATCCAGTGAAGAAGATAAGGTGCCCGTGAAAAAAAAAGAGAATGGAAAGAATTGAGTCTACTATATGTAACGATTGATGTTCTCCTCGACCGAGAAACTACCATCGCCCTGATGACAAGACCCTTGCCTTGCCTTATCCTTTTCCCAGTACGCCGCTCTTAAAGCCTCGTACGAAAGCTTCCCACTCAATCCCTCCGCATCTGTCGAGATTGGACCACTATGCTGTTGCTGCTCTGGCCACATTCTCCTACTCCTACTCCCAGTCTCATAGACAGGTGTGGAAACATAATTGGAATCAACCACCAGGTCACCCTCCAATATACGAAGCACCTTTTTACAAAATTAGGCATTCCGGTGAGCACCTTGCTCTTGGCAAAAAAGCATTCAAAATAATAATAAACCGGAAGCAATACCGATATTGTCAGAGATTATTACCTGAGACATGCGAGGCCTTGATTGGGGATCACGACGAATGCATAAGGCGGCTGCATGCAGCATGCAGTAAACCTCATGTTCAGAATAATGGTTCTCCAAGCGCGGATCAACTAGTTCTTCAATGGCACAATCTTCCAATAAAGGGCGCGCCTGACCAAGTCAAGCAAGAGCAAAACGAAGATGAATTGCGGTGAGTAAAACACTGAACAAAAATTCCTTACTTTCACTCTTTTGAAAAGAAGCAGGAAATATATTACAATCAGAAATGTAGTTTCTAGAAAATTTCTAGTCAGAACGTAAGAAAGTGAACTTGTACCCATTCTGTGAGACACTGCTGACCCTTGGGCCGGTTTATATCAACAGCTTTTCTGCCAGTTACAAGCTCCACGAGTACAACACCAAATGAATAAACATCAGCCTTCTCTGTAATCTGACCACTTTGAGCATATTCTGGAGCCAAATACCTATATGGGAAAACCAAACATCCTCCCTTAGTCTTATTTATCCAGTAGAATAAATTGCTCGGTAATTTAGTTCCCAGACTTACCCAAATGTTCCAATTACTCTTGTTTCCACCCCCATGTCTCCATCAGGCTGCCACCTTGCAAGGCCAAAATCTCCAACCTTGAGAAGACCCAAAAGGAGAAATAAGAATAGCAGTTAGTATACACCCTAATTAGACATGTCAAAGGCAAATTTTTCTAAGGTGAGCATGTGAAGAGAGTTAGCAAGTGGGAGTATAAATTTCACGTACCAAAGGCTCAAAATCATGAGTGATGAGTATATTATTTGGCCTCATATCACGATGAACAATGCAACCCACGCGACATTCTTCGTGAAGGTATCGCAAGCCTCGAGCAGCTCCAACTGCAATCTTCTGACGTGCGGCCCATGCCAATGGTTCTCGATTATTTCCTGCAAATTGCAGTTGCTTAGAGCTGAAACACTGGGAAGATAGAAACATAGAATCTACACTATCAGAAGATTCTTTTCTCCAACAACCAGAAATACAAATCATTACCATAAAGATGAGAATCCAAAGATCCATTGCAGATGTATTCATAGACCAGCAAACGTCGCTTGTCCTCAACACAGAAGCCGATCAACATAACTACATTCCTCTGCTGTGCACAGCTTAAAACTTCCACTTCTGAGCAAAACTCAAGATCCCCCTGTGAACTAGCCAGTTTGTGCTGTTTTACAGCAACCGCCTGACCATCTGGAAGGACACCTCTGTGGACAGATCCAAACCCTCCTTCAGCCAAAAAATTTGCTTGTGAAAATCCACCCGTGGCAAGCTCCAACTCAGCATAGCTAAACCACCTTGGTGGTTTTCCAAACACTGGTGCCTTGTGTTGGCATATGGAACAAAGGGGAGGAGGACCTGGAGGTGCATTTCTGGAGAGTGAAATTGCATCCCTAACATTTCCACTGAAATCAAGATCCGATCTATAGTTCAGTGTACCAATTCCAGCCTCGAGGTCTAGTCTAGAAAATTTTTCAAGCAATGCTTTAGCAGCAGAAGCCTGAGTTTTATCATGCACTCTCTCTGAGTTGTCTTCAACATGTTTTGAAGCATGACATCTACGACTTAGAATATCAGCCATCCAGGGTTGGACATCTAGACTTGTCGAAGGGGGGCTCAGATTCTCACTATCAGTGTCTGAACTTGTGGGATCCAAATTCTGGTTTTCCTCCATGATGCTTGTCCCTTCTTTTTTGAAGCTCCCATTTGCATCAGATACAAAAAACGGTGAAGTTCCAGGATCAGAACTTGAAACAGAGGAGGTCCCTACCTCAGTAGCAGTAAAAGGGGTCCCAAGCTCCGGACTGCTAGTTGGGGTCACAACAGGTCCACGAATGGAAGCCATGGAATTGTGGCTGTTCTTTGAAGGCTTAAAGGATGGCTCATCTAATTTGTTGGGTAGTGATTCTGTTGGCTCTGTTTTGGTTGATCCAGCCAAGTTCAGACGGAGAACTTTTGGTTGAGTACGCTTCATTACTACTATATTACATTGCAGCTCCTCCATGCAGCGTTTCTCTTCCTGCTTCAGTTGTCTGTAAATAATAAACTTAAATGAAAATTGAAAGAAACACAGATAATCTTTAATTAAGAATGTGTAAAGTTCTTTCGAGAAAGAAAGAATGTGTAATCTTAATGCACATTATATAAAACTAGGAGCATAATTGAAGTTCAATCATTACTTGTCTAATACAACCCAGCTAGCTTGAGCTCTCTTGCATTCTGCAGCCACTGCACCAGATGGCGACCCGGAAATAACCTTTATCTTCACATTTATCTACAATGGATAAGAGAATGACAGCAATCACATGTCATGAAAAGGAAATGTAGAGAGATGAAGTGATACACAATATACTGCTTATCAACCTTGTTAGGATCATAGACATCATGGAGTTGCAGCATCAGCTGGGAGCAAGAATCCGTAATATCACATTTCTGCTCTGTGGTAGTTCCTGAGTTAGACCTTTTGTGGCCACTTGCACAATCTCCGGCAAACCTTGGGAAACTCCATAGCTTTCTGCCTGAAGAATAAAGGCGAACAAATCTCATAAAACATAATTAACGCCGCCTACTCATAAGCTAAAGAAACAAGTACAGTTTACGGGCAAATGTTATCTACACATCTGCCATTTAAAAGGTAGAAGATGCAATGGCTTAAGATCAACTTCTTTAACCAAGCTTTCTCATGTGGTTGGACTGATCAACCTACTGCTTTTCTAGATAATGACTGAAAACACAATATAATAGTGTTCAGTTATTTCCACGACTCCGTTAAACGAATGATGACTTAGCATCAGCATAGCTCAATTTGCCACAACATGCAGAAGGAATGATCTGGATGGGCATTAGCAGGCAGAGGCCAAAAGATCTCGAGGAACGGCATATGCAGCTAAAAAGTCTTACCTGAACTATGAGATGGAACAACTACTAACAGCGTAATGCAATCACCGGGCTGAACAACATGAGTTAAGGCCCAAACGAGGGCTGTCCTCGGAATTTCCTTGGAAGCTTTCACAGCAACGACAACTTTCTCAGTAATATCCGAGTCCCTGTCCTTACCACGCTTGTGCTGGAGATTATTGCTCATGGCATCCGAAAACTAGAAGGCAAACCTTCTACACCAGCTTCATTATCCAAAACCTCTCGCTTCTCTCTGAGGGACACAGACAAAGAATTATAAGGAAAGAATAGCCAGAAATAGAAAAGATTCTGACGGCGATTCTTAGAAAAAGAGATGAGAAATTCAAAAGCTGACAAAACCCGGAACGGTTCCGGGTGGGAAGACGGCTCTGTTCCTAGCCCGGTAGAGACAGTACAATTTAAAGAGAAAAAATTGACGCCGTTTGGAAAAGTTTTCTGCACAGAAAGACTCGTTTACCTTCCTGCGCTCCCTTAAATTTCAGAATCGGGAAAGCCTGCGAGCCAAATCTTCAAACACCTGCTCTCTCCACTCTCTCTCTCTCTCTCTCCCCCTCTCGCTCGCTCTCTCTTTATAGAATGATTGCCGCGAAATTAAAAATGAAATATTTGCGTGTACTCGAAACCTTCATATGAACGACTAACAGAAGCAAGAAACAGGCAGTTCCGGTAAGCTTCACAATTCAGGGCACCCTTGAAATTAAAAATGGAGGCACTTTTCCGACGAATGCTCAACAGCGCCACACAAATGCCAGCATCGCCTACAACTGATTTCAAGATATTCCAACAATGATGACCTTTCAAACACTGATAAAGTCCCTCGGGAGCTCAAACAAAGCGTCCTCAAGCTCCGGCTTGGTAAAATAACAGATTCGTGATCGACAATAAGATCTACCAGCAGAGTATGCCGCTCTCTGATCTACAGAACACAGACGGCTTAATTGCAGTCTGTGTCACTCTTTTTCACGTATAGTGTAAGAAGCTTAGGATGAGACTTCAAAGAAGCTCGTTCAGTTCGCCACAAAGATCAAGAGGGCAAGCAACAAATCTTGAGAAACAAAGCACACGAAGAACCTCCGGCTTTGATTCAGACGAGGAGAAGTAGCCGAGAAGTCTCCAGTCCCTGGATCCAAGCAAGTTCAGGGGCAACCCAGCTCATGCAAACTGCATTTCCACATTCGCAATCCAAAAGGCAATATTCTTCCACTCCCGATTCTAGCAAAGGAAGTTACAAAACAGTATCAAATCCGGCTCAAGCAAGGGGTTCTCTCTCCAGTTTCCAGTGTCCTCAATCTCTCATCCCTTTCACACACTCGCCGACACAGGGAACAACAGACAAAAAAAAAAAAAAAAAAAAACGCTCGAGAAATTCAAACGTTCATCCCGAAAGCGCCACCTTCCTGCTGAAAAGACTGACTCTCAACACTTTCTCCCCCGTCTTTCTCCAAGTTCCTTCCCTTTCCTTCGCGACAAAAAAAAAAAAAAAAAAGTCTCCGTCCCTAAGCTTCAACACTACACTTTAAACAAACACCGAATCACTTCAAACAAACACCCGCATTCCAGAAGTAGCATCAAAATCCAGGCCTCGTCGAGCCGCTCTCGCAGATGATCGCTCCAATGTTCTCAAAATCCAAAGCCGGTACAAAAACCGGTGATTTATCTAGGGCTTCGCACCTCAACATCAACATTTTTGTAACTGAGAAACACAAGTGGAAAGACCACGGTAGAAACACGGAAGGAGTAACCTGGATCCTCTTGATACGAAAACGCCGCCTCCTCCTCGAATCTCCGAACTGCACATCTTTACAGCTCGAATCTCCTTCGATGGCATGCTCACTACCAAAACACCCTTCATTCCCCAAACAATTTCCGAACTACCACCATGCCCTTCCGCGTCGAGTTGGGACCCACTCCCCACAAGATTTTCGTGACAAACTGACAATGCCTATGCCAACCTGCTTTCGTAGACTGCGACAAGAACACGACCCCTGCCGTGGCCCGCGCTACATCATTTCGAAAATGATACTCTAGCATCGGGGCCCACTCTGTACACAAATAGCGTGGCAATGTTTGTCTTCGTGGTTCGTTCAAACATTATGTGCGAAATTGAATGTACCTTTTTTTTTTTTTCTGAAAGTAAAAGCCCCTCGTGTTAGTATTTTAACCCTAACTACGTCGCTTTAATTCAATTTCAGCGCCAAAAGGTCAGAAACAGTAAATAACCGCAACCCGAGGGGTTCTTCCTACTTCGAAGTTCGAACCCAGTCGAACGTCGAGACTCGAGAGACGAGCCGCGAACTCGCCCGCGCCGAGCGCGCCTGAGGAAGGGGAGGGCGGGGTCCACCAGCCGTTATATTTCTCCGTCGCTTGCGGGACCCGCGTCGATAGACGACGTGAGCGGCGCCGTTAAGCGGCCGACGTCGCCGGCAGACGCGGATCCTGTCCCCGGGGCTCGGAAGGTCCGAAACGTTTGAATATGGCTTTTCGCTTCGAACTGATAAAATAAACCACGTCTCGTGTTCATGATTTTTTGTGTTCTAAGCTTCTAAAAAGGCTTACGATGCATGCAAGTACGAGGCGATGGATGTTATTAAATCATAGTTGCGCGTTTCGGAGAGCTATTATTATTTTGCAAGTCCAAAGGCCGGTTTTGTTCGTATTTGCGGGACGAAGGTACTTAGTTTAATGTGGGGGTGGGGGAGACATGGTCGTGAATGTCATAAATTAATGCCGGCAATCGCGTTAAGATTAGTGGGATTGAAATAATGGGTTAATGAAGACAGCCATGAATGTTGACAAAAGGCAAACGTGTACGTCTACCTAACTTAAATGAAAACCTTTCTTATGTAGTTTTTATAATCAGTGACAAGCTGTCTATGAGTTAGAAATAGTATCATCCCGATTTAATGGACTTGTTTAGTTGTTAATTCGATGATTTTAAAAAACGATACATTATAATTAAAAGAGTAATGCCACGAGGTAGTATTTTATTGCTTATGAATCTGTGATACTAATAAATAACTTCTCTTGTTTTGAACTAGGCGTTACTACACTGTACGTGGTGGTGAATCAGAGTAATTTGGAATAAAATGTTAAATCTTCTATTTCTGAGAAATTTATTGGGAACATTACCAAAATTTATCTATTTCTCAGTTTCAGCTCTCCTCAAGCAATGAAAAACTTGTAGTAAAAAAGGTGTCAAACAATTTTAGCAAGTTAACCACACCATTTTCTTTCTTCTTTTTCGATTGACACGGACACACGAATAGTTCAGGGCAGTTATTGAAGTCATTTGTACACCTGCGGGACGGCAGACGGCAGACGGCAAATTTGAATCAGATAGAGATATAGAGAGAGAGGGAGACAGTGGGGGTACCTTATCCCTCTCCTTTCATTTTCTCACTGTCGACCCATTTGCCAACTTCATCCCAGTCCCTAACCCCATCAATGATAGTGCTTTTTTTTTGTTGTTTTTATCTTTTTACAGGGCGGCTCCTGGTTCAGGAGATGGAGAGAGAGAGAGAGAGCAAAAAGAGAGAGAGAGAGAGAGCAAAAGAGAGAGAGAGAGAGAGAGAGAGAGAGAGAGAGAGCGAGCAAATGAGAGAGAGAGAGAGAGAGAGAGAGAGAGAGAGAGAGAGAGAGAGAGCAAATGAGAGAGAGAGAGAGAGAGAGAGAGAGCAAATGAGAGAGAGAGAGAGAGAGAGCAAATGAGAGAGAGAGAGAGAGAGCAAAAGAGAGAGAGAGAGAGAGAGCAAAGAGAGAGAGAGAGAGAGAGAGCAAAGAGAGAGAGAGAGAGAGAGAGCAAATGAGAGAGAGAGAGAGAGAGAGAGAGAGAGAGAGAGAGAGAGCAAATGAGAGAGAGAGAGAGCAAAGAGAGAGAGAGAGAGAGAGAGAAATGAGAGAGAGAGAGAGAGAGCAAATGAGAGAGAGAGAGAGAGAGAGAGCAAATGAGAGAGAGAGAGAGAGAGCAAAGAGAGAGAGAGAGAGAGAGAGAGAGAGAGAGAGAGAGCAGAGAGAGAGAAAGAGAGAGAGAGAGAGAGCAAATGAGAGAGAGAGCAAATGAGAGAGAGAGAGAGAGAGAGAGAGAGAGAGAGAGCAAATGAGAGAGAGACTGTTTCCTTATTAATAGCCCCGTCAGTTCAATGTTAAGCCTGGGTGAGAGTTACAGGAGTTGCAGAAGAATTTAGAGAATATAAAATCATATAAAATTTCCAAACGACAAGATATTATTAGATCACATGGACCGGGGAATATGTGATGAGCAAGCGTCAAGACGGAACCTTACGATTCGTCTGGTTTGGAGTTTAGTAGAACAGGAAGAGGACTAACGGATTAACTTGTTTTTCTCCAAAGGGGTTCAGAAGAAAGAGAGAATAATACACAGAAGGCTGTGAATCGAAATATTCAAACATGGAAGAAGCGGGCGCGGTGTTTGTTTCCTTCCTTTGATCTACTTCCCTTTGTTGGGATGGAAAAAGAACGAGGAGGTTCGCTTCTTTAATTAACAAAAGTATTAAAACGAGCAGGTATGGGCGCCCCTCTGATGTCTCTGCCACGCCTTGACCTTCTCGTCGTCTTCTGCTCCAGCTGATCTTGGGTGCGAGTTGCGTGACTCCACACATCCCCAGTTTGATTAAGAGCTTCTCTATCTGACGACGCCCGCCCCTGCAGCGTTTTTCCTGGTTTCGTTTTCACGGTCATATTAAATTCAATTTTTCAAAACGACGCGAAGAAGCTCGGAAAAATTAGGACAGACGAGAGATGAGGTGAAGAAGGGTGGTGGAGCATGGCGTCAGGGAAAAGAAGAAAATGACAGAGCTGCAAAAGCATATAAAGGGTCGAGCGTTTTGGGAAACTGAGGAAAAGAGAGGAGATAAAAAGGGCCGAAAGGGTGAGAGTGTAGACAAACTGGACATGATTGAAATCTGTTGTTTGTTTCCCCTTTTCAAAAGAGGGACGAACAGAGATGGATAGATGGGAGTGAAATTATTAACTGCCGAACTGGGAACTGGAAAGTAGATTTCCTGGCGAAGTCGTGGGTAAGGCAAGGGAAGGGAGCACCAGCACCAGCACAGCACAGCACAGCGCTACCTTCCAAACTTACTGGTGTGCACGAACCAGCCTCTGTCTGGGGACTGCAAAAGCACTCTCTCGCTGTGGCTGACGACGAAAATGAAGTAAATGGGATCTTTCTGGAGCTGAGCTCCCCTCATTTATTACTGTGATTCGGAAAGGGGGTTTAAATGTGCGGAACCTGCCATGGCCGGAGGACGAGCATTCCCAGATAATTGGTTTTCGACTTCGTCCTATCTTATCGATTTGCTGCGCGAGTTACTGCTGCTGCTGCCTTTGTCAGTTAAATCCAAGCTATGCGTTCCGCTGTGTATGCGCAGTGGTGCCCAAGTTCTGTCCGATCTTCTGCAGGGTCTAAATGACGTCGCGAGAGAGGGTGGAGACCCACCATGTGTGTGCCCTGCGTTTCCCTAAGAATTCGCTGTTGATTAGACGCTTTCAAGCGAGGAAATGGAACAGAGATGGCCAAGACCCGTGTCTCTCTCTCTCTTTCTTTATTCGTCATTCATTCGGTACTCAACCGTTGATATCTCCTCTTCCACCTTTATGTTTAGATTACTCTCTACACTTGACTTTACAGTGACAATAAGTTTTTTTTTTTGGGCCCGAAATTCAAGTCGTTTTGCTATAGGGGAATGAATTCTTAACTGAGTTAATTACTTTGCAGATTTCTGAGTTTCAAACTGATAACCTACCTCTTTAGTACAATATTCTTCACGAAAAAAAAAAAAAAAATTGAAGTTACATGTATAGTATCTTAGGTCTTTACTTTTTATTCCGGGTCTATAAGCGTATGTTGACATTAATTTAAAATCATAAAGCCAAAAGTAATTTTATCCATATTTACAAAAATGTTTTTCTGCAATTTTTGATAAGCTTGGACATACACTTTTTAAAGGCAAACTACAAAGTGCTTTGGCCTATGTTCTCAAATAATGTCAGTGTCATGCCTATGTTCTCAAATAATGTCATAGTGTCACACCTATCGCCTACCAACACATAGATAATATTATTTTGAATAGGACAAAAGGGATATTAAATGGTGCTACTTTTTGTTAACTAACCTTCATATGAGAATAAGGCACATAAAAGCTAAATTGTTTAAACATAAAAGCTGAGGTGCAAAGGGAAGTGCTACCAATAGCTCTACATGAATTAACGATAACCTTATGCTGGTGCATTAAAGGGGTGATATTTTTTTGGGTTAGAGTGCAATCATCCTTTAATTTTCATACTCTTCTTCATAATAAAGGAACAAACTTTATTACAGAATTATTGCCTGCCCAATCGCTCATTCTGAAGATTGCCCAATCACTCATTCTGAGAGAGAAACCAGAACGAGAAACAAATATTCTGCCCCAACCTTTTCCCTGTCGGCCCTCTTGGGCACATACATATGAGGAATGAGAGAAGGGGTAGCCGCCCTCTTCTTTTGTCTTCAGGAAAGTGGACACGAAGCCACACCTTGACCCAGACAGATCATTTCATGAACTGGAGTTTTTGGCTTCGACGCAAGCGTATTCTGTTATCAACTTAGCCATTGTTATCTTCCAAAATAGAAAGAACAAAAGATGGGGACTGCTTGCAATGCAAAATTTCTCAAATAATTTTACAAGCAAAAAGCATCAATTCAGGAAGATCAACTTAAATTAATTAACAATCTATTAAACCATTTTTTTTTTGTGTTTAATAATTCTCACGGAACTAGTTCACTCACTTAACTATGAATGCACAAGGGTTGTTGATGAATGATAAACCTAGGCTTGGGGTCACCGAGGCCCCAGCGAGCTAGTGCCTTCTGATATATCTCTAATTTGAAGGGTGAAGTTACATTACACCTGACAGTGAAGTAAAATGTTACTACTAATATATGACAGAGGTTAAGAGCATTTAAGGGTGACCCCAAGTATTTTCTTTTTCAAAATGAAAATCTAACTTTTCATTTTCTTTTTTCTGCCGTAAAAAGGAAAAAAGAAGATGACACTTAAAAAAGAATGCAAAGTCTCGTAGATAATACCATTACCAAGTACTAAGATTACATTAACCACGAGAACCATGAAGAAAAATTAAAATATTTATCCTACAGCAGAGAAAAGGTCACGAGTCCTGCAAAAAGAAAAACCAGTAAAAATGATGTATAACTTAAAAGGATGTAGGCCATAAGGAGGCAGATGGTGAGGGCTTCTTACCAGTCTGGGTGAAGGACTAAATTCATCATCAGCACTCATTGTCAAACACACACCAGCCTCCTCCTCAAAGTCCATAGCGGTAGTCAATGTGGAAAAAGACAAATGGCCATCCGATGATCCAGTGAGTGATTCTGGCAAAAAACATGATAATAATCCCATAAATTAATCCTTAGCCATAATTTAATAAACAAAACACAATGATATCGAGTAAAATTACGTCATGAAAAATTTTCCTCCCAACTTACCTTGTAATTCATTTCGTAACCAATCCTGTGCACATATCAAACCCTGTACAGTGCTTGGGTGCATTGAGCATCGGTACTGATCTAGTACTTTACCCCCACAGCTGAAAGCAACCTCTGATGAAACAGTGGACATTGGTATACATAAAATGTCCTGAGCCATCAGGCCAACAATTGGATACTTGGGTGCACTGAATTTCCACCAAGCCAAGACATCAAAATTTTCAGCGTGTAAACCATTTTGCACTGGGTAGACAGGTTCCTCCAAATACATTTCCAAATCTGTCTTTATACGCTGGTTGCATGAGGTTTCCTGAAGAAACTTTTCCAGTCCTCTTCGCTTATCAACTGAAGTATTACTGGGGGAAATCTCACTCACTCCACTAACACCACATTCATTACTAGCACTGCAACTACTTCCAACATTCCATGGAAGACCTTGGCAAATTGCACTCAAAGCTGAACGAGCAACATATTCATTGTAAAGATTAGTTAAACCAACACGGATATTTGCAATCTTCTTCTCAGCTTCCTCACTACCATATATCATTGGAAAGTAATACTCAATTGGCTTCATCTTGAGTCGAGGATCCAATATTGCAGCTACTGCCAAAACCAAATTATTAGAATCCCAGTATCTGTCAAATTTTTCGATCATTTTCAATGCCATTGATCCAACTAAAGGTTCTGAACTTGCAGCCCATTCCTTCAGCAATAAATGAATGCAGCAGACTTCGGTAAAACAAATATTTGCTGTGGGATATTTTGCACTTGAAAAAACTTGCATTACATCATAAAAGGCCTTCAAGCGGCTATGAACTGTTCTAAGAGTTTCCCATTCCTCCAAACTTGGAGCATGGACAAACTCAGCACAAGACTCTGCCAGAGCAGAGAAGGCCTCCTTCAAATCTAATGCAGTTTCAATCATAGAAAGTGTTGAGTTCCACTTTGATGAAACATCAAGCATAAGTGACTTTTCTGGGGCTCCAACTTGCTTAGCCACATCTTTAAACCTTTGCTGCCTTATGGGTGAGGATTTCAAATATTTCACACTCTCCCGCACCTTACGAACCACCTCATTTATCAATTCCATGCCATCTTGAACAAGTACGTTGACTATGTGTGCACAGCAATGTATATGAAAAGTATCACCACCCATAAAAAGTGAACCGTTTGAAGCAAGAAGTTTGATAAGCTCCTGACCAATTTCATCATTTGCAGAAGAATTATCCATGACAATACTAAATACTTTCCTGTCAATATTCCAGTCATACAATTTCTCCAAAATAGTTTTAGCAATTGATTCAGGCACTTGTGGATCCTCCAGCACAGAAAAGTTTATGACCCTCTTTTGTAGCTTCCAGTCATCGTCAATGTAATGACCAGTCAATCTTATATATTCCAATTCTTTGCCAGAATTCCAAAAATCAGCAGTGAGATTGACTCGACTTGGAAGTTTGTCAAAGGCCTCATATAACTTTTGCTTCTCATTTTCAAAAATCTTCATGCAATCTGCTTTGACAGTATTGCGTGACATAATCTTGAAATAAGGCTGAAGATTTTCAAGAAATGTCTTGAACCCAACATGATGAACAATTGAGAATGGATATTCATGCAAAATGATCATACGAGCAAGATCCAGACGACTTACTTCTTGATCAAATTTAAAGACTTCCGGACTGGAGATTACATCTTTGTCCTTGTTTATATCAGCTGCCTCTAAAAGCGGCAAATCTTCATCTGGACGAATGTCCTTCAATTTTCTATGGGCAGGACAAGCCTCTAGGTGTTTCCTCAAGTGTGTCGTTCCACTTTTACTTGCTCCATTCAAAAGCTTCCTACAATGCTTACACTTAGCCACACAGGTTCCATCCTCATTTTTCTCTCTCTCATAATCATTCCAGACAGGTGATGTCAATTTTCTGTGCCGAACTTTCCTCAACTGCTTGAAGGGCAAACAAGCTTCCAGGTGTTTTCTTAGATGAGTGGTTCCACTCCTACTACCTCCATTCAATTGTCTCTTACAATGCTTACACCTAGCTACACAGCTCCCATCTTCATTCTTTATTCGATCATAATCGTTCCACACAGGTGAAGTCAATTTCCGTTTTCTTGGAGAGACACGTGACGCTTCTGACATACTGGTGAGGAGCCTGGAGAGCAAAAAAAAAAAAGTTATTCCACCTGACTAAGTTTTTCACATAGTTTACGTAATCATTTACATGGAAACCTATATGAAAAAAATCAATTGAAGAAAACCACAAAATTTTTGTTGCTAACTCTCGCTAAAAAAGGCAAGAAAATTGTTGATGGCCATACGCTATTTGAAATTGTATACGCCAAGCAACAAATTACCAGCAACATGGTCATAAGGAAAATCACACAAGTCTTCATCTAGTCATGCAACTAAAATGGCAAGCATTTATACAGAATTAAAATCTTGTGCTTCAAAGGGCAAGAGATGAGAATGAGTTTCCCTTGCACAATAAAATGAACTTGTCAATGTTTTGGAGAAGTCTAGTTGAGCACAAACATGGTAATGGAGACAGGGACCACAAAAGATACTAAGAGTGGTAAATCACTCATATATTGAGTTCAAGAACACTAGAAAGCAGAAAACAGAAGACACAAGCTACTTAATCCCCTCATTGCTACAGTGTAAATAAACAACCACTTGTTTACAGGTCCAGGATAAGTACAGCAACAATTAGAAAAGAACTTTCGCAAATCTAATTACTCAGATTACATAACAACACCAGTACAGAGAAAACACCATGCAACAACTACGATGGGAGATCGGTTGGGGCGAACAAGTCAAAAGCATGACATCAGAATTTTTGACACATTATAGTAGAACTAAGATTTACACAGAAAGTACCAATTAGTAGCTAAGATGAGTAATTGGTTGGGTGAAAAAAATAAAAGTACGACATTAGAAATTTTCACACATTTCAATAGAGTAAAATCTACGATGAACACAGGACAAAACGAATTTGCTAAATTGCATGCTACAAATTATAAATGAGGTAGATAACACGATCAGACCAGCTCATCAAAAGTTACATTTTCGGATTTTGATCCCCAAATATAATCTGCTTCATTCCACAATGAATATTATTAATATCAGAGGCCTCTTCAGTGGAAAATCCGCTCTCTAATAGATGGATTGTGTAAGAACTTCATGAGCCATTTTTACCAATCTGAAAGAGAAGTATGGCATGGGTGCATAAACTAGGACACCAGGCAGACAAATAAAGAAGTATTCAGAAACTCAATTTACGATGCCAAAGGCAAAATAGAAAACACTTTCAAAATTCTGAATGATGCAATTAAGAAGAAAGCAAAAAAATAGCAAACGGTAACAATCAACACCATACATATGGCAAAAACTACAGTATCTCCGGGGAATACTTATCCGAAAAGCTTGTATAGTGGAGATTCACCCAAAGCTACGACACAAATTCTCAACGACGAACCCACATCACATCAACGTCAAGAGTTACTGAATAAAATTAGAGCTTCCTCCATTTCCTAATCTCTTTATCGACACTAGTAACCTTAACGGCTACGAGGGCGAGAAAAAACTTCAAAAAGAAAAAAAAAACGATAACCGGCGTCAAGCAAGTAAGAGACGCGTGAAGGTCCGCACCAACAGAGGACAAAATAAACCAAATTTTCAGCGGAAAAAATGGTAAACTTCGTCAGGGAACATTAAATTGCCGAAGTAAGAGCAGAAAACACAAGCGACGGAAAATTTTCCTTTCTACGAACGAAGCGACTTGCCTTGGAGATGATAGAGAAGCAAAAATTACTCAGTGAGAACCACGGCCACTGAAGAGAAAATCAACGGCGAACGCCGGCGACGGCGGCGAGAAGGAAGAGGCGGAAAGGTTACCACAGCCGAACCAAGGGTTCGGAGTCTTCGGAATTCGGAGGCAACGAAAGCGATCTCAGGGTTCGGAACTCGGAGGCAACGAAAACGATCTTAGGGTTCGGAATTCGGAGGCAAAGAACGCGATATCTTTGGGAGGTCCGATTGGGGAGTCGGTAAAAAGATGCGGTCGACTTGTCCGCCTCTCCTTCACTCTCCGGAGAGTCATTAAGTTCTCCCATCCCCGAACCTTGCTCTTGGCTGGACCGGTTTATTATACCTTTGAACCCGGTCAAGTATAAACAATTTTGAATCATGGCCATGACCTTTCCTCTTACGATCGATGTCCACCTAAAAAATTTTATACTTATCCCAAAAGGTTCAGAGCAGTTATGAATAACTCATGGCATCTGTAACAGATAGAGCCACGAACCAGACCGGTTTAGCTCTCAAACCAGCTCTCTAAACTCTGAACCCCCACGTTGACGGTGCCTAGCTCAGGGGTGAGGTGAAATCAATCTATTTACCGAGATGACCACGTTAGATCAACGGTGAAGATGAAATCAGAGGTGGGCTGAGGACCGAGGTTGAGTTGGTATCCACGGTCTATCCTAGATCCGATAACGCTGGGCCGGGACTGGATTCTTTATGCGGTCCAAAATCCCACGCTAGGCCATCTAGAAATGGACTCAGTGGACGCGGGTCCGGGAAAGGGCAGTCGCAAGGGAGACCGCGTGGCGCGTGTAAGCGCGCGAACTTTTTAAACGATGTGATCGAATTTGAATCTATTTGAGGATAAGATGGAAGTGATCATACAGCGGAGTTGGGAGTTCGAACTTGGAAAAAAATAAATTAAGTTAATTGAGAATGAATACCCATGAGTCCTGACGCAGTAATAGCTAAAAAATTACAAAGGTGCTACTTCTCCTTTTTTATTTAAACAAAAATTTAATTTTACTTTTAAATGACAATATTAAATAAATTTATTTTTTATTTTAAATTTGAAAATCTTTATAATGCTTATATATGATGGGGGACCCGCACACGGACCCGCCTGCACGGCTGCCCCTCTTTCCTGGCTCCTATGCAGTAATTTCCATGTCCGAACTCGGAAGTCATCCGACATCCGATGTGAGCGGAGAAGATGAGAGGCGACAGGGTTCTCAAGGTAGAATGGGAGAACGGTGGAAAAAGGTGCTCCAGACTGAAGAGGGAAGAATATAAGCACACTCGTCACGACTCCGTTTTCTCCCCATGGAAGGTACGTATTTTTGAATTTTTCTGTTTCCGCATTTGGATGCTATATCCTGCTGAGCGTTCACCAGCGATGTCTTGAAAGTTATAAAACCGTTGACTTTAGAAATTCAGACTCAGTTTGTAATTTTATATCATTTTGAATAGAGAGAGAGAGAGAGAGAGAGAGAGAGAGAGAGAGAGAGAGAGAGAGAGAGAGAGAGAGAGTTCTTGTTTAGGTTTTTGGTACGCTGTCCTTTTTTCATTTCCAGAAAAAAAATCACTGTTTTCCTCTATTTCCTACTTGCTTTCTCAAAACCTGTAGGAAAGGACTAGTCACTCTTTTTTCCTCAAAAAATGTTTCCTTTTTTTTTTTATTATTGAAGCACGAAAGGGATCTGAAGGAGAAAATCAAACGGAGGAAAGATTCGGGATTAAGTTATTCCCATCCTCTTTCATTGTCATTTAGTTATTCATTTTCGAGCTCTTCTAATTGTTCAACTTTAGGCGTTTCATTTCGCTTGTGTATTCATCACTTTGGTTAGATCTGTTGTTTATACTTTTCATCGTTCAGATTCTTATTGGACCTTCGGACTGGGAGGACTATTTATTAGGCAAGGAAGGGTCAGAGAGGTATCGTACCAAGAACCTTCCTGCGAGCTGTTCATGCCCAGGTCTCTACGAGTTGGGCATATTTACACACTATGAATTTGGCAACGCACGTCTGGTCGATTCTAAGTGCGTGATTGTAGTCTACCTTGGACAGGCGGACAATGTTAGAACACGACTGCAGCACTATGGTCGTTCTGGTTCTCATCTTGACCATGGGAACTCAATTTCTCCTTTGGATGAAAAGCAAAGTGCTAGTCAGCAAAGAGGTCCTGGCTTGTTCAAGGACATATTCTTAAGAGGCTTGCCTATTGTGTTCAGATGGGCTCCAGTAAGTCCTGTTATTTATTTGTTGTTCTTGATTTGTGACTGGATAAAATTGTAATGACAAGTGCATTTTCGTTTCTCTTATAGTTTCTACCTTACGCAAGACACGTTTGACTGTTATCCACTCACTAACTTTCAATTTATATAAACTAATCGTAAACATGTCAAGTCACAGATGTGAGCCATAAGAAAATATGCTACTAATATAGAGAAGAAAGTGCCAATCCGTATCAGTTAAGTGACTGTAGTGTTATATTGTCTAAATGTTTGTTGCATCGAAAGGCATATGTGGCCCCTTCTCTAGCTTAATGTATTTCAGCATATTCCCCAATACGTACTATGTCAACACATAACAGAAAATAAAGCAAGTTTAGATTGTTAATCAATGTTTGTAAGCATAAATTACTTAATACTTCACCCAAGTGTAATGCAGTTGCTCTGAATGGGTCTTCTATTCTTGTATTTTCTCTCACTGTTGTTGTATATTTATTTTTTAGTCAATTTTGAATGTTGCAGATGCTTTCCAAGAAAGAAGCTGAGAAGATAGAGTCTCAACTGCTTGAAACTTTTGATTATGCATGGAACATGGGTGGGAATGGGGTTCGTCGCCGTGAGGATATTCTTCAAAGGCTTGATAAATATGTTACTTACAACTCACATATCTCTAAGGTTCTTGGATTATTGCAAAATTGGAAGTCACTCTCTTTTGGTAAGAAAAAAGTAGGGATCAAAATCAATGGAAGTGTGCCCTCACTGGAAGGATCAAAACGAACATTATCATCTTCAGATGATCCACTGAACAAGCTTATTCCTTCGGTCTTCAAATTTAACAGAGCAAGGCCTCAGTTAATTTTAGAAAGACCTGTTTTATACAAGGATTCTCCTGTATGTGGAGTTGCTATGGGTGATGGATCTGTTTGTACAAATGAAGCTATTAATGGAAGAAGAAGGTGCAGCAAACACAAAGGAATGAAGATCAATGGAACAACACATAAGTTTGTTGTTGGGGATAACATAAAAGGAGATGCTTGTGGCATTACTCTAAGGGATGGCTCTCTTTGTACAGTGCCCTCCATCCACAGACAAACACGATGTGAACTACATGGAGGACAGAGGCCAACCAGTATGTTGTCACAATTCCAGAATAGCAAGCCTAGATTTGGCTCACCTCCCAAACAATTGAATGGTGTTGAAAATTATAAGATATGTAGTGTGATTTTGATTGATGGGTCTGTCTGCAGAAACAGACCTCTTCAGGGAAGGAAGAGATGCTGTGAACATAAAGGGAAGAAAATTAGCATATCAAGGTTGATATCAACCAAACATAAAGAAAGATTTTCAAGAGAAGGGAAATCCAAAATTTGTGGTGTCGGGTTGGAAGATGGTTCTGTTTGTAAGGACTTGCCTGTCCATGGAAGGAAAAGGTGTGCAGTACATAAAGGTAGGAGAGTAGCAACTGTACTATGTTCTCCTGAGGGTTGCCCAACTGCAGGGACCTCTTGAATCACCTTCAAGTCAATGCTTTAGTCATGAGGTTCTAGAGTAAATTACAGAACAAAAAAAAAACAAGAATCATTGCATATCAGGGGAAAAGGTTAGCTGTTTTGACAAAAGGATTTTATAATAAATTAGAATTTTTCTTTTGCTTATAGTGTTTGACTTTAAAGAACCAAATATATATGAGCTTGAGAATTGTACAGATTGCTGTTTGGGTAGCATAGTGATCGCAAAGCTCGAACTGTATGCTATCATACCTGGGGTTTGCATTGGGTCAGCACTTCTTGGAACAAGCACAGGCGGGTCCAGTCCAATTCTAACGTGGAAGACTGTCTTGCTAGCATGCTGCTTCGAGAAATATTTGGTGACTTTGCACACAACTCGGTTGAATATCAACGTAGCAGCCACAACAGCAGGCATAGCTGGAGATCACATGGTGTACTGTCCAAGTGGTTTAACTGAAGAGTAGTGTGCTACTTTATTAATGATACATGTATTTATCTGCATACTTTTCTTTCGTTTTTATCTTGTGGCTTCGTTTGTCATGAGAAAAAAGATTTCATTGATGATATCATTCACTAAAACAAAATTCATACCAGATCAAAGAGGCTTTCAACAAGGCTTTTATTGAGCACTTTTCAGAAACTGCATATCCGTGCACATATTGGACATGAAACTTTGGACAAATTTTTTATCCATTATATTATTTTTTTAATCATTATCGATAATAATGTTATAGCCTTCAGTTTGAGTTTTTTGTCGAATTCCCTTACTACAGCATTCTGTTTGAGTTTTTCTTTCAATTATATACTAGTCTTCAGTTTTAGTTATTTTTCGAATTTTTTATTATAGCCTTCAGATTAAGTTTTTTTACTATAATCATCAGTTTTTCTTTGAATTCCTCTTTTATAGCCTTCAGTTTGAATTTTTCTTCGAATTCCTTATTATAGCTTTTTTTTGAGTTTTTTTTTCCGAATTCTCTTACTAGCCTTCAATTTGAGTATTTCTTCGAATTCTTTTACGATAGCCTTCTGTTTGATTTTTTCATCAAGTTCTCTTATTATAGCTTACAGATTGAATTTTTCGTTGAATTCTCTTATTATAACTTTTAGTTTGACTTTTTCGTCGAATTCCCATACTATAGATTCAAAAGTTCTTTGTCAAATTCCCTTATTATAATATTCGGTTTGAGTTTTTTGTTGGATGCCCTTACTATAGCCTTCAGTTTTATTTTTTTTGCCAACTTCCTTTACTATAACCTTTAGTTTTAGTTTTCCTTATAGAATTCCTTTACTATAGTCTTCAACTTGAGATTTCATTGAATTCCCATACTATAGCCTTCATTATCAGTTTTTGTCATATTCCATCATCATAGCCTTAAGTTTAAATTTTTCTTTGAATTCTCTTACTCTAGACTTCAATTTGTGTTTTTCGTCAAATTCCTTCGAGTTTTTCATTGAATTCCCTCATTATAGCTTTTAGTTTGGGTTTTGTGGAATTCCCTTACAATAGCTTTCAATTTGAGCTTTCGTTGAATGTCCTTACAATAGTTTTCAGTTTGAGTTTTTTTCGAATGTATGTAATATAACCTTTGTATTGAGTTTTTTTTTTATTGAATTCCCTTACTATAGCCATCAATTTGAGTTTTTCTTTGAGTTCCTTTAATGTAGCATTCAGCTTAAGTTTCTTTACAAATTCCTTTATAATGTGTTTTCTTCGAATTGCCTTACTATAAACTTCAGTTTAAGTTTCTCGTCAAATTTCTTTACTATTGCTTTCAGTTTGAGTTTTTGTTCAAATTCCTTTACTATATAGCCTTGAGTTTGAGTTTTTGTTCAAATTACCTTACCGTAATCTTCATTTTGAGTTTTCTTTGAATTTCCTTGGTATATCCTTCAGTTTGAGTTAATCAACGAATACCATTTCCATTGCCTTCAATTTGAGTTTTTTTTTTCGAATATTCTAATTGTAACATTCAATTTGAGTTTTTCTTTAAATTCCCTTAGCCTTTAGCTTGAGTTTTTTTTTCGTATTTTTTATTACCTTTATTTTTGTTTTTCATTAAATTCCCTCACTATAGCCTTAAATTTGGGTTTTTGGTTGAATTACCTTACTTTATATCCTTGAGTTTGAGTATTTCGTCTAAGAGTAATGCTAACGGTACGTTACTGTAGCGTACCGTTTGCGTACCGTCTGACTGGATGGCTTATGTGGCATCCACGTCAGAAGCCAATTGGGGAAATGGAAAACTGGAACTTTAGGTTTCCGGTTTTCCTTTTCCTTCGTCTCTCGCCGTCCCCTCTCGCCGTCCCCCCTCGCCCCTCCCCCCTCTCGTCCCGTCCCCTCTCTGAGTCCCCCCTCTCGCCGTCCCCCTCTCTCGCCGTCCCCTCTCGCCGTCCCCCTCTCGCGTCCCCCATCTCGCCCGCCCTCTCTCTCGTCCGTCCCCTCTCTCGCCCCTCTTTCTCGCCCGCCCTCTCTCCGCCGCCCCCTCTCTCGCCGTTTGCCCTCTCTTGCGGCCCGCCCTCTCGCCGCCCCCCCCTCTCGAGGGAGGCCAGCGGGAGGGGAGGCTCCTGCCCAGCTGACGGCCCTGGCCGGAGAGGGAGTCCGGGAGGCTCGGCCCCTCCCTCCCACTCGGCCTCCCTCCCGCTGCCTCATCCCACTCCCTCCCCGGCTCCTTCCCTTTCCATCCCGCCCGGCCCCTTCCCTTTCCATCCCGCCCGGCCCCTTCCCTTTCCCTCCGCCCGGCCCCTCCCTTTCCCTCCCGCCCCTGCTCTCCTCTCCTCCCGCCCCGGCTCCCTCCCGCTCCGGCCTCCACTGCCGCTCAGCTTCTCTCCCGCTTCAACTTCTCTCCCGCTCCGGCTTCTCTCCCGCTCCGGCTTCTCTCCCGCTCCGGCTTCTCTCCCGCTCCGGCCTCTCTCCCGCTCCGGCCTCCCTCCCGCTCCGGCCTCCCTCCCTCTCCCTCCCTCTCCCTCTCTCCTCCGCTCCGGCCTCCCTCCGGCTGAGAAAACCGGGCCCAGAATGTTTCGGTTTCTCATTATAAATAAGCATCGGCGTGGATGCCACATAAGCCATCCACGTCAGACGGTATGCAAACGGTACG
Organism: Aristolochia contorta; assembly: GCA_022405105.1. Taxonomy (NCBI): domain Eukaryota; kingdom Viridiplantae; phylum Streptophyta; class Magnoliopsida; order Piperales; family Aristolochiaceae; genus Aristolochia; species Aristolochia contorta. The sequence goes on along the minus strand of CM039666.1, from coordinate 10,361,795 downwards.
CTACAGTAACTTACCGTTAGCATTATTCTTCGTCTAATTCGCTTGCTTTATATTCTTGAGTTTTAGTCCTTTTTATAGCCTCACTTTGAGTTTTTTTTTTTTTTTGAAATCCCATACTATATCCTTAAGTTTGAGTTTTTCTTCTAGGATTCGGTGTAAGTTTTTCTTTTTTTTTTTTTTCAAATTTCCTTTCTATAGCATTCACTTTGAGTTTTTTTTTCAAATTTCAATACTATATACCCTTTAGTTTGAGATTTTGTTTGAATTCCTTTGCTATTGCTTTTAGTTTGAGTTTTTCTTCGAATTCCCTTGTAGCCTTCACTTTGAGTTTTTTTTATTTCGAATTGTTTTCAATTTGAGTTTTTTTTCGAATTTCCTTAATATAGCTTTCAGTTTGAATTTTTTCTTTGAATTCTATACTATTGCTATCAATTTGAATTATTTTCAAATTCTGTTACGCCTTTAGTTTGAGTTTTTTGTCAAATCCTCTTACTATAGCATTCTGTTTGAGTTTTTCGTCGAATTCCCTTCTTATAGACTTTAGTTTGACTTTTTTAAGTCACTTAGCCTTAAGTTTGAGATTTTCTTTCAAATTCCCTTAACCTTCAGTTTAAAGTTTTTTTCTTGGATTCCCTTTTATAACAAAATTCATTCCAGATTAGAGAGGCTTTCAGCTAGTCGGCTCTTATTGAGCACGTTTCAAAAATTGTAAGTTTGTGCATGTATTTGACTAAGCACTTTGGGAGTTTTTCATTGATTCTATTGTTTTTAATCATTACCGAAGATAATGTTATAGCCTTTAGTTTGAGTTTTTCCTGGAATTACCTTACTATAGCCTTCAATTTGAGTTTTTCTTCGAATTTCTTATTATAGCCTTTAGTTTGAGGGTTTTTTTTTTCGAATTACTTTACTATAGCCTTTTGATTGAGTTTTTCATCGAATTCTCTTACTAAACCCCCAACCCCCCCCCTCCCTCCATTACTATAACCTTCAATTTGAGATTTTCTTTGAATTCCTTTACTATAACCTTTAGTTTGAATTTTTCTTCTAATTCCAAACTATAGCCTTCTGTTTGAGTTTTTTCTTAGAATTCCTTACTATAACCTTCAATTTGAGTTATCTTTAAATTCCCTACTATATAGGCTTCAATTGAGTTTTTCGTCAAACTCCTTTACTAAAGTCATCAATTTGAATTTTTCGTCGAATTATCTTACTTAAAGCCTTTAGTTTATCCTTTTCTTCATATTCCCTTACTATAGCCTTTAAGTTTTTTTTTCTTTGAATTCCCTTTGCCTTGTTCGAGTTTTTCTTCGAATTCCCTTATTATAGCCATCAATTAGAGGTTTTTCTTTAAATTTCTTTTAATATGGTCTTTTGCTTTAGATTTTCAACGAATTCTCTTACAACAACCTTCAATTTGAGTTTTCGTTGAATTCCCTTAATATAGCCTTCAGTTTGTGTTTTTCATCGAATTCCCTTATTAAAGCATTGAGTTTGACTTCTTTGTTGAATTCACTTTCTAAAGCATTAAGTTTGAGTTACTCATCAAATTCCCAAAGTATAGCCTTCACTTTGAGTTTTTTACAGCCTTAGGTTTGAGTTTTTTTGAATTCCCTAAATATGACCTTTAGTTTTAGTTTTACTTCAAATTTCCTTAATATATAGCTTTTAGTACGAGTTTTTGTTGGATTTCGTTACCATAGCCTTAAATTTGAGTTTTTTTTTTGAATTCCCTTATATCCTTCAATTTGACTATTTCTTCATACTCCCTTACAATGGCCATAAATTTGAGTTTTTATTCAAATTCCCTTTTTATAGTCTGAACTTTGAGTTTTTTCTTTCGAATTCTTATTACAGACTTCAATTTGTGTTATTCTTTAAATCCCCTTCTATAGCCATCAATTTGAGTTTTTTTTTCGAATTACCATAGTATAGCCTTCGGTTTGAGTTTTTCTTCAAATTTTCTCATTAACATTCAAGTTTAAGTTTTTATCGAATTCCCTTACTATTCTCTTACGCCTTCAGTTTATGCAAAGTTCTGAAAACACTTTGAGGTGTTTCAGATGTTCAGATTGAGTGTCTGAACAGATTAAAATGTTGTCAACATATACAAGGATGAAGCTATGGTATTTCAAGAATATCAAATCCATTATGCTCTGGTATATCTAAGGAGTTTTTATTTCAAAGAGCATAACTAGCCATTCATAGTGTCCGTGAGGTGTACAAAAAGTGGTATACTGGACAGATTTTTCATCCATCTTAATCTGCAAGAATCCAGACTTACAACCAAACTTGGAGAAGAACATTTTTCTTCTTGCTAAGTTTATTTGGCAATTTTATTAGGAAGAAAGTAACCATCAAAGACAATGCACTTATTTAATTCTTTATAATTGATCACCATTCTAGCTTTACCTATAATTTGTTCATTATGGTTCATGACCTTATAGTGTTAAATTTGAGTTTTTTTTTGTCAAAGTCCCTTATGTAGCTTTCAGCTTGAGTTTTTCGTCGAATTACCTTACTGTAGCCTCCAGTTTGAGTCTTTCTTCGAATTCCCTTACTATAGCCTCCATTTTGAGTTTTTTGTCAAATTCCAATAGGATATGCTTCATTTTGACATTTTCATCAAATTCCTTTACATTTTCTTGGAATTCTGTTAATATAGTCTTCAGTTTGAGTTTTTATTTGAATTCCCTTAAATAACCTTCAGTATTATGTTTTTCTTCGAGTTCCTTCACAATTGCCTTTAGTTTGAAATTTTATTTGAATTACCTTATATAGCCTAAAGGTTGAGTTTTTCTTCGTATTCTTTATTATATTCTTTAGTCTAAGTTTTTGTCAAATCCTTCATTTTAAGTTTTTTTGACAATACTTTAGGTTTCGGTTTGAGGTTTACTTTGAATTCCCTTAATATAGCCTTAAGTTTGAGTTTTTCCTCGAATTCCCTTACTATAGCCTTAAGTTTGAGTTTTCTTTTAATTTCCCTTATATAGCCTTCACTTTGAGTTTTTCGTCTTATTACCTTACTCTATCCTTCAATTTGAGTTTTTCATTGAATTCCCTTTGTATACCCTTCAGTTTGAGTTTTTGTTTGAATTCCCTAATATGGTTTTCAGTTTGAGTTTTTTATTGAATTCCTTTACTAGATTTTTCAGTTTATGTTTTTTCGACTTCCCTTATTATAGGCTTCAATTTGATTTTTACGCCAAATTTCATTACTATAACATACAATATGAGTTTTTCGTCGAATTCCTTTATACCTTAAGTTTGAGTTTTTCTTTCAAAATCCCATATATCCTTAAGTTTTAATTTTTCGACGAATTCCGTTACTATAACCTTCTGTTTGAGTTTTTCATTGAATTCCCTTTTACTATAGCTTTGTGTTTGACTTTTTCATCGAACTCCCTTATACAATTGAGTTTTGTCCCGTTACTATAACCTTCAATTTGAGTTTTTCATTTAATTCCCTTACTATAATACCCTTTAGTTTTTCATCAAACTCCTTGACTATAGCCATCAGCTTGAGTTTTCCCTAGCCTTAGGTTCAAGTTTTTCTTCAAGTTCTATTACTATAACCTTCAGTTTGAGTTTTACTCAAATTCCCTAACTACAGTTAAGTTTTAGTTTTTCTTTGAATTTCCTTACTCTAGCCCTCTGTTTGAGTTTTTCGATAAATTCCCTTATTATAGCCTTTAGTTTGAGTTTTTCGTTGAATTCAATTACTATAGCCTTTAGTTTGAATTTCTGTTTGAATTCATCGAATTCCTTACTATAACCTCTCAATTTTCGTCGAATTCTTTTACTACAACCTTCACTTAAATTTTTTCTTCGAATGCTCTTACTATAGCCTTCAATTTGAATTTCTGTTTGAATTTTATTTTACTATATAGCCTCCAACAAGATTTTTTCTTCAAATCCCCTTACTATGGCCTTCAGTTTGAGTTTTTCTTTGAATTCCCTTACCATAGCCTTCTGTTTGAGTTCTTCGTCGAATTCCCTCACAATTATCTTCAGTTTGAGTTTTTCATTGAATTCCCTTACTGATAGCCTTCATTTTGAGTTTTTTTGTTGAATTCCCATACTAGTTTGAACTTTTAGTTGAACTCCTATGCTATAACCTTCATTTTGAGTTTTTTCGACGTATACCCTTACTATAGCCTTCAGTTTGAATTTTTCAACAAATTCCTTTACTATTGCCTTTCGTTCGAGTTTTTTTGTCGAATTCCCGTTCTATACCCTTCACTTAACTTTTTCTTTGAATTCCCATACTATATATAGCCTTTTCAGTTTGAGCTTTTCGTTGAATTGCGATACTATAGCCTTCAGTTTGACTCGTTCAAATTCCCATACTATATATAGCCTTCTATTTGAGTTTTCTTCAAATTCCTATACTGCATTCAATTTGACTTTTTTCTCCAATTACTTAACCATAGCCTTCATTTTGAGTTTTTCGTTAAATTCCCATACTATAACCTTGAGTTTGATTTTTTTCGTCGAATTCCCTTTCTATAACCTTCAATTTATGTTTTTCATTGAATAATTTTCAGCTTGAGTATTTTGTCGAATTCCCTTACTATAGCCTTCAGCTTGAGTTTTCTTTTTGCCATCAATTTGATAATTCTATGAATTTCTTACGATAGCCTTCAATTAAATTTTTTTATCTAAATCCCCTTACTATACTTTCAGTTTAAGTTTTTCGTCGAATTACCATACTGCAGATTTTTGTTTGAGTTTTTCCTTGAATTCCTTTAATATAGCCTTATGTTTGACTTTTTTTGTTGAATTCCTTTACTATAGCCTTCAGTTTGAGTTTTTGTCGAATTCCCTTACTATAACTTTCAGTTTGAGTTTTCGTCGAATTTCCTTACTATAAGCTTCATTTTTAGTTTTTCATTGAATAGCCTATAGCTTGAGTATTGTTTTTTGAATTCCATTAATATAGCCTTCAGTTTGATTTGTTCATCGACTTACCTTACTGCAATATTTGGTTTGAGTTTTTCATTGAATTCCCTAGCTATAGCCTTCAATTTCAGTTTTTCGTCGAATTCCCTTTCTATGGCCTTTAAGTTTTTATAGCCATTTTTGATAGCCACTAGTTTGTTTGATTTTTCTGAAATTTAACTATAGCCTTCAGTTTGACTTTTTTGTCGATTTCCTTACTATAAACTTCAGTTTGAGTTTTTCTTCAAATTCCCTCACTATAGAGCCTTGGTTTGACGTGAATTCCTTTTATTGCCTTCATTTCCTCACTATAGACTTCAGTTTGAGTTTTTTCTTCGAATTCCCTCACTATACAGCCTTCGGTTTGCGTTTTTTGTCGAATTCCTTTATTACATAGCCTTACTTTTGAGGTGAATTCCTTGTTATAGCCTAAGGTTTTGAGTTTTTCTTCGAATTCCCTTAATAACCTTCAGTTTGATTTTTTCGTCGTTTTTCCTTCCTATAAATTTTGTTTGAGTTTATCTCCGAATACCCATACACCTTTAATTTGTGTTTTTCGTCGAATTCGCTTACCAACAGCTTTAAGTTTGAGTTTTTCATTAAAATCCCTTACTATAGCCTTCAGTTTGCCTTTTTTTTTTTTTTTCAAATTCCCACACTATAGCCTTGTTTGGCTTTTTCGTTGAATTCCCTTTTAGAGATTCATTTGAGTTTTTTGTTGAATTCCCTTACTATTGCCTATAGTTTGAGTTTTTCATTGCATTCACTAATTATAGCCTTCAGTTTGAGTTTTTTGTCGAATTCTCATACTATAGGCTTTAGTTTGACTTTTTCTTTTTCAAATTCCCTTACTATTGCCTTCAGTTTGACTTTTTCGCCGAATTCTCATTGCCTTCAGTTTGAGTTTTTCATTCAATTTCCTACATATAGTCTTCATTTTGAGTTTTTTGTCCAATTCCTTGACTATAACCTTGAGTTTGAGTATATCTTATAGCCTTAGTTTTAGTTTTTTTTTTTTTGAATTCCCTTACTATTTCCTTCAGTTTGCGTTTTTCTTGAAATTCCTTACTATTTCCTTCAGTTTGAGTTTTTCTTGAAATTCCCTTACTATATAGCCTTTAGTTTGAGTTTTTCTTCGAACTCCCTTACTCTAGCTTTTAGTTTGAGTTTTTCTTCGAATTTCACTACTATAATCTTTAATTTGAGTTTTCCTCGAATTCCTTGCTATAGCCTTTAGTTTGAGTTTTCTTTGAATTCCTTGTTATAGCCTTTAATTTGATTTTTCTTTGTGTTTCCTTACTATAGCCTTCACTTTGAGTATTTCTTCGAATTCCTTTACTATAGCCTTAAGTTTGAGATTTTCATCGAATTTCCTTACTAAAACTTTCAATTTGGGGTTTTTATCGCATTCCCTTACGAGGCCTTATGTTTGAATTTTTCTTCAAATTCCCTCAATGTAGCCTTCAATTTGAGTTTCTTGGCGAATTCCCTTACTATATAGCCTTCAGTTTGAGTTTTTCTTCAAAATTCCTAGACTATAGCCTACAGTTTTAATTTTTAGTCAAATTCACTTACTACAACCTTTCTATTGCCCTCCGTTATGAATTTTTCAATTAATTCCCTTACTACAACCTTCACTTTGAGTTTTTGTCAAATTCCTTTACTTTAGATTTCAGTTTGTGTTTCGTCAAATTCCTTTACTACAACAATCAATTTCATTTTTCTTCCAATTCTATTACTATAAAGCCTAGTTTGAGTTTTTCTTTGAATTTCTTTTCTATAACCTTTTAGTTTGAGTTTTCTTCAAATTCACTTACAAGAGCGTTCAATTTGAACTTTCTTCGAATTTCATTACTATAACCTTTAGTTTGAAATTTTCTTTGAATTCCTGTCCTATAACCTTTAGTTTGAAATTTTCTTTGAATTCCTTTACTATAGCCTTCAGTTTGAGTTTTCCTTCGAATTCCTTACTATAGCTTTTCTTTTGAAATTTCATCGAATTCCCATACTATAGCCTTCACATTGAGTATTTCATTGGTTTCATTTACAATATAGCTTTCTATTTTAGTTTTTCATCAAATTCCCTTGGAATATAGCATTCAGTTTGAGTTTTTTTTTTCGATTTCCCTTACTATAACCTTTAAGTTGAGTTTTTCGCCGAATTCCCTTATTATAACCTTTAGTTTGAATTATTTGTTTAATTCCTTTACAACAGCCTGAAGTTCTGGTTTTTCATTGAAATCTCTTACTATAGCCTTCACTTAGCAATTTTTGAAACTTTTTCGTTGAATTTCCTTACCATAGACACCATTTTGAGTTTTTTTGTTGAATTCCCTTTGTATAGGCTTTAGTTTGAAGTCTTCATAGAAATCCCTAACTATATAGCCTTCAATTTGATGTTTTTGTTGAATTCCCTTACTATATAGCCTTCAATTTGACTTTTTTTTTTTTTCAAATTCCCTTGCAATAACCTTTAGTTTTTTTTTTTTTTTGTATAATTCCCTTACTATAGCCTTCAGTTTGTGTTTTATTAAATTCCCAAACTATAGCTTTGATATTGAGTTTTCCGTGCAATTCCCTTGCAATAGCATTTAATTTGATTTTTTTATAGCCTTTGTTTGAGTTTTTCTTGAATTTCCTTACTATTGTATTTTGTTTGAGTTTTTTTCAAATACCCTTACTATATAGCCTTTAGTTTGAGTTCTTCTTCAAATTCCCTTACTATGTACCTTCAGTTTGAATTTTTCTTCGAATTCCTTGCAATAGCCTTCAAGTTGAGTTTTTCATCGAATTCCCATACTATAGTCTCACTTTGTGTATTTCTTTGAATTCTCATACTATAGCTTACAGTTTGAGTTTTTCACTGAATCCCCTTACTATAACCTTTAGTTTGAAATTTTCCTTACTATAACCTTCAATTTGAGTTCTTTTGCAAATTCCCGTACTACAGACTTCTATTTCAAATCCTCATAGCCTTTAAGTAGAGTTTTTGTTGAAATTCCCAAACTATAGCTTATAGTTTGAGTTTTTTTGTCGAATTTACTAACTATAGCCTTCAGTTTGACTTTTTCCTCAAATTCCATTACTATAACTTCAGTTTGAGTTTTTTAGTAAATTCCTTTATTATGCATTGGTTGTAGTTTTTCATTGAATTCTCTTTCTATAGCATTTAATTTGAATTTTTCATTGAATTCATTTACTACAACCTTCAGTTTGATTTTAGCCTTCAGTATAAGTATTTCTTATATCCTTGGTTCGAGTTTTTCTTTAAATTCCTTTACTATTGCCTTCAGTTTATGTTTTTCTTCAAATTCCCTTACTATTGCCTTTAGTTTGTGTTTTTCTTCAAATTCCCTCACTATATAGCCTTTAGTATGAGATTTTTTTTTGAATTCCCTTACTATAGCCATAATTTTGAGTTTTTATTCGAATTCCATTACTATTACATTTAGTTTGAGTTTTTTTTCAAATTCCTTACGACAGCCTTTAGTTTTTGTTTTTCTTCGATTTACCTTACTAACTCTTCTCTTTCAATAGTTTTTCGAATTCCTTTACTATAGCCATCATTTTGAGTTTTTCTTTGAATTCCCTTACAACTGCCTTCAGTTTGAATATTTCTTCGAATTACCTTACTATGGCCATCGGTTTGAGTTTTTCTTTGAATTCCCGTACCTTCAGGCGAATTCCCTTACTGTAGCGTTCTGTTTGAGTTTTTCATCGAATTTTCTTATTATAGCGTTTACGTTGAGTTTTTCATTAAAATTCCCTTACTATGGCCTAAAATTTTAGTTTTTGCCAAAAATTACCATAGCCTTCAATTTGACTTTTTTTCGAATTCTCTAACAATAGAATTCAGTGTTTGTTTTTTTTGTCGAAATCCCTTACTATAGCTTTTAGTTTTAGTTTTTCATTTAATTCCCCTAATATAGCCTTCAGTTTTAGTTTTTCATTGAATTCCCTTACTATAAACTTCAGTTTGAGTTTTCATTGTATTCCTTTACAATAACCTACTAATTATGTTTTTCTTATTGCCTTAGGTTTGAGTTTTTCTTCGAATTCCCATAATATTGGCCTTCAAGATGACTTTTCTTCGAATTTCCTAATGACAAACTTCAGTTTGAGTTTTTCTTCGAATTCCTTGACTATAGCCTTTAGTTTGAGTGTTTCTTCGAATTCCCATACTATAACCACTAGTGTGAGTTTTTCTTCAAATTCCTTTATTATAGCCTTCAATTTGAGTTTTTCTTAGAATTTCTTACTATAGCCTTCAATTTGAGTTTTCATTAGAATTCCCTTACAATAACCTTGAGTTTGAGTTTTCTTGAAATTCTCTTACTACTACCTTCAAATTGATTTTTTCTTAGAATTCCCTTATTAAAACTTTTAGTATGATATTTTCCGGGAATTCCCTTACTATAGCTTTCTAATTTAGTTTTCATCGAATTCCCTTACTAAAACCTTTAGTTTGAGTTTTCCTCAAATTCCCTTACTATAACCTTTTATTTGAATTTTTCATTGAATTCCTTTACTACAGCCTTCAGTTTGCCTTTTTGTTTTTCAAATTCCCTTACTATAACCTTCAGTTTGACTTCATTGTTGAATTCCCTTACTATAGATGGTAGTTTGATTTTTTTGTCGAATTCCCTTACAATAGCCTTCAGTTTCAGTTTCTCATGAAACTCCTTTACTATAGCCTTCAGTTTGTATTTTTTGTCACATTCCCTCACTAAATCTTTCAGTCTGAATTTTTTAAATTCCTTTATAATAGTCTTTAGTTTGACTTTTTCATAGAATTCACTTTCAATAAACTTCAGTTTGAGTTTTTTGTCGAATTTCCTTACTATAGTTTTCAATTTGAGTTTTTCATTAAATTCCCTACCTATAGCCTTTAGTTCAAGTTTTCTGTCCAATTCCCTTCTTATAGCTTTCACTTTCAGTTTTTAATAGTCTTAGTTTGAGTTTTTCTTCGAATTCCCTCAATATTGCCTTTAAGTTTGAGATTATTTTTTTCAAATTCCTTTACTATATAGCCTTTAGTTTGAGTTTCTTTAAATTCCTTTACTATATCCTTAAGTTTGAGTTTTTCTTCAAATTACATTACTAGAACCTTATGTTTGAGTTTTTCATCGAATTCATTCCAATAGTCTTCACTTTGAGTGTTTCATTGAATTCCCATTATAGCCTTCAATTTGAGTATTTCATCGAATTCCCTTATTATAATCTTTAGTTAGAGTTTTTCATCGAATTCCCTTAGCGTTCAGTTTGAGTTTATTTTCGAAGTCCTTTACTGTAGCCTTCAATTTGAGTTTTTAATCGAATTCCCTTACTAACCTTCAATTTTGAGTTTTTCAGCGAATTCACTTACTATAGACTTCAGTGTGAGTTTTTCGTCGAATTCATTTACTATGCATTTGTTTTAGTTTTTCATTTAATTCCCTTACTATACCCTTCAATTTGAGTATATCATTGAATTCCTTTACTATAATCATCAATTTGAGTTTTTCTTATAGCCTTAGGTTTGAGTTTTTCTTATAGCCATAGGTTTGGGTTTTTCATCAAATTCCCTCACTATAGCATTCAGATTGAGATTTTCTTCCAATTCCCTAACTATATAGCCTTTAGTTTAAGTTTTTTTTTTCGAATTCCATTACTATTGCTTTAAGTTTGAGTTTTCTTTAAATTCCCTTACAATAGGGTTCAATTTAAGTTTTTCTTCGAATTCCTTTCTATAGTTTTTTTTCAAATTCCTTTCTAGAACCTTGAGTTTGAGCTTTTCTTTTCCCTTTTAATTGCCTTCTATAATTTTTCATCAAATTTTATATCCTTCAATTAGACTCGGCGAATTCCCTTACTGTAGCCTTCTATTTGAGTTTTTCATCGAATTCCTTACTATAGCCTCCAATTTGAGTTTTCCCTGAATTTCCTTACTATATAACCTTTAATTTGAGTTTTTCGCTGAATTCCCAAGCTATAACCTTTAGTTTGAGTTTTTCGTCAAATTCCCTTACAACAGCATTCAGTTTGAGTTTTTCATTTAAATCCCTTGTTATAGCCCTCAGTTTGTCTTTTTTCAAGTTCACTTATATTATGCCTTCAGTTTGAATTTTTCGTCAAATTCGCTTACCATAGACTTGAGTTTGAGTTTTGAGTTTTGCATCTAATTCCATTACTATAGCCTTCAGTTTGAATTTATCATGGAGTTCCCTTACTATAACCTTCAGTTTGAGTTTTTTGTCAAATCCCTTACTTTAGCCTTCAATTTGATTTTTTTGTCGAATCCCTTAATATAGCCTTCAATTTGAGTTTTTAATTTAATCCCCTACCAATCACCTTCAGATTGAGTTTTACGTCCAATGCCCTTACTACAGCCTTTCAGTTTGTGTTTTTCTTTTAATTCGCTTACTATTGTCTTTAGTTTGAGTTTTTCTTCAAATTCCTTTACCATATTGCCTTCACGATGACTTTTTGTTCAAATCCCTTTAATATAGCTTTTAGTCTGACCTTTTCGTCTAATTCCCTTACTATATTTCCTTCAATTTGGTTTTTCTTCAAATTTCATTACAATAACCTTCAACTTGAGTTTTTCTTCGAATTCTTAACTATAGCATTCAATTTGATTTTTGCTTTTTATTCACTTACTATAGCCTTCACTTTGAGCATATCTTTGAATTCCCTTACTATAACCTTCAGTTTGATTTTTTCTTCTAATTCACTTACTATAACCTTCAGTTTGAGTTTTTTCTTCCTATTCATTCCTATATATCCTTTAGTTTGAGATTTTCTTCGAATTTACTTACTATAGGCTTAAATATGAGTTTTTTCTACGAATTTTCTTGCTATAACCTTAAGTTTGAATCATTCTTTGAATTCCTGACTCAAGCCATAAGTTTGAATTTTTCTTCGAATCCCTTACTATTGCCTTTGGTTTGAGTTTTTATTTGAATTCCCTTACTGGAGCCTTCAATTTAAGTGATTTCTTCGAATTGTTTTACTATCAGCTTCAATTTGAGATTTTCAACGAATTCCCATGTTGTAGACTTCAATTTGGGTTTTTCGTCGAATTCCCTAACTATAGCCTTAAGTTTGGGTTTTCCGTTGAATTCCTTAATAAAGCCTTTAGTTTGACTTTTTTTTTTTCAAAATCCCATACAATAGCCTTTGGTTTAAGTTTATCTTATAACTTTAGGTCTGAGTTTTCTACAAAGTCTCTTACTATAGCCTTCAGTTTGATTTTTTCTTCAAATTCTCTTATTATATAGACTTTAGTTTAGTTTTCCTTTGAATTTTCTTACTTTAGCATTCAGTGTGAGTTTTTTTGCCTGTTGTATGAGTTTTTATAGCCATCAATTTGAGTTTTTTGTCGAATTCTCTTACTCTAGCCTTTGGTTTGAGTTTTCTGTCGAATTCCTTAGTATGGCCTTTAGTTTGAGTTTGTCGTTGAAATTCCTTACTACAGCCTTCAGTTTCAGTTTTTCATTGAATTCCTTTACTACAACTTTCAGTTTGACTTTATCGTCGAAATTCTTTACTATAACCTCATTTTGAGCTTTTTTTTATAGCTTTCAGTTTGAATTTTTCTTAGGTTTCCCTTACTATAGCCTTCCCCTTTGATTTTTCTTGGATTTTCCTTACTATAGCCTTCATTTTGAGTTTTTCTTTGAATTCTCTTACTATAAAACCTTCTCTTTGAGTTTTTATTTGAGTTCCCTTACTATAACCTTTAGATTGACTTTTACTTCTAATTCCCTACTATAACCTTTAGTTTGAGGTTTTTCATCAAATTCCATTACAATAGCCTTTAGTTTGAGTTTTTGTCCAATCCCCTTACTATGCGTTTACTTTGATTTTTTCTTTGAATTCCTTTACTATAATCTTCAGTTTGAGTTTTTCTTCGAATTATAATCTTCCGTTCCATTTTTTGGTCAAATTCCCTTACTGTAGTCTTCAATTTGAGTTTTTCATTAAATAACCTTTAGTTTGAGTTTTTATTCAAATTACCTTACAATAAAGAATTTAGTTTGAGTTTTATTTGAATTCCATTACTTTAGAATTAGTTTGAGTTTTATTCAAATTCCCTTACTATAGCCATTTGTTTGAGTTTTATTCGAATTCTTTTACTATAGCCATTTGTTTGAGTTTAATTTCAAATTCCTGACTATAGCCTTCAATTTGAGTTTTTTCATCAAATTTGCTTGCTATAACTTTCTATTTGAGTTTTTCATCAAATTCCCTTATTATAGCCTATAGTTTTTTTTTTGTTTAATTCCTTTATTATAACCTTCAATTTGAGTTTTTTTTGTCGAATTACCTTACTATAGCCTTCGGTTTATATTGTTTTTTTATCAAATTTTTTCCTTTACAATAACTTTCTGTATGAGTTTTTCTTAAATTTTTCCTTACTATAGTCTTCACCTTTAATTTTTCATGAAAATTACTTACTATAAGCCTTCAGTTTGAGTTTTTTTTACTAATTTCATTACTATAAAGCCTTCAATTTGATTTTTAAAGAAACTCCTCTATTGTAGCCTTCAGTTTGAGTTTTTCATTGAATAACCTTCAATTCAAGTTTTTTGTTGAATACCCTCACTATTGCCTTCAATTTAAGTTATTCTTCAAATTCCCTTCCAATATAGCCTTAAATTTGAGGTTTTTTCGAATTCACTTATTATTGAATTTGGTTTTAGTTTTCTTCGAATTCCCTTACTATAGCCATTAGTTTGAGTTTCTCTTCGAATTTCTGAGTTTTCTTTGAATTCCTGAGTTTTTCTTCGAATTCTTGAGTTTCTCTACATATTCTTGAGCTTTTCTTCGAATTCTTTACTATGACCTTCAATTTGAGTTTTTCGTCGAATTCCTTTACAATAGGCTTCAGTTTGAATTTTTCTTATAGTCTTAGGTTTGAATTTTTCTTCGAATTTCTTACTTTAGTATTCAGTTTGAGTTTTTCTTGCACTTCCCTTATTATATAGCCTTTAGTTTGATTTTTTCTTCGAATTCCCTTATTTTATCCTTCAAATTGAGTTTTCTTCGAATTCCCTTACTATAGCCTTCAATATGAGTTTTTTGTCGGATTCCTTCCTATAGCCTTCAATATGAGTTTTTCGTCAAATTCTCTTAGTATATAGACTTCAGTTTGAGTTTTTCGTTGGATTCCTTTATTATAGCATTCATTTTGAGTTTTCCATTGAATTCCCTTATATTATAGCATTTTGTGTTTTTCGTCGAAGTACCTTTCCATAGCCTTTAGTTTTGAGTTTTTCTTTGAATTCCCTTACTATATCCTTTAGTTTGAGTTTTTATGTTTTTCGTCGAAGTACCTTTCCATAGCCTTTAGTTTTGAGTTTTCTCTTACTATATCCTTTAGTTTGAGTTTTTGTTTGAATTCCATTACTATAGTCATCAATTTTTCTTTGATTTCCTTTACTATATTCTTTAGTTCAAGTTTTTCTTTGATTTCCCTTGCTATGAGTTTGTCTTCGAATTCCCTTAATACTTACCCTTTACATCGAATCAACTGGCATAATGAACAACGGCTTAAGAGAGTAACGAGGCATGACTTGGAAGTTCTTAAGAGAGTAACGAGGCATGACTTAGAAGTTTACTATCGGAATGTGTCCTTTCATTAGTTTAAGTGTAGAGCTTAAACTGTTTTAATTTATACTCTTGTCAGTCATTTGAATAAGAATAATGCTAGTTACACTTAGCCCACACTTATCCCATACACTTGTTAATCTAAACCATTGATGTCAGGGTTTCATCCTTGAAAATAATTTTATAAAAAATATTCTAACATACGTCGGAATACGTCCACCAGGTACGTCTAGCATTACTCTTTGAATAATATTCTAAGAATACGTTCTCATATGCATTTACCTGTGCATACCGGTATTTAACTCATATTTCTGAAGCACATAAAAAATGAACTTTTATTTCAATTACACGTTTTCAACAGGAGGTGAAAAGCTTACCGTAAGATCGATTCAAATCAAGTGACACAGCGCTATACGCATTATATAACCAGATTACCGATTCAAATCAAGTGACACAGTGCTATACGCATTATTTAACCAGATTACCGATTATTAGTGGAAGGTTATAGCCATCAGATATGAAATTGCTTCAGGTTGACAAGCACCTGCTTCTGTGATTCGCTCTGGTGAAATAAACAAACTTAAACTTTTCGCCAACGAACACCATAGTAGTGACAGGTTAATTACATAACGACTTCCTACCCAAGAGACAACTTCAAACCCTGTTAGCTGACCCAGATATCAGTATGATGGCAAGACACTCGCACACACGCGGTGTTAGCATACTCAGTCTCGTGGACAGCTGCCTCTCGCCTATCATAAATCTGTCTAGGCAAACGGATGCTGGACCAACGCCAGTCGACTACAATGAGGTGCAGCAAAGAGCTATGTAGACCAAATATCTCTAAGATACATATATTTCTTGACTACATTTCGGTATAACCATAAGAGCGGCACCATTCTTTGACAAGATACAGTAACCTCCAGCGAAGCTGCAACAGGGAGAAGAAACAAAATGCTCCCAAGCAGCATGCAAGCCCAATGAGAGCGACAACAGGAATCTCCTAAAACTTGAAATCTTTCTTCTTTGACTTCCCTTCCTTTTCCTGCATCTTTCGCTTCCTTTTTCTCTCATTCTGCACCAACACTCTTGAGTGTTAAAAAACAACAATATGGACTCAAAAAATAACAGAAATGCTGTAGATTATTACCTCAGCAACCATGTCACTGAGATCTTCTGGCTGGTTTCGCAACTTCTCCTCTTCTCTAGCTTCCTCGTACCTATTACAAAAGTAAGGATTTACCATAAGAAACCAATTCCTGCAGACGTAACAAAAACCGTAATGTAGTAAATTCCTCTTACTTGGCTTGCAAAACGTTGTCCATAACCTCCAACTCTTCTGGTTGCAGAGTGACATCCACCTTATCTGCTTTTTGTCCTCGCAATAGATCAACCTGTATAAGTTAACATATCAGAGCTTGTCTCAACCCTAGTTCTCAATCATCAAAGCTTGATACAAAAAACAAACAAACAAAAATAAAAAATAAAAACTCACCCTTTTAGCAGCTGGCTTATCTTGTGTACTAGTTCCAACCACATATCTGCACCCCACATTTCGAACATGATTAAATCTCCAAAAGTTAAATTTAAAGTTGAATGAGACAATTTAGGAAACAAAAAACACATACGTATGTGTTGTTCCAAGTAAAGTCCCCGGAGCAATCTTCTCTTCCTTCTCTTCGAGCACCTGGGTCGAAAGAAAAAAAGAAGCAGCCAGTTCAGTTTACTAAAGGCTACATATAACTTACCAGTTTACTCAAAGCAAAATGCACAACTCACTTGGTATAAGGGTTTTTCTGGCTCCTTCCGCAGCTGTTTTCGGAGGTCAATAACATCAGGTGTTTCCACTCCAGTTGGTGTACTGGAAGAGACAAAATTACACAATGATTAAATACCAACATCACTCTTCCTTGAAAAAAGAGAACGCTATGCCCTCCAACATTATATTTCTCTTCCTTAAAAGACAAACAGATCACCACTAATCTATCTCAGTAGGCTGATCATTTGCATGGTCTTAAGAGATTTTCAGTGCCAAATATGACCACATTAGGTAGAGATAATCCTGTTTTTTATTTTTGTTTTTGTCGGTTTGGTGGTTTTTCAATTTTTAATTTTATTTAAGTTTTAACTTAATTATCTTTTAAAAAAAAATCTTGGTTGGAGCCTGGAGGAGGCGCAGGAGATAATACAACCTTCTAGTATCATTTCAAAATAAAAAATAAACAATAAACAATATAAAAATTAAAAATAAAGAATAAAAATAAAAACTTCCAGTAGGTTGGTACTTGCATATGGCCAGATCTAGATTTACAAAAAACTTAAAAAAATCCAGGGTGATCTTGAGCATAGTTCAGTGGTCACATGGGGGTTTTCTAGTGGAATGTTTTGGGTTCAGGTCTCCTTAGGGGCATGGGGAAAAAATCACAACTTTCAAAAAAAACAAATCTAGGAGTAAGTTTCAGTGGCGTTTGAAATGTCCTGGAGTCTACAGCAATCAACCTGAAAGGTAATACCATTTCTTTCTCTATTACCTATTACTCTACTGCAATCAACCTGAAGGTGATGCGACTCTCTATATTACCTATTACTATCAACACTGCCACTATAAAATAATGAAGGCGGATATCTTGTTCTCTTGGGAGTCATAGTATATTTTGCTTCTCAAAAAAATAAAAAATAAAAGTACCTGGATAGACTGTCAACGGACTGAATGCCATCTTCCATCTCCTCTTCCTCCATTTCAGGCTCCTCTTCAAAGTCTACCACTTCTTCTTCCTCCAGATCTCCCCAGTGTTTGCTCCTATCCACAGGCTCTTCCTAAGATTTGGAGGAACAAATAAAGTTTTCATCAAATAGGTAACCCTGGTTGCTTTATCAATCAGATCTAATCACCAGGTTCAAAAAGAATATAAAGCTTTTAGGTAAAAATAGAAAACATCTAGTCACGTCCACAACCGTGCAATACACGACCATCATACATGTCTAATATTGTTCAAAGCTTGACTTTTGAATCATAAAGAGCAAAAGAAACAACAAACTACCTCATAGTTTGGTTGCTCTAGTTGATGAACGCCAAACACGTCTCCATATAAAGGACGCCCATACTAGTTGACAGAAAAACATGAAAAATATCAACCTAAACCAAAACCTTGCCCCCAGTTACTCAAAAAGAAAAAAAGATCTAGCACCCAAATCTTTAGTTTATTTTTGTCTGTGCTTTCCTCTGAAAAGAAAAATAATAATGATGCTATCCCAATAAATTTGCATCCTGCTGTTTAAACATGGAACTCAATGCCACCGATGCCAAAAATTCACCTCATCAACAGGAGGTTTGCCCCAACCTCCAGGATGATAACCAAAGCTAGCACCTGGTGGGATAGGAGCATTCAGTCCAGGAATCTTTAAATGTGGATATGAAGGTGGAGGCCCATATCTCTGCAATAGAAACAAACTGTTCAAATAAACCATAGACAGAAACAAGTATTACTAAGATAATCTATAACAAATCATTTTAGCTAGAAGAAGACAGGATGCTCAAATTGACAATACACCTGCATGTTAATCAGCCATGGAGGAGGAGCACCATCAGGCATACCAAGAGCTTCTTTAAGTTCATGTGACAACAACCCAGGCTTCATCTCCCTAAGCTTCACCTGTAAAATTTCCACAAAAGAGAATTAGTTCATTCAACAATAAGACAATTACAAAGAGCCAAAAAGGCAAAGAGATGAACCACAGGAATTACAGAAAATACATAATATCGGTATAAAATAGTCCAAAATAATATTTATTGAGCTACATTACTTAATCTACAGTAAATAAGAGCAAAATTCCATTAGAGAAAGCAAACAAACAAAAATGCGAGAGAACCAAATTCCGACTATGTTAATGAAGCATGCCCACCACAAACTGAAATCATACACTAGGTAAGCACAGAAATTACACCTCAAACTCTTTTCCTTCGTGGTACAGGTCACCATGTGTGGTCAACTTTGGCTTTGTCTGGTTCTTAAAGAAAGCGTCATGTAGAACCTGTCATAAGAGGAAGTGGTATCAGCATTTTCAGATAAATCTATCCCACTCTCTTCACACTTGAGTGGAGTCATTCAGACCTGATAATCAATATCCATTTTCCCCATTTTTGGTTGCATACGTTCACGCTGCTTCTGTTTCAGCTTCTTACTATCCTCCTTTTCAATGTATGCCTACATAAATATTGAGAACAAGATGAACCCCTAAGAACTTTCAATAGAATAAATTTTAATTCCGAAGATTTAAATTCCACAATAAAAAGTGAATATAATAAGTATAAGAAGGAACTAATTTTCAAAGATAATAAAATAATTAAATGTTCTAGGTCTTGACAGGAGAGACTCCAGCAACTATTTCAGCCAAAACAATTTAAATAGATAATGTTTTCCAAATCAATGTGGTTCTCGCTCAAAATCGTGATAAGTTGTAGCAGAAGCACCAGCAATTACCTGTCTCAATTTCTCGATTCCAGTAGCTGCAATATAGTCTGGAAGTTGAAAAGGCTGTTTCTCAATACCACGTTTGCCCTGCATAATAGAAAGAGAAAATTATATCTGAATTCCTATGGATGTCTTTACTAAAACCTAATTATGTCATTCACTAACAAATAATTAATAGACGTAGTAACAAACCACATCTGCAATATAAAAGGAAAACATTCAGTCCAAAACATAAAGATAAACATTTTAAAATTATAAAACCATCTGAATCACTGTGGTGAAGACATATTTAGAAAACTAGGTTTTCCAAATATATTGGACATGGCGTGGGCACACCTAAATGAACATTTTGGTCCACGCATGGGATAACCATAGCTAACTAGACCCACCCACCCTCGCATTTTATCAAAAAGAAACCGTTCAAGGGTCCCCATTGGCAAACATGATGACATGTCCTGGCTCCATGACGGTTACAGCAGGCCCCTGCAAGAACCACATATATGTATAAGAGGGGTGAAATCTTATGGACTTTTATCACCCACGCCCCTTATACCTCCTATTTGCACCCTTAAACCATATGATACAGGTCACAATTTATTTTCCCAAAAACGCCAGTAACGTTTTCTTGTCATCCCATATTTTACATGAAAGCACTAACCTGTAAAAACTTTCGCTTTTGACACCAATGTCTGGGAACAGGGACAGTATTTCGATAGGATTTCAGAAACACAAGCAGCTTAGGGTCTGCAGCAGTTGCATCCCAAACCTGGCAAGTAAGAAACCAAAAAAATCAAAGTTATAAGATATAGGACAGCCAAACAATCGTGAAAACTTGAATAAGTTCTTATGTTCACTTCTACGACTGCAATTTTGCTGTAAGTTCTAAATATTAGCTGCACCCATCTTCTCTAAGATTCCAAAGAATGATGTCCAATAATATGTACCGGCAACAAGTACCGGCAAGAAAACAAGAAAACAAATGAATATATACAACAAGTACCGGCAACAAATTGGAAGATATCATGACATGATATCATAACTTGGATGACACAATCATTTTTTGGTGATAAACAAGTATGAATTAATAGATCTTTCCAAAATGATGACAACACAAATGATCACTAATTGAAATAGAAGTAAACAGTCCAAGCAAGAAAGAAACCCAGGGACTTCATCTTTTATTATTTCCGCTCAGGGACCTTTTATGATGCCCAAAAAATGCTTTTTGCCAGTGCAAGACCAAGCTCTCAGAAAAAAATGCAATTGGCATCCCCTACATGTTGTCTATTCGAACTTAATCTTTTAACTTCACTAAGCGTCTGGAAAGTAGTAAACCCTACCAAAACCCTAATCCAGTTACTACAGTCAGTTTGGGCTAACATAAAGTCAGGTTCATAAAGTCAGGTTCAAAGCTTTCATCTCATGAAGGAATGCAGTCCATTATGTCCAGGAAATGAGGAATAAATGGATGAAAACTATTGCTTGAGCTTAAGTAATAGCTCAGTAGTCACATGGGGGATTTCTAGTGGGAGGTCTTGGGTTCAAGTCTACACAGGGGCATAGGGCAGGGGTAGCCTTTAAGCAAGTATACTGTTTCAGAAGAAAAGGGATGAAAATGTGGTACATTATAAATGCAGCCAAGAAAGCCATTGAAACCATATGGACTCTGCTAGAAGAGCTTCTGTTGAATGTTGATTACACACTACATCCCACACCCTCACTATGAATTAAATCCAATATCTTGCTCAAGAAACTTCCCGTCTGGCTATTCAGCAAAGGCCAACCACATATTTTCACTTAGTTTCTTGAAAAGACTTTCTGGTTGATAGGTGTTCACAGTGGAACAGCCAAAAAAATAGTTGGAGGGCCAAGGCCACGTTAGAGCAACTGAAATGATGCAAGAACAAACATAAGACAAATTAACCCCTAATCATACCTCAACAACATCAGGTCTAGAGCATATTTGTTTCAACTCCGCAATTTTCATTCGCCTTTGCAGCTAAGAAAACAACAACGATCACAAAAAAAAAAATAATTAGACAAAAAAAAAAGAAGTGAAAGACGGGTCAGAACAATTAGGGAAAGATGAAACCTTTTTCTTCTTATTGGAAAGTCCTTTTTCCTTTTGTTGTGCATCTTGGTCTTCCTCTTCCGAGTCAGAGTCTGAGTTCCTTTTGGCTGCAGCATCAGTAGCTGCATCATCCTGCTTCTCTTTCCCCTGCCAATACAGTAATATCTTATTCAGATAACAAAACATCCTAAATGACCAAAAGAAATATGGTTTAATAACATATCTTTCTCATACTTCACTATCACCAGCTGCATCGCTAAAGCTAAACTTCTCAAAAATATGCTTAAAGTCTTCAATAAAACCATCCGCGAAATCTGCTTTTTCAGGAACGTATTCTATCTCGACTTGCTCAAGGACCTGCTAAAACCCAACATATAATTTGTTAGGAAAGGACAACATGTAAACTCCAGAAAACCGAAATGATGGTCAAGTTTTCGATCTAACTGCGCATAAATAAGTTAATCAAATAAACATAACCTTTACAGTCACGGGAAGGTGCTTTCAGAACTAATGCCCGTAACATGTGCAAATAACAGTTTGAAAAACAGAGGACGAAAAACCTAATAAGTTTTAGAGGATAGAATCTGGACGCGCAATGTAAAGATACTGAAACGAATGGCAAAGGGTGGACAGTACCAACTTTAAAATATCAAAAATAAATTTACCATGAGAAGAAAAAGAAGAAAAAATGGGCAAGTAAATCATAAGTCAACAAATCGTGTCAATCACAAATATCGATTCGAATGACGTAAATCTACATATTTCATCATTTATCACACAATTATCGGGCTCAACAAGTAAAAACCAACCCGAGCCAGTCTAGATCCCTTAACTAATCTCCTCCGCAAGAACTAAACCCTAACCACAAAGGAGAACGGGTGTACCTGCTGAGGGTCGGCGTTTTCCTTGCTTTCATCGGGAGCATCGCTCTCTTCCCCCGCGTCCTTTCCCTCGACAGAGACTAAGGATGCTTTACTGTTCTTCTTCTGCTTTCTCCGTCGACGACGACGGTCACTCTCCTTGGATTTCTTCCCCGGAGCCGCAGCACCATTCTGAAAGTCTCCGTTAGGGGTAACACCATTCGCCACAGTTAAGGATTCAACTGTCCCGTTCGCCGTCTCCACTGCCATGATCGCCGGTGAAACAGAAGCTTTTCCCCTTCAGCCCCGACCTCAGTCCTAGCAGGGTCGGTGTCCTTCCCGGGAGCAACGAGTTGAAGCCGATATAAATTGGTGCGCTCGTATTATGTGTCCTCCTATGAAGATCTGAACCGTCAATCTTTGCCTAGATAACTATCGCCCGTTAAGCTTGGTCAAGCCAAACGTGAAGGTGAAAAGTAGCAAGGTCCTATACAAGGTTTAAGTATCGGAGATATGCAAAGTATCGGACACACACGATTCGTTTTTGGATACGTTTAGATACGTTATGAAACACATGTAAATTATGAAAACATAGAAAAAAATAAGAAGAGATATTAGTAATATTTTATTTTAGTAATTTTATAAAATAATAAATAGTACAGATACTAATAATTCTAATCTAATAACTAAATCATAAAAAATTATACAGTGATTATATTTAACAATTAATTAATCAACATAATTTGTCACACATTGGTTCAAAACAAGTATTTCTAACTTACATAGCCTATTATAACTTGTATCAAAGACAAAACTAAACAGTCAAATTATACCAAGGCTAGAATATTTCATGTATATATGATCTTGAAATATATTTCTATTAATAAAAATATTAAATTTAGTAGGAATGGTGCAAAGAGTGAATGAAATAGGTATAAAGTTCTAGATGTTTTTCATATTTAAATATTCAAAATAGTTAATATTATAAGAGCTGAGTCAAATCCTAAATTCTATTGTGAATTTACCTTACTTTATAACATTGTTAACATGAAAAAAGAATTTCATGGGTTCCTTTGATTTATATTCCTAGTTGTTCAAATATGTATTGGTGAAGTATCATACATATTGACCTTTGTTTCCTTGATACAGAAGAAAACTTGCGAAAACAAACGGAAACATAAGGATACGGGGGTTTGTTTCCATTTGTTTCTTGTAAATGGAAACAAACCCCCGTATCCTTATGTATCCGTTTGTTTCCTGTAAATGGAAAGTCCCTATGTTTTTAGTTTTCTTAACTAAAGATATGGATATATATTAAGCTCTATTGAGAGTTTCATATTGATATTGCAAACCATGCTATTTGAGTGAACCCGATCGGGTTTAGCTGTTCACCTTCAACTATGTTTTTTATAGGAATTTTTATTGTAATATTATAAAGTAAGGATGTCTTTTATAGAATCCCAAATATTACAGTCATCCATAAAAAGTAACGTGGGCATAGCCCATTTGATTTGCAATCTTCTATGATAGTGTTTTTTCAAAAAAAGGAGGATCTTATTTCCTCCATACACGGATCTTTGTTGAGCCTAACTCAGCCACAGATGAACCTTCCTTTGCCAATCTGTCCGCTACATAGTTGGTCTCCCTGAAATGGGTGCTTGACGAGGATGTCCTGCATGACTGGATCAGTGGGATTAACCGCCAATGAGATGTCGTTTCTTGCCTGGTAGTCCGAATAGCTAACATGGAGTCCCCCTCGATAATAACCTGTGAATTATGGTAAAAATGGTGGAGCAATCAAAGGGTAAGTAATAAAGTGTGGACTTTGCTTCATTGTTCGATTTTTTCGGTATGGCCCATGAGGCTAGTATTAATGGATTGCCGAGCCCCACACCCCAAACTAGCTATTCTCTAAAAACAAGACCCATCAAAGTTGGCTTTTATAAAGTTTTGTGGTGGTGTGTCCCATTTTTGGTTAATTCTAGGAGGCTATGGGAGAATCTGTATCGGAATGTTCTTGTGTTTTGCAATGTCGTGAACATTTAGGAGTATCCTTCGTTTAATCTGCTTTACATTCTGCTGCACATTCTGAAACAGTCTTTGATTTTCTCTCGCACCAGATTTCCCATAGAGTGACAATGATTTTCAACTGTAGTTCTGGTTTTTTTGCCCAATCTGGACTTACAAATATCATTTGTAAAATTTGGCGCACGGAGAATAGGTCTGTTGGGATAGACATTCCTAGTTGTAAATATAACTCATTTGCGTATGGGCATGATAGGAACATGTGTGTCGCTGATTCTGTCGTCAGGTGACACAAGAAGCAATTATTTTGAGTATTAAATCCGCGCTTAATTAACATGTCCATTGTCGGTAAACAATCATGGAGAATCTTCCATAAGAACAGCTTGTGTTTGGGGAGAATAACAAGACCAAATTTTTCTCCATAAGAATAGCTTGCTTTTCTATTTTGCTCTTGGAATGAATTTTGTGGTATGTGTTTTTAATTGCAAAGTATCCATCTGATGTTATAGACCAGATAGGTTGGTCTTTTGAGATTCTGTTAGTGAAAGCTTCAAGGATTTGATTTGCTACGTCCATAGGCCAAAGCCTATGGACGTGTGATTCAATGCTTGTCTCCCTCTTTTCTAGTATCCACCTTTTTTTTTCCATGGGTTGGACCGGCCCACTTATCAATCTATTGTATTGAACTAGTGGTCCTTGGAGGTTTGGTAACCAGTGGTCGTACCACACAGAGAGATCCTTTCCTAGGCCCAGTTGGCACCTAAAATTTTTTTGAAATCCTCTAGCAATGGTCTAGTTTGTTTCCATAGTAATGAATCACTCAATTTTTTTCTTTGGGATATCATGTATTGAGTGCCTTTATTTATCTCCCATAACTTGTGCCCGGAGAGAATCTTGTTCTGTGAATATTTGCCATAGAATTTTCATTCTATATGTGTTGCTTAGTGATTTAAGGTTGCGTAAACCCAATCCTCCTTGTGCTATGGGTGCACATAAGTCATCCCAATTTGTGAGATGAATTTTACGTTGACCCTTGTAGTCCCACAAAAAATCTCTAAATAATTTTTCTATTTTGGATATAACATTTAAGAGAAGGTCAAAGCAAGATATTAAATGTGTTGGGAGACTAGAAAAGCACTGATTTTATCAATGTGAGTCGACCACTTTGGGATAGCGTTTTTTTAGCAACCTTGAAGTCTATTTGATATAGACTCGAGCAATGGGTCATATGTTGCTCTAGTTAGCTTTTTTGATGGAATAACAATCCCTAGATGTTTTCCTATAGATTGTGTAATAGGAAATGGTAAGATTAAGCTGATGGTTTGTTGGAGTGTTTCTGACGTGCCCTTTGTAAAAAAAAAAAAAAAAAAGTAGGTTTTTTGTGCATTTATTTTTGGCCAGCCGTATGTTCATATTTTGATAGTATTTTTTTTATTGTATGGGCCAAGCCTAATTTTGATTTGGCAAAGAGGACCGTATCATCTGCAAATTCTAGATTGCATACGGTTGGGCTTTTTGTGGAGTGTGACCAAGGTATAATGTTTTTATTTTCAATCTCATTTTGTATACAAGATGAGAGTAATTTCTGGCATAAAATAAATATAAACGGAGAAATGGGTCTCCTTGTTGTATCCCTTTTTTTGGCCAAAAGTGTCAGTTGGAGAGCCATTTATGAGCACTTTATATGACGTCGATGTTATACAAACTAACAATAAGTGCTGCCATTGGGAGGGAAATTAAAGCATTGAAGTTTATGTTTTATGAATTGCCACGATAGTGAGTCAAAAGCTTTTTGTAAGTCAAGTTTTAACCCAAAGAATGTATTTTTTTTTATGTTGGGAATCAAACAAATTTATGATTTCATGTACTAACTAGTGTGTTGTCTTGTGATTTGTCTTCTTTTATGAAGGCTATTTGGGAGGGTCCTATCAAGATTAGGATAATTTTTTTTAGCCTATTTGCCAAGATTTTAGAAACAATCTTATATATCACATTGCATAGGCTGATCGGTCTGAAGTATGTGAACTTCTTTGGGGCCTTGTTTTTGGGAATTTGTGTGATAAAAGTTTGATTTAATGTGGGGTCCATCTGGCTAGTTATGAAAAGAGAAGATAAATTATGTGTTATATCTTCCTTTATGAGGTGCCAGTGTCTCCTAAAAAATATGGGTTAAAACCCATCTGGGACTGGGCTTTTATATGGTTCCATCGAAAAGAGGGCTTGTCTAACCTCTTTTTGTGAGAATGGTTTGTATAATTCCTCGCCTGTTGGGGTGTTAGGGCAATTTTGGGTTAGAATTTTCTTGGATCGGTATATACACTAGTGATAGTGTATGTGAATTTGAAGTGGCGCCATGCTTCTATCCTTATCTCTTCCTCATTTTCTAGAAGTTGACCATCTACTAATTCTATTGTTTTAATTTGATTTATTTCCTTTCTCACTTTCGCAAAAGTGTGAAAGAATTTTGTATTTTTGTCTCCATTTTTTATGAAATATTGTCGTGCTTTTTGGCATTCATGTATGTACTGAATTCTTAAAAGCCGCATGTGTTCATGTTGTAATTTTTGTTCCTCCGCTATTAATGTGTGATCATTAGGCAAGGATGTTAATTGTATTTGTGTTTTCCTAAGTTGTTCTATATTTTGCCTAATTTTTTTGTGGAAATTTCCAAATGTGGTTTTGTTCCACTGTGTTAGGTTCTCAACCATTTTCTGAAATCGTATAGCTAAGAGGTCTAGGGATACTGTGGCTTTGTGGCATCCCACATAGCTTGATATCTAAAAAATTGTTCTTTTCTTTTTTGGGGTGTCAGTCGGATTAACAGGGGAGCATGATCCGATCTAATTCTAGGAAGAACAAAAACCTTCGTGTCAGATAAAGATGTTGCATTAAAGTCACCAGCTAATGCCCCTGCATTATTTGTGACCTGAGCATACCTTTGGATGCAATTTAATACCTCTTTCCATCGAGGCTGGTTCGGTGGTAAGTAAATAAACCATAAGGATACCACCCTTTTTTTTGTTATTCTCGTAAAAATACCAAATTGGTTTGCTAGATTGACTGTTAGTGATACTGAGTCTTTCCAAAGGAGACACGTCCTGCACAAAGACCTAGGGAGGGTACCACGTGATTATTATTATATTTTTTTGAAACCCATTTGATAAGTTTTGTATTTAACGGTTTCATCGATTTTGTTTCACTCAGGAAAATTATATTGGGTCTGTGTTCATCTACAATCTGTAGTTAAAGCCGAGGCATTTATGATGTCTCGGATATTCCATATAATACAATTATCCATAAAGTGGTTTCAGTCTCTTACCCGGGAACGGTCGAGCTGTGTGCTCCTCGGTCACAGTTCTCTACATCTTTTGTGCTGCCTAATATGGAAGTACGACGTTTCTCGGAGACTCTCTCTTCCTCCCTCGCCTTGGACTTACTCCTTCGAGGGTGTTTATCGCCGCCATTACAATATTTTTTCCATTTGAGACCTTGTACTCGTGCGCCGTAATTAAATCCATGGTAGTATACAACGTCCCTTGTGTCTAATTCAGGTTTGCTATAAACTGATAATTTTATATCGTTTGCTTGAAGCATTCTTCAGGAGGAATAAGTGCTGAGAAAGTTGTTGCTTTTTGAGGTAGCCTTACTGACATTTGCACCCACCCTCGGTGTTGTGCTGATTTGGTTTGGATTCTCCTCTCACTCAGAGGAGACTTCGATGATCCTATTATACGTAGCAAGCGTAAGTTGAAGATTAAATTTTTTTTCCTCACCTGGTTGCCATTGCTTGAATTTTTCCAATGTAATCTGCTTTTGCGTCTGTGAGGAAGATGAGCCGAGTGTTTGAGTCTGATTTCTTGTTGATTTGTATTGCTTTGTCGGTCTATGCATTTTGTCTTTTGAGGACGATGAGGCTGGGTGGGGAGGGCTCGAGTGTCCTCGTTTATTTACCATATGCCAGTCCGAGGACTGGTCGTCACCTTCATCTTGACTCGGTGAATGAACCGAGTCTTTCGACTCCTCTGTTTGTATTTTTCCCCTACACTCTTTGTTGAGTGTCCCCATCTTTTGCAGTACTCACATGCTCTAGGTCGGCTTTCAAAATGCAGTGGAATCTCACAGATATTATATGAGGTATCCAACTATATTTTGTTTATCTTGTTACTTAACACATCGATTTCTATCTTGACTCTTGCATGTAATTTTGTACCCTCTGGCTTTCTAGTAGATTCGTCCATCATCAAATACTTCCCTACTGGCTGCAAAATTTCTTTCAGCGCATCGTCGTGCCAATGCATAACTAGAAGCTTTAGAAGCTTCACCCAGACCGACGTAAGACGAAACAGGTATGATTCCACGTCGAACCCACGTGGCCAGCGGAAAAGATGTAACATTGAGTCTCCTATGGCTATCGGGGAGAGATCCCTTAGCTTTTGACAGTGTTCTGGTGTGGGCATTTTATGGTGAAATACCCAAGAGGCATCTTGAGAACTGATACTGTTGGATCCTAAAACTTTCCTACTCTCAGGGCTTGCTGCAGAGAGTTTGCTATGAAGATTGGTGTACCGGGGATACGACCTACGAAGATGCCTATCAGGGAGAAGGACATACCTTTGTCAATGCTTGCTTTTGACAGTGTGACTCGGTGTAGTTGTTCGGAAAGACCAAACACCTCTGTTTTTGGTTTGGGCGAGTGAAATTCCAGACTCTGGGTAGCTTCCGAATCGGATGACACCATCAGTGGTGCTTTTCCTTTGTTTGACACCTCGATTTCAGAAGAGATAGCAGCAGCCGTCTCTATGGGATATTTGGGTGAGCCGTTGCATTCTTCAGGTGCAGCAGAAGCTCCTTCTTCCATTTTTAGCAAGTCAAAGTTTTTCAGCAGGGTACTGGATATGCGAACGGGGAATAGAAAGTGTGTAGTAACAGGAGGGCGGTGGGGAAAATTTAGGGTCCTTAATGTAGATAATATAGCTGGTGAGATAGTTATTTTGGGAGTTATCTGGTGACCCCTTGGGTAGGCACGTGTTTTTTTTCAAATCTTTGGTATAAGATTTTTGGGCGATTTGGTTTGGGTATCTTAATGAAATTAATGTGTATACTGCAGACTGGTTTGGATACAGATGTCCAGGGAATGTTTTTGAATCAGAATCAGATATGGTAGCTAACGATGGTTTTAATGCATTTAAAGGGGGAGGCTCCATGTATGGGGACACCGTTGCGCTTTATGGCTTGCACCAGGTCGTGGGGCAATTCTATCTCGCAATTAATCCCTGGTCTGGGGTCAATGCATTGTATCCACGTAAGCTCATCGTCTCCTGCATTATTTCCGGCAAACCTTCTCTGTGCTCGGGCGAGATAAGGCCTAGCAAGGAAACAACCGTCAGTAGTTCGCCTATCAACTTTGAGGGATTTTTACCTTTTGGTCTTGAAAGCTGGATTTTGAAGTGTTGGTCCAGTTTCGATTTGGCATCTGTCTCCCAAAGCGTGTCTTTGATGTGGTAGTTGTGCAAGGGTGGCTTTCGTCTTCGTCTTCTTCGTCGATCGTCGATCTTTTGCAATCTGTGGCGTTTGCGTCTTCTGCGTCATTTGAGTCTTCCAACTCTGATTTGGCTTGTGTTTCGGTGATGGTCCTTGAGGGGAAATATGCATATGTTGATCCGTATTTTGTTCTCTGATTTCTGTAAATCATTTTTTTCCTGTATCTCTCCGATCTGTGTATCAGTGAGTGTGTTCTCCTTCTCTTTGCTAATGCGTGTTGGGCAAAGTTCCATATCTTCTGGAAGTCTGTATGAGAGGTGAGGTTTGAGAATTTGTGGAACTTCGTATTTCCAAAGATTTCTGCTTTTGTGAAGAGATTTCCTCCGTGTTTGGTGAGTGTGTTGTCTGAGTTGTATTTTGGCTTTGGCTGAACTGAGATCTTGTTTCCGTGGGTTGATTGTGGTAGCTGATCGTTGTAGTTTCCTTTGAATTCTGATCTGTGCTTCTTTTTCACTTCATCTCTTCTTCGCGCCAGCCAGCAACTCATGATTGTGTGACCCTCACTCTTACCTTCAACCTGGTTTAATCACTCGACTTGGAAAGGTTTCTTAGAACTCAGTTACTACATAACTCCAGCCAACTTGATCAGACATTTGAAAGGTTTTTCAATTAATTAAGCCAAAAAAAAAATCCCCTCAAAGCCTATATCGAGCCAAATAAGACAAGCCCATCTGCTCTAGACCTAAAAATGTAGTCCGTGTATGTCAAATTAATTCGAGCTCAAATATACCATTTGATCGAGGGGTGATTCCCTAATAAGAGTAATTACCTATCATCCTAATTGGCTTCCAAATCAGTAATAAAGGATGGGTTAGATTTGTGTATAAGTTGGGATGACAACTAGGATTCCATGTACGAGAATCCGTGCAAGAGGGTAAGATATGTGTATCGGTATTTTCTTAAAAATCATGGTTAAACCGAGTAGACTCATCTTATAAAGTTGGTCTAGAGTCTCTTTGAAAATAACTAGCTGAAGTTATAGACCTTGTTTTCCATTAAAAAGCAAACATCTTTTTTATATTTTCATTTGTATGTAGGGCTAATCTCTGACAATATGGGTTGAGGCCTACGTACGAGAATTAGCTCTATTACTATACAAAGTTTGGTCCCAAATCTGTTCCAAAATGGCTATGCAAAATTAGAAAATTCATTTCACATTAATAAATCAGAATTTTTTCTACTCTCAATTGTATGTTAAAATAGTGATATCCTCTAACTTGAGGTAGTTGTGATTAAGTTCAAGATATCAAAATAAATTATAGTGTGACACAACCCATTAGGTCAGATATGTTAACCACCTTTTTCCACATTGATATCGTCACTTTTATTAATAAAAAAGAAGGGAGATGATATTTCCTTTTTGTTATTATGTGACTTTCTATACCTTGGTATGGAAAAAATAGATAATGAAACTGATTATAGAAAAATCGAGGCCTTCTAAAAAGTTATTCCAACTTTTCCACACTCTTTTGTAGATGATACAACAATTCTGACTTCGGAAGATGGTACGCATGTTCTATATGCTGAACAATGCATCTATATTTAGTTGATTATCATACACATTATTTGTTTTATTTGTTCACCTTCTCCAACTTTGCACAGATCACGACATACAAATAGGTTTTGGATAAGAAAAAAAGATCGTTTTTTTTTTTTTTAAATTTCGATCTATGTGATTAAAATAATTTATATGTTTTCAAGTAGTTGAGATGAGATTGTCATCAGCTGGCTTAAAAGGAGGATTAAGTCCGGCCAAAGGTGGTTACTTTTTTTTCCGTATCCATAATAATAGCAGCCCAATCCATTTCATGAATAAAATGTGACCAATTAACCAACCGACAAAACTACTTGTTAAAAATAACATCTTGCTATTGCATCGAAACAAATAAATGTTAACAAATCTGGTTAAAGTTGAACTTGGTAAAATGAAATGGTTAAATAATTGAAAAATGAGGTTATTCAAGAATAACCATTGAATCCAGAAATTACACTAAACTTTTGATGGTAAAATAAAATTTGATGCACTGGATTTAGATCCATGATCTTTTTCCCTTGGACTTCTAACATTGCAAACTATACACCGTTGACGTGACGGTGTTATGAGTCGATAAGACTTAAAAATCTTCCCATTAATCAACTAATTTAAAAGTTAACAAA
Organism: Aristolochia contorta; assembly: GCA_022405105.1. Classification (NCBI taxonomy): domain Eukaryota; kingdom Viridiplantae; phylum Streptophyta; class Magnoliopsida; order Piperales; family Aristolochiaceae; genus Aristolochia; species Aristolochia contorta. The sequence continues at coordinate 10,330,137 of CM039666.1, read as the reverse complement.
GCCTCACTCCCTATAACCATGTTCTTACTTTGTTGTTTAACAATTTTAATAGGTAGTCAACTTAAACACGAATTCGGCTAGTCGAGTCATTTAGTTAGCTAAGTTAAAACATTCCCGGATTCCGAAACAAGCCCTTCAGAGTTCCACAAAGATGTATCCACTTGCCATGTGCCAAGGAAGCGAGTCAACGAACGCAGGTGCTTATACTAAAAAAATTCCTTTGTCCAGGTGATATAAATTTTCAAAAAATACTATTATTTATAAAAATATAAAGTATAAAAATATCTATTTCAAATATTACTATTTAAAACTACATATCCTTGTCAAATATTATCGTTTACAGAAATAAAATTAGCAACTTAGATTTACTTCATGTTCTAAAATTATTAACCATAAAATCGTATATTCCATGCTGGTAGGATTCGTGGAAATTAGGATTTTAAGAAATAGAACAAAGATTCTCCGAGAGAGTCGGAACTAATAAAATCCGATTACATGCACAAATTATTCGCTAATTTTTCTTTCAATTTTCTTTTCCGTTCGCAGTCCTCCGTCATTCAGAAAGAGTTAATTGCTAACTTTAAGCACTGTTTAAAAATGGAAGTAAATCCGTGCTACCGAAATCTCATCTGTGCCTGTACGTTCGTCGTCGTTCCTCACTGCCACGAAATTTCTTTACTTACCCGCGTTTTCCTCTACGTTCCTTCATTGATGTTTCTTCTTCCCATTTGCCACTGGTAAAAATCTGTCGTTGAATTCGGTTTTCATTTGCTTCATGGATAGAAAGAGGAAGGGCGAGCGATAGTTTCTTTCAGCCATTGTCAACGATTTTGTTTCTTTTTTTTTCTTTTCTGATTCTGAATCGAATTCTAATGGGAGTTTTGAAGATTGAAAAAAATACGGATTACCGGATTCTCAACGGAGGGTTTTTTTCTTCTTCTCCTTCTTCGCTCTCTCTCATCACGTGATCCGGAGAATGGCAGACGTCAGGGGAAGTAAGGTTTTTTTTTTTTATGCTGAAAATGGCGAGATGAGCCAATAAGCCTGGATTTAACTCGTCTGCTGGCGAGGAAAGGGCCCACGCGCGTCGGATGTTCCAATGAGAAGAAAGGGAGTCTTCCTCAAAACCTCGGTCGTTGTCTGAAACGTCTTCGCCTCCATTTTCCTTTAGATCTGGTCAAGCGCACCTGTTTCTGCTCTGGGCGCGAAGAACCTCTTGTCTTCTCCTGTTAGAGAGATAGACAGAGGGACAGAAAATGGGAATGGGGGATCCCCAAGTAAATGGGATCGCCAATGGAGATGGCTTCTCCAGATATTCCAAATACCTGAAAATGGGCACCGAACTCAGAAATGACAGCGACGAAATCCAGAACCAACAGAGTAAGAGCCTCTTCAGCAGCAAATATGTCATGGCTTGCGCCATTTTCGCTTCTCTCAACTCCGTGCTTTTGGGATATGGTAAATCAACTTCTTCTTCTTTCTCTTTAAGATTAATTTTCGCCTGCTCCTATTTTACCGTTTTATTGTACACGTTCGAAGTCAACCTTTCTTTGCCCCATTGTTTTAATCTGACGGCAATTTTTCCTTCTTCCACGTTTTCACCCGTAAAGCTCGATCCTTAATCTCTAAAACCATTTCCCAGTTTTGCTTATCTACCTGTAATCTTCTTGAACATAGAATTGGGTATTTATACGCAAACTTGTTATGGTTCGATGACTTATTTTTTGTCCAGAAAATGAAGCTCCGTAGCTTCCTTTTTTATTTGATTGTATAGGAATTGACAATTTTGCTAGAAAAGCAAAAAGAATCTGGATGGAACAATAATGTATCTCATGTCAGACGGCTGTTTTTTCTTTCTTCTTGCTTGATCTGCGTGGATTATGCCTATACCAAGGGATATTCTCGTCTGGTTGAACTAGTCTAGAAAGATCTGTATTTTGCTTGTTCAAGAACTAGTGGATGAGATTTTTTGAACTTAAATCAGATGCTTACAAGCACGAGGCAGTAATTTAACTCAAGAATTTTGAGACGGATGATTTTCATGCATTCTCATCATTCCACTGTTTCTTTACACTGTCGGCAAGCCACATTCTATCTCTGAACACTAAAAACAGCATAAACTAAGTAAAACTTCAAAATCTATTATTTGCATTCGCATTTATTAACCTTATCCAAGAGGCCTCATGATAGCTGATGACCATCTATTCATAAAGATTTCAAACACCACCTAGAGTGTAGCTCGAGCTCATCCTCTGCGTTTTAGTAACCTTGATGTGTTTATTTTCTTGTGTGTAGTTACATTTCTTAGTCTAAAAAAATATAATCCAAAAGAAAATGTTTGTATACTAATTTAAGGTTCTCAATATGCAGATGTTGGAGTTATGAGTGGAGCCATTATCTTCATCCAAAAGGATCTGAAAATAAGCCAGTTTCAAGAAGAAATCCTTGTTGGATGTTTGAGTTTATTTCACTCTTAGGTAGCTTGGGAGGGGGAAGAACCTCAGATGCTATTGGGAGGAAATGGACAATGGGTGTAGCTGCCATAGTTTTCCAAACTGGTGCTGCTGTAATGGCTGCTGCTCCATCATTTAAAGTATTGATGGTTGGGCGACTTTTTGCTGGTGTAGGGATAGGCTTTGGGGTGATGATTGCTCCTGTATACATTGCTGAGATATCCCCTGCTGTTGCCAGAGGAGCTCTCACTTCTTTCCCCGAGATCTTTATTAATTTTGGAATTCTTCTTGGTTATGTCTCAAATTATATGTTCTCAGGTCTTCCTATCCACATTGGGTGGCGAGTGATGTTGGCTGTGGGGATTCTCCCTTCAGTCTTTATTGCAGGTGCTCTGTTTATCATTCCAGAATCACCAAGGTGGCTGGTGATGCATAACCGAATTGATGAAGCAAAATTTGTTCTATTAAAGATAAACCAGAGTGAGAGTGAAGTGGAAGAAAGACTTGCTGAGATTGAGGAAGCAGCTGGGACAAAAAATTCTGAGAATAAGTACGAAGACAACGCTACATGGTATGAGCTACTGAGGCCATCACCAACAGTTCGTCGAATGCTTATTACTGGCTTGGGCATCCAGTGCTTCCAACAGATAACAGGCATTGATGCTCTTGTGTATTACAGCCCCACGGTCTTTAAGGAAGCAGGGATTGAAGGTGATCAAGCGGTTCTTGCTGCAACCGTGGCTGTTGGATTCACCAAGACTATTTTCATCCTTGTTGCAATCTTCGTTATTGATAGAGCTGGGAGAAAACCACTGTTATATGTGAGCACAATTGGGATGACTGTATGTCTGTTTGGTTTGGCCATTACCCTGGCTTTGTTGGTACATGGGTTGAGCTCAAAAGAAGTTGGAATAGGACTGGCAATCTTGATGGTGTGTGGAAATGTTGCTTTCTTCTCAGTGGGGATAGGTCCGGTTTGTTGGGTTTTGACATCGGAGATTTTTCCTTCAAAGTTGCGTGCCCAAGCAGCTTCACTTGGGGCAGTGGGAAATAGAGTGAGCAGTGGCCTGATTGCAATGTCCTTCCTATCCTTGTCTGAAGCCATTACAGTGTCTGGAACTTTCTGCCTCTTTGGAATGACTTCAGCTCTTGCTGTGGCCTTTGTCTACTTCTTTGTTCCTGAGACAAAAGGTAAAAGTCTGGAGGAGATTGAGTTGTTGTTTCAAGATGCAAGTGATTTACGGAGTGGTGAAGTGGAGCTTGGAGATGTGGAGCGTCTGGTGCAGAAAGAATGAGCATCTGGTGGGTTTAGTTGATCTCTCCAATTTATTGACCTTGAAGGTTTTTATGGCCTGTGAAGATCTCCTGGCTCTAGTTGTATGGGAATGAGTACTGAACCCTCCCAAGTGAAGCCTTTAGAGTTGAGATTCTACAATTCTTTTTTCAGATGCATACTGGGGATTTTCCCTGTGTAAGTTTAGCATTTGCTGATATTCTAAATGGTCACTGTACTCGAAGATGAAAACCATATGCAAGTTACACTACCATAATTTTACCTCAGAGAGAGGGCAGGGGAATGGATCCCCATCTCTTGCCCAATGAATGTATATGAGCTGCCTGTACACGCTGTTTAGATTCTGGAAATCAGATTATGTTTATCTTAGGTGAAATGTTCTTTTAGCAAATCAATAAAGTTCAGTTCCATTGTTACTGTAGTCTCTCTTTCTTTTGTTTGCAAGAATCCTCATCTCCCACCCAAATCTTGCTGCTTTTGAAAGAATGCTTCTGTAAACTTCTAAGCAATCAATTGGCAATCCTTGTGTTGCCTGCAACTCTCATTTCAACAACTGCAAAAGAAGGAGAAAAATGTAGAAGGCTTACGCGTCTCGGATTAGTGCGCCTAATTTTAAATAATTTTATTAATTTTGTGTATGAGATGAATAAAATGAGAATGCTAACACGCGGACGAGAGAAAAGAAACTGGATGGCTTTCAGCTTTACTTGCGGGAGTCGAAACAGCGCTCCCCTCTTTTTCTATATGAATCTTCTGTGAAGGCAATCCCACACCAAAAAGGAGAAAAAAGAGAATGGACAGATGGAAAGCAACGGAGAGGAACGTTGCGAAGCTCTTTTCTTATTGAGCCTGCAGTGCCAACTGCCGAGGTGACTCCATCTCCATATCTTGCTTCAGACGTCGTGGATAATGGACAGAAAGAAGGGCTGAATCTATGCGTGATTGTAGCTGCGTACGTAAATGTTGAATGTTAAAGTATTGGAACGAAACAGAGTGCGATGTTTCCTTTTATTGGTTTAGTCTCTCTTACCAATAAAACAACGCTGAGCTCGGTGCCAGCCCATCAACTGATGCATTTATATCTACCCCATAGGACTTATAGAAATCAATGAAGTCAATTTTGAAACAAATCAATATATGAGTGGTACGTCCAGCATCTAAAACACAACCCAGTCACTGAATCCAAGAAGATTTGGTCGGGTGAAATTGCTTCAACCACGTCTTAAACCCAATCCAGCCATCTTAAACCCGATCCAGGACTACCCTGCCCAATTAGAGCATGTAAGTCGACATCTGATCAGTACCAGAGTGAGATCGTAGACCTCCTCATCAGGTCTCTCATATTTTCATGTCGAATTACTCAAAGAGGCCAACTTGCGGCCGTATCGTATATATGAACTCTGGAATCACTTCTGCCGGTAGTTTAGATTTTGCCATGCAAACTCGTAATGGAGTGAAGCTAAAAAGAGGAGAACACTCAGTACTCGATCGCAGGCCTCACTAGTAGAAATCGACTTTTTACCAGGGGGTTACAGAAATAACCGCCGGTGAATAAAGGAGGTACCGGCGGTTATAAAATAAACCCCCAGTGGATTACGAAGAAAACCGCCATTAAAACACATGTAACGACGGTTTTACCAAAGCCCGCCAGTGAAGTCGAATTGTGGTGGCGGTGTTATTCATAACCGCCGGTAAACCAGTATTTAACGGCGGGTATGAGAAGAACCGCCAGTGAAGAAGCGTTTTGCAGGCGGTCTCCAAGTTAATCGCCGTTAAATTGTTGTTTAATGGCAGTTTTCTTGTAAACCGCCACCAAAAACGATGTTTTCAATGGCGGTTTTGCGAAACTCCGCCAGTGATTTAGCTTTTTGTTGGCGGTTATGATATTAACCGCCGTTAAATCGTTTTTAATGGCGGTTTTCAGGTAAACCGCCACCAAAAACGATGTTTTAATCATTCGAACGCTAATTCGAATGTATATAGTAATTAATGGATCATTTGCCGGCGGGTCTTGTAAAACCGCCATTAAATCTTTATTTGCCGGCGGTTATTGGTAAACCACCAGCAATACTATTTTTGTTTTAATGGCGGTCTTTTCGTAACCGCCGTTGAAGGGTGCGTTTCTAATTTTCCCAAATTTGGCTAAAGCCTTTCTCTCGCGCGTTTTTTCCCCCGCGAAACTCCCCAAACGCTCCTCTTCTTCATCTCCGGTGTGAATCGGCGTAAAAAATCCTGCTGCATTCATCGTCATCGCTGTGTCGTGCTTCGCTGTCACCGCCGTCGTCGCAATCGTCGCCGTGGTCTCTGGAATCGTCGCGTGGCGCGCGTGGTCGGGCGCGAAAATCCTTCATCGTGTCGGTAAATATTAGTTCTCATTTGCCTTATTATTTTATCTGGTATTTAGTATATGAATTTGTCTGTTACGTTGTCTTGCAAAATGCTGAACTGGTATAGTGTTCTGTTTGAAGTGTAGAATAAGATCCTCGAGTGATTTTATCTGATCGGCTAATGTTTAGAATGGGATAGATATCCCTAGCTGTTTGCTGTTGTGATTGTGAAGCTGGTTATCCCGAAATTCTGAAATGGCCATATTTGTCTTTTAGAATTGGAGAGTGGAAAGACAGAAGCTTCTTAGAGACCTGTAAAATTATTTTTGCCTCGCGGCTTTTATGCGTCTGGAAGGACTTAAGTATATTATAGAACTAAACTATACTTGTTTATACACATATTTCTTAGAACTTTGTCTATTCACGGGATTGCTAGTGCTGTTTTGACTTTCTTGTTCTCTCTCCTCCTTGTGGATTTTTTAGTTTTCAACTTCAGCCATCTTGGTTCTCCAGAATTTTTAATTTTTAACTTCTGGTGTACTTTTAAGTTTGAGATTTCAGTATCATGTAAGGAGGAAGCCCTTCTTGTTCCTCTTTCACAATTATATTTAAAAATTCTCAGATTGCTAAAATTCGGAGGTTGTTCTGGTAGCAATTTGAAGTTGGTGGGATTCCAAGATGATCCTCGAAGACCTTATGCCTCCCCTAAGAGAAACCTACTATATCGAATTTGTTTTTGCTTCACATTTTTCTTTCAAAAGGAGGTTTCTGTACACTCTTCAAAATGTCACTATTTTTCATAAAGTAGTTTAAATACAAATAGTTAACTGATTTGTCAAGATATAGTTGTATAACTGCTGCTATTGTTTTAGATAAGTTATTTGATTGATTTGTTGTAGTGGCAACAAATGGATATTGAATACACGTTCTGCCAGATGCTCCACCTATGTACCTCATCAAAGGTCGTGTATGTATCTAATCCAATAATTTTTTTTAATCTTTATAATTAGACAGTGTAACATTTATTTAGAGTCAATCAAGTGTTGTGATTTAGTTTTGTAGTTGTTTATGCACTTTGTTCGTAAAGGTAGAGGAGTTTTCCTGGGATAGTTAATATGTTGTGTCAGGGAGGTTAAAATGTAACTCCTGATCAGAGAGAGATCAGAGAGAGAGAAATCTCAGAGAGAGCTAAGAGAGAGAGCTAAGAGAGAGAGAGCTCAGAGAGAGATATCAGCGAGAGAGCTCAGAGAGAGATATCAGCGAGAGAGCTCAGAGAGAGAGTTTAGAGAGAGAGCTCAGAGACAGCTCAGAGAGAGATCAGTGAGAGAGATCAGAGAAGCTGCTTCATATTTATTTTGATAAATTAGATCTTCAAACTATTAGATCTTCAAACCATTAATTTTCTAAACCAATCATTACTACTCATGCAAGAGTAATTATTTGAATTCCTTTCTGTTTTAATATTGCAGTAAATTCTAGAGAACCAAGGAAAAGAAACATCAGTCACTTGAAAAGTGAGTCGTCTTCTAGATCTCCTCTTGTTGTTTATTGGTTCTCTTTGTTGGTACATGTTCTTTTCTATCTACATAAACTTCATTATATCTGAAAAGATTTCATTGTCCTTGTAGAAGCAGTAGTAGAAATCAGAGAGGAGACGAGAGAGAGAGCTGAGAGAGAGAGAAATCAGAGAGAGAAATCAGAGAGAGATCAGAGAGAGAGCTGAGAGAGAGAGAGATCAGAGAGAGAAATCAGAGAGAGAGATCAGAGAGAGAGAGCTGAGAGAGAGAGAGAGAGAGAGAGAGAGAGAGAGAGAGAGAGAGAGAGAGAGAGAGAGAGAGAGAGAGAGAGAGAGAGAGAGAGAGAGAGAGAGAGAGAGAGATCAGAGAGAGATCAGAGAGAGATCAGAGAGAGAGAGAGAGAGAGAGAGAGAGAGAGAGAGAGAGAGAGAGAGAGAGAGAGAGAGAGATCATATTAATATTGCATGGTTTTTAATTTTTTCTTGTCTTTTCAGTTGCCGGTTGGTGCTTGAAATTAAGTGTTGGATAGATAAACTCCTGTGGTGTGGACTCGTTGTAGGTGGAGTTTTCCCAAGACACTAAAGGTAGATTACGTTTTACATTAAAAAGTATTATACATCATGCATTAAATAGTATACATTAGTCTCTTCTGATTGGTGTGCCCTTTATATTTTTGTTAATCAGAGAGAGAAATGCTGTAGTCTATTTTAATTCGCTTTGTTTACTTATATAGGTTCAGGTTCAACTCTTTTGTTTCCATTTGCTCCTTCCCATTGCACTCTCACACTCTAATAGGGCGTGAGAGAGGAAGCTAGAGGGAGATATGGACTATCTTAATGACAAGAGCTAGATGTACCGGTATGGAAACAAACATGACCGGTGCAATCCTGAGTTTGTGGAAGGCATTCGTTTCTTCGTTGAATATGCCAAACAATACACACCTGTCCAAAGTAGCGGTACTATGAGGTTCTACAGTCCGTAATTCAGGTCCAATTTGGAACAACCTCACCTATTCATTTGTTCAAGTGCATCTGGTATGACATGGCGGGAAGTGGATGCGTCACTGACGATTATAACTTCACTTTGGTGAATACCACTAAACGAAGTTTTGAGGATGAACCATTCATCTTTCCATCTCAGGCTCAACAGATTTTTTACTCAGTAGACCCAATCACGCCTGACTGGAGTGTAGTTTGTCGGTGGAAACCGAGAGACACTTACGAAATCCCATTGGATCATTCAAGTCAGGATGGGTCAGAAGCTGAAGCATTGCTACGTGCCCAGGATGCAGGGGTGGGAGCTGTAGGGGCTCTAGACCACGACGATGATGTTGTTTGGGAGCGTAGAGAACTCGAGGCAGGATTGATGATTGATTTAGAAGAGTTGAATGCAAGATAACGTAGGTTATTAAATTTTTAGATAGACAATCTGCTTAAAGTAGTAATAGTAATTCAATTAACCATAATTTAATTGCTTGTTTCAACAGGATGAATTACTTTATACTCATTTCTTTTTAAGTTATATATTAATAGTTTTTCGATATTTTATAGGGCCTTCCCGAGTGCCGGTCATTGAAGAGGATGGTGAGACATATGAGGAGGGTCCCGAGACACAAGACGTGGTCGTCAAGACACAGTTCCAGGAGGCTCCTGTAAGACGTAAGGGCCGAGGACCTACTAAAGCAAGTTCTCTGATACCGAAGGAGAATGAATTTCACCATATTGTCATTAAGGATGGCAAGCTAGCGGATGGTCAATTTGGTAAGATGCATCGATTCTTTGGAACTGATTTTCGTGCTCAGGATCATTTCAAGTTGTATAAGCTTTGGAAAGAACAACTGGAAAGTACTTACGATGCATTCTTGAGGGATATGAAGGTATGTCTGGTCCGAAGAACTTTAATTTAACAATTTAATTATTTTAGAATGTTACATATTGTTGTGATGATACTTCAATCTTTTTTGCAGAGGTGGTATCGTTTTCATATCGGCGATGCCAATGGTGATGACGCAACCAACCAAGATGTGAAGGAGGCACTACACCCGCACATACAAAAGTTCATCAGAGACAACAGAAATTACTACAAGAAAAAATTCTTTGAGGGGAAGACCGATGCGGAGTTGGTCATGTGTCCTATCTCTACAATGGATCCAGAGGAATGGCAATTACTAGTGAACTACTGGAAAAGAGAAGATGTTTGTAGGAAGTCGGCGGCAAATACTGTAAATCGAACCAAGCAGAAATCTCTCCACACACTTAGGTCGAAGTCTCTAAGACAACACTACAATGAACAAGTAAGTCTTTCAACACTTACTTTAATTTGGTTTGTACGTATGCAGAAATCTCTTCACATTTTGTGCACGTGTTCAATTACTATGGTTTAATGTTTTCACAAACATACTGATGGAGGTTCAGCAAGAGGGATTTAGCATGCTCTCCGCCTATGTGCAAGCCCACAGGAAGGCTGATGGAACGTTTCCCGATGGGGGGACACGAGAGAGAGTTGTAAGTTTAAAACTTTGCACGGTCATACGTGCATCTCTCGTCTTCACGTGTAAGTTTGAAAACTTAGTGTTTTACTCCTTGTTATGCAGGAAGCGGTACAAAGGATAGTAGAGGCTCGCGACCTCACAGCATCTCAGGATCCGGCTGACCTGGCTTCGATGCTAGATGAAGCTTTTGAAGGTCACCACGGAGGATATGAGAGAGGGCTTGGCTTCGGGTACAACAGAAAGAAAGGCTTCTTCAGAGGCAATTCGAGCCAAAGTGCCCAACTTAAAGAGATGGAAGAAAGGCTCCGTGCTTCAGAAGCAAGACATAATGCGTTGACTGAGGAGATTAGGCGTCTGCAGGAGTAGGAAGCTGAGCGACAGAGGGAGAAAGCCAAGGAGGAAGCAGAGCGGCAAGAAATGAGACGATCTATTGCAATGCTGCAACAACTTGTGATAGGAAAGTCGGGAATGTTTCCTACGTCGAGCATCAATAGCTCAGGTATGCTACTTAAACTGTTTTATTTGAAAAATTGGAAAATTTATGCATAATTTCCCTTATTATTGATTTGTCATTATGGTACAAATGAGACACGTGACATAGACGGGGATACCCGCCTAGGTCAGACCTGAAGTTTGATGTAGATAGTGCACTGCGTATGGTGGCTGAAGGTTGGATTTCTCGTGCATCTGAATCAAATTCATTTTTTGACTTTTAGCATCCGAATTTCTCGTGCATCTATGGTACTCTTGGATTAGTGTGGTTTATTTTCATGAGCTTGTTGTGATAGTGAAATCTGTTTTGCCATATTAATACCAAATATTTATCTTTGCAATATGGATATTCTTTTGTTTTCTCGTATCTTTGCTATAACGTACGGACTTCATGCTAATTTCTTTGAAGAAGAAGTTTTATGTTATGCATAAATGCTACTAATAGTAAAATTATGAATTTGTTATTATTGGAGGTATCTTTAACTTATATTGTTGCTTGTTGCCATCAAATTGTCTTGACAACTAGAAAATAAGGCTTATGTATTGATTTTTACTATGATAGGCATCGCCCAAAATAATCTGCTCAAAGATTATGTGCTTTAATTCAATGGAACTCGGGGTGTCAGGTTAATGCAGCACGAGTAGATTATCCGAGAGGTGGATATTATGAGTGATCTTTTTTACCCTTTTTTCCCACTTTTGTAAAATCAGAATTTTTCCCTATACTTTTTTATCATATTTTAGATTGCAGATCTATTGTAACTATTCGATGGGTATTCAATTGTGCAGATCTATTGTAATTATTGATTGCAGATTCTGTTTTAATTTCATGTACTTCTACTTTTAATATGTTGTAATCAGATAACAGGAAAAATCGAAAAAAATAAAAATATTTTTTAAAAAAAAACTCTTTGCCGGAGGTTAAATAAACAGCCATTAAAAACAATAAATATAACGGCGGTTTTTAAAAACCCCCAGTAATATTTTCAAAATTTTTAATGGGGGTTTTCAAAAACCGCCGTTAATGATTTAGAAACTTTTAATGGGGGTTTTAATGACCGCCAGTAATAAGTAAATAAATTTAAATGGTGAATAAAACCACCGGTAATTACTATAATTGCCGGCGGTTTTCAGAAAACCGCCGGGAAATCACTTTTTATTGTTGGCGGTTGTGATTTTCGCCATTATTTGGAAACGTTTTACCGGGAGTTAAAACCGCCGGCAAATGCGTCGGCAAAATATCTACCGACGCAGTTATTGACAGCGTTTATAAACCCGCCGGTAAAACATATACCGGCAGTTTTACCCCATTTAACGGCGGTTTTTCGACCCCCATTAAAAAGTTGATTTCTACTAGTGCATGTAAGACCATTGCCCGATTCACGTACTCCATTAATTAAAGTGCACATGACTTACGTACCCCTTCATGCGTGGTTCTTGAAGAATAAGAATGAATTTGCATATGTTTCACTTTTAGGGGTATATATATATATATATATATATATTACAAAGCTTCTCTTTTGATTCTTATTGAGTCTTCAATGCTTGAATATATTGATTCATTTCTGGCTTGATTCTTTTTTCATTTTGTAATTGATACTGATTCTTTTGTCGATGAACATTCCATTAAGCATAAAATTGTGTACTATAAGTGTAAACAAAAAAACCATAATTATATAGTAATTTAATAAATTTCAAGACAACAGACATAAAAAATAGATGGTCAAATCATTGAATCTTTGATCAATTCCACTGGAGAAAAGGTTAACAGGCGCTGAGCTCAAAACATTTGATCTATATAAATTCCCAAGTTCAGCACAAATTAAAGGAATCGTGCGAACTTAATTTATAATGAACCTAAAAACAATTAATTATAGAGTGGTGATATGGGTACAACCATATTTTGCTATGAAAACTTACAGCGTGACGTGTTGTCCTCGTTGGCAGTCCAGGTAAGAGATAACGTAGGATCTATCTTCCTAAATCCTAAATCTTATCATGGACTGCCAACTAGGCTGCCAGGAGGACAGCCACATGGGGATGTAAAGACTCACAGTAAAACGTGGAACTACTAATACATTTTTCTTAATTATATTCATCCACCAAACTTATATAAGTTGTGGGTTTGGTGCCCAAAACCACTAAGATAATGTGGTTTTCCCGTAAGAATATTCTTACATGTACCTTGTGAAATCCTGGGCAGAGCCCCGCCTGCAATTTGCCCAGTATTCAACAACCAGCTTAGCGAAGGAGGAATTTGTTTCCATGAGTTTTGATGGCATTTCATATTCAATCAACTTTCCTGCAAATGATCAAATCACAGCTTGGTGAAATGAAAAGAGCAAAAATCCAGATTAGAATGGCAACGACCCTCGAAGATGATGGATGACCAGAAACAAAACCCACCGTAAGCAAGCACCATGACCATATCGCTATCTGTGACTGTTGGAACTCTGTGAGCTATGGTTATTACTGTGCAGCCCGAGAACTCCTTTCTAATTACTCGTTGAAGAATGGCATCGGTCGTCGAATCAATGGATGCCGTGGCTTCATCCAACACCAGGATTTTGTTTCTTTTCAATAGGACGCGGCCAAGGCAGAATAGTTGGCGTTGCCCAGCACTCCAGTTTTGGCCTTCATCACTCACTGTTGAAAGAAACAAGTGCGGTAAAGCAAAAATTAAACTTCACCAATATTACCCGTGGAAGAAATGTAGTTTTCAATACAGGGTGCTTGTAAAGAGATCAACATACCTGAGGCATCAAGAAGGCGAGGTATAGCGCGAACTGTGCTACCCAGTTGACACTTATCTAAAGCCTGATAAAATGAATGAGACTAATTTAGGCTATCAGAATAGACTCACAAGCAACACCAAGCATGAATAAATGGATCAGAGAGCATTACATTCCAAATCTCATGATCAGAGTAAAGTCCTAGAGGGTCCATGTTCCTCCTTATGCTACCTCGAAAGAGTGCTGGTTCCTGGGGAATTATGCTCAGTTTCAGCCTCAAGTCTTTGAGGCCGATGGAGCAGATGTCTAAACCATCCACTAAAATCCTTCCACTGACAGGTTCCACAAGACGGAATAGAGCACTGATCAGAGTGCTCTTTCCACTGCCAGTTCTTCCTACTACTCCAACTCTGTCCCCTGCTTTGAAAGTGCATGTTATTCCCATAAGAACCAAAGGAGCGTTGGGTCGATATTTTACCTGAGCACAATTAACCATGAAAACTTTAGAATTTTAGACCATGGAAGTACATTAGCCAGAAAGGTAATTAACCCAATTTTTTACGTTCAGTTCTTCTATATCAATCTGCCCCTCTGAAGGCCATGAAGTGGGTGGCCTTTTATCTTCCACTATAGCTGGAGATTCTGATGGAATGTGAATATATTGTTTTATTCGTTCCACAGATATAATTGAGTTGGCTAAGTTGCAGTGGAAACGAGTAAGGAACACTTGCACTGACGTGAGAGTTATTGCATACGAAAGAGAAATTCCGGCTAGACCTGAAGACATGGTCAAGAGTTCCATGGTAAGAGTCATATATCTCTAAATCACAGGATGGAAGAAAGATAAAAAAACAGGAACAAAGAGAAACCAAACCAAGATTACGATCAGTATAAAAAATATATAAACCTGGAGCTATGGTATTCCTAGGAAGCAGAACAAGAAGAAGTGCTGCAGTGATGACCGTCAAATTTTGAAGTGCTTCCACTCTCATAAGTACCCATTCTGTGGCAGCATTTGTATAGAAGAAAAGGCTCGCATCGGTATCAACAAGCCTCAAGTAGTTCCTAATGAATCTATCCATCACACAGAAAGCCCTTAAGGATACTACACCCGTTGATGTCTCCGCCGCATAACTCATCAATGGGGCCTTTGTTATCCCATTAATCCTAATGAGTGCCCTCGCCGATGCCAGATAGTAGCGCTATAATTGAACAAAGATAAATCTAATTAGATGAATGGAATTATCAAAGGTTGAATGTCATGAAAATCAAATATTTACGACAAAGGATCACCTGAACATAGGTTGCTAGTAGAAGGACAGGAATTGCTACAACCAAAACTTGCCAAGTCACTGCTGTCATGACACCAATGATTGAGAGCACCTCAATTGCACCGGTTAGGGCAAAAGTAAGAGAGTAAGGAATATCAAAATCCAACACAGACATATCTGAAGATGCCTGCAACAGATTTCAATTGGAATATAAAAAAAGTTGAACTAGCAAACTTAATGTTATATATGTTTATCTGCAACTGTAGATATAAGATACTCACTCGAGTTAGGATTCTTCCAACAGGTGTTGAATCAAAGAATGACATCGGAGCTTTAAACACAGAGTTTGTTAAAGAAGAAAAGAAAGCCTTTGATGCCTTCAAACCAAGTAAAGCAGCAGATAAGGTTTGTAAATGCACAAATAGGCAACTAACAGCGGAGATTCCTGCATAAACCCCAATCAAAACGCTACTTCCAAGATATGAGATTTTATCATCTAGAGCCAACCAATATGTTGATAGAATTTGAAAAGTAATATATGCGAACTGGTTGAAAAGAAGTGAAATAATTTGCACATAGCCCTTTGCTGTGTGTATGTAATCTAAATATGGCTTCCAACCAATATCTGTCTCCATTTCTTCATCTTCGGTTAGTTGGACACTTGAAAGATTAAGGGTGGAGATCACTTCATGACTTATTTGGTTTTTAAGCGAAAACTCTTTGGACTCTATCTGATCTCCCTTCAAATTCTTTGATTCATCTTGTACTCTATTTGTTTTAATCTTGAGGGCAGTTATTGAGTCTTGGTGAGCTGTCACAAGATTTTCAAATGGTGTTCCAGCCCGGAAGAGCTCTTCATAAGTTCCTGATTGAGTTACTTGTCCACCTTCCATGACCTGAAGTAAGCCGAAATGTCACTAGATACCAGAGTGAAAAAAAATCAAAGAAAAGAAAAAATTTAAAAGAAGATGATTGCATAGATTCATTACCAAAATCCTATCAACTTCTGTCAGAAACTCAACTTGATGGGTAACTAGAACAATAGTTTTCTTCTCCAAAGCGGCCATGACACATTCCTACATTTTTATCATTTTCCATCAATTAGTAAAAGAAAGCACATCAATTTTGTTGTATTTTTTTGCATCTTTAATACAAACATAATTTTTAGGGATCACAGTGTAATCTACAATTTATTTTTGGGACTATAATGTTTTCAAAATTTAAAATGACTTTAGAAAACATATTATGTTATGCATACCGTTCATGGGATCTAAATTTGTTTTCACAAGATTTAATGGTTTTGACACAAAGCATTCTTAATAGTCAAATGATACCTATAAATGTCATTCTTTTGTTAGCGGATTAATTTTTAAAAGAAGCAGAGAGCATAGAAGCAGCAAAGTAGCACCTTGAAGCTCAAACCTTGGCTAGATGCGAGTTTCAGTTTCTCTTTTTTTATGTTTAACAATTTATTTTCCATCATTAATTTGTTAATGAACCATTTATTCTTATGCATACTATATGAGATTCAAAAAGCGTGTATAGTGAAAGAATAATGCTAGCTACACCTTCGTACAGTACCCCATTGGCATACCAGCCAATGTAGATGCACCGTTGACATCCACGTCAGGTGTAGATTATTGGGTTTTAGGGCTTAGGATTTAAGTTTTTAGGGTTTTAGAAAAAGTTTTAGGAATTAGGGTTTAGGTTTTTTTTTAAAAATAAATTATTCCAAAAGATGTTGACCAGGATTCTGTTTGGATGCTAGTTGTGGCATCCACGTCAGGAGGTACACCATTAGGCACCTGGTCGAGGTACTACTATAGTATTTAAAAGTGCACAACGAAGAACTCTGACATATCTATGTCAGGTTTCATAAGTTGAATCGCTATATGCATATTTGCATAATTACTCACACACACCCTTAAAGCTTGTGAGAAAGTGAAAAACTTCATTATGAACTAACATTTTCTCTTATGGGAAAACTTGACCATCAATGACTTTCATCTGATGTTGGTATTGGTCAGAGTATTGAGCAGAACTACACATGTGAATTGAAATTTTAGTCTTAATGAATATTACGCTAAATCAAATACATCTCCCCTCGCTTTTGTAGTGCAGCTTCAATAGGGTTTTCTGTACATATATAGTTGGTGGTTGGTTTTTCCTAATTGCATAATCAATATCCATCAAGCCTAAATAAAAGAGACTTTATGTTTCCAAATTTTATAATTATCACCCTTAAGTTCAACAAAGTTTTGGTGAATACCTGAGTAACTAGAAAGTTTGAAAATAGAAGAAAATCCAAAAGACTTATGTTTGCTAATGTAAAACAGATACTAGAATTAGATCTAATGATATATAAATGTTCTGGAAGATACATTTTTATTCTAGTAAATTAAAGTTCATATACAATAGATATTAACTTAAGGAGTACATGATTATCTTAATGTGCTAAAACTTTAAACACTCAACTTAATTCTTATGTTCAAATTTTAAGTGTTGTGAGAATATACCTAAATATTAGATTTTTAGCATTTTTAAGATAAAATTAAATTTGACAATTTGTAAATATAAATTCTCATAATTAAAGCATAAATTGCATAGGAAGAACATTATATCATGCAGTTGACCTAATTCTATGCATAAAATATTCTCAATCTTAAGACATAAAAATAAAATCACAATACAGACAACATAAAAGAATTGAGGTGTCAGTTTTATAAAGAGTAACAAGTCCCAGTAAGAGCAAGTAGAAAGCAGTACAATCCTTAGATGTCTAACTGCCTAGCTACTATATTAAATTAACATTTTTCTAGGGCGAACCAAATTCGATCTAGGTATGGGTGGCATCTAGTGAATACATGTCACTTCCGGATATTTTCAGCAAGGGAAAGAACCAAGAAGTATATTGTACACATGATGGTTCATTGAAAACGAAGAATCAGTACACCTAAATTACACTTTGTATGACACTTACATGGAAAAGGATTGCAGCCGTATGTGCATCGACTGCACTAAATGGGTCATCAAGGAGGTAAGTATCAGCATCATGGTAAACAGCTCTAGCTAGCTGGATCCTTTGCTTCTGTCCACCACTCATGTTGATCCCCTCTGTCCAATCTCGGTCAGATCTCCATGGTCAAAATTGTCTAAGTCTTTGTCCAAAGCAGAGACTTTTACAGCCTTTTTATACCTATCCATCTCCATAGGCTTCCCAAACAAGATATTATCTCGGATCGTCCCGCTTTGGATCCAAGCTGTTTGAGCGACATAGGCCACGGAGCCAAGAACTTCAACCTGATAAAGTTGATCAGAAATAAGAAGTCGAATTTTAATATAACTATGTGTACGTAAAAGTTGTAAGACTCACATCTCCTGAAATTTTTGGTATTTCACCAAGTAAGGCATGCAAGAGAGAAGACTTCCCTGCACCAACAGGGCCACAGATTGCAACTTTCTGTCCCTGTTTTATGTATAAGGTTAAATTCTTAAGTGATGGAGAAGTTTTTCCGGGTTCCAACTAAAAACCCCTGACTGTACTCTAACACTGTAGTCAGAATGTCCTAAGGAGATCCTCTTCACATCCTCTTCTGGAAGCTCTTCTGCGCATAAGAACACATCAAGACGATCCAAAGAAACTTTTACTTGGATCAACACGGAAAGAGCCTCAGGGAGCACCCTCACAGGTTCGGACATTACCCGAAGAATTGCAAGAATGGTGAAAATGGTACTTGCATTTAGTGTAGCAGATCTAAAAATGGCACAACCAGCAAACACCACAAAGATACAAGCATAGGAGACATCCAATAAAGCACGGTTCCATAGGACTTCTTAATTTGTGCCTCTGACAACCACTTAAACTCAGTATTCCTAAGAGACTCGATCACTGCTTTGAAATTTTCTTCCCATGACTGTAATTTGATGATCTTCATGTGGTTTAAGACTTCAGAGGTAGCTCTTAGTCTTTCATCTTGGGCGACCATGAATTCAGTCTGGCACTTCTGTAGCATCTTCGCAAATGGAAAATTTAAAAGCCCACAAATGGTGAGAGGTACCAAACCAGGAAGGGCGCCAATTCCCACAATTCCAAACAGTACACCGACTGCAAGGACTAACTGCAGCAGGAGTGTCCAAGTCGTGTGAAGCCACCAAGGAAATTCACCAAGACGGTATGCATCAACTGCAATGTAATTCACAATCTCTCCTGTAGAATGGTTTCTCCTACTAGAGCTTGAGAGCTTAAGAAGCTTACGGAAAACAGCCACAATAACAGCTGATCTCATTCTCATGCCGAATCTCCTTGCACCAAAAAACCAATGCCTTTGAGAAAAAGATTCCACGACTTTAACTATCACTAAGAATCCAACTAACACAAGACCTTGGCGCAGATCACTTTCTTCTTCGGCATAATACTTCACGAAAACGTAAAGCAGAACTGGAGCTGCCACAACAGAGACTGTCCTAAAAATTGCATAGAATCCTATCAGTATCATAGAGTTCTTGTTGCACTTGAATAAAGCTTTAAGAACCATATTTCGATCTGTATATTGTGAATTCAAACTTTTCTTTTTCAACTGATCAAACTCGTGATCAAAGATCTTATAAGCTGCAAGTGCTTTGTCTTCTGATTCCAAAGGAGGAATGTCATCTAGGTGTAGTGGTCTTGAGTAGCCCAAATGCAGCAGTGAATTGATCCAAGAAAATGTCAATCGATCAAACAACCCAGGTTTGCTAAATTCGCTTCGGTCTCCTTCTTTTTCTCTAACAAGAGGTTCCTCTAACCCATGGGAAGAGTTTTCCTGAGGTGGTGCCTTCAAGAGTGTAGCAGAGCAAAAGAGTAAAAGCAGGTTTACGGGCCAGGATAGCATATCGATGATCCTCACAGGATCCTTTCTTATCAAAACTTCAACGTTAAGTAGAGAAATTAGAACTGAAAAGGAGACCCACCAGAACAAAACTGGGATGCTTTCCAGTTTGGTCAATTGTATGATCACTGAAGCAGCCAAGAACATCCATACTAGTCCTCTGAGAAGGTAGAGACTTGCAAGCACGAATCCATCTCTTTTCTCTTGAAAATTCCATAAACCAGAAAGAATATATCCGATGCCCGTAATGACAGCACAAGCAGAGACGAAGACAAAACCCCAGTACTGTTTTTCTCTACGAACTTTGACCGGAAATTTTCTGATAAGTCTCCCAAGTAGTATTCCACAAAAGAGAAGGAGAAATAGGAGATTCAAACCATCAATTCCGCGACTTACAAGACATGAGGTTCTTCTATCGAAAGGATCTTCATAAATCCAACTAAAGTCCCCTGCAGCTCCATATATAATGAAAAACAGCGAACAAACATCACTAAGATAACTTGGAGACAGAATCACAAAATTCCTTGCATAAAATCACAACAAAAAATGTAAAATTAAAAAACGAACTTCTAAGAAGATAAGAAAGAATGTTGCTTCAATGGAACAATAATATTAAAGGGTAAACATAAAAGAAACCGCCCCAAAGCAACAGAAACATCCCACAGTATCATGTGAAAATTTAATCACGTACAACCGAAACTGAAGCTTTCAACTAATTAGGAAGAAGCTGACTAAAACCTTTGTAATGTCCCAGGAACGTTGCGTTCGTGACTAGTCCAAGCGCCATTGCTAATTGTCACGGCTTCGTAAGCTTACACGAGTAGACCGAGAGCGGTGCTGAAGCAGCGACTATGAATAGTGATCAGAGGCTACTGAACAGAGGGGAGCCAAAGGTGATGGATGGAAAGAGTAAAGGTTCAGGGCAGTGGGCAAAAACACTTGGTGTGTGGAAGGCAATAAAGGACAGCGTATTGTGGTCGTCAACTCGTCGGGTTCTGAGAATTAACGGCATTGAATATCGACGCGAGGTGGAGGATACGTTCTGCACCTCAATTCATCACATGCATGCATAGCGAAACCTGGCAAGTTAATTGTGTAATTTGTACGTAACCGAATAAATGGCTCCGTCCAACACAGGCCGCGCAGCACCGAAAACTTGATCAGATGCTAGTTGTATATATGAGCGGATAAAAAAGAGAGAAAAATACAAATTCAGCAACATCGACAATGTTTAGAATAGGAAAATACTGTTTTATGGAAAAAATATTACTGGTTTTGTTTTTTGTCTCCGTTGATTTTTAGGTAGATGATCGATGCCAACAAAATGGATGTTATTTTCTACTAAAGTTCAATTTCATGGTCAATTAATGCTTATCTGGAAAAAAAATAATTATAATTAGGCTTCCATATTGCATAGTATAACAAAAAAAATGTATTAGTTAAACTCTACTATATCCGTTTGAAAAGTAACTAAAGGTGCATGTGTTATTTAATTCATATCTCTCAATAAAAAAAGCAACAAGTAGTCTATTATTAGTTTGAATCCGAGTGTGTCTCAGATGATAAAGAACTGCAAGTAGTCTATTATTAGTTAGAGAAGCAATTTGCTATTATGGGCAATCATAGAGGGATATTGGGTTCATTTATCACGTATTTATTTGCATTATTGTTTCTCTTTTTATGTTATCGTTTCCTCGATTCATGTTCGGTGTTACAGAGAATCCAAACTGCTACGCACATGAAGCCTGTGAATTCCATATGAACTCAGATTGCAGATCATACACAGAGAAATACAGCAGGCCCCAAACCACAATGGAATTCGCTGTTAATGTCATCTGTACGTTCTAATTAAATAATGTCAGTATGTGATTCCCAATTGAGAAGGGTGCCCTCCTCGGGCCTCTCACTTCTATGACTAGTTACTCGAGTGAAGAGCCTGATCAGTTCAACTCCATCGTATATTCAATATTTCAAAACGTCTCACTGGAGCTTCACCCAATCCTCTCATCTCTGTTTAATTTCGTACTTGGGTTGGAGAGAATGTAAAGTAGTATGCTATCCAGAAAAGCTCTCATGCATGGCTGTGATTCCGCGGGGTTCGTCAAGGTAGCGGCCGCCGAAATTGTCTTTCTGAATTGAGGGGGACCAAGGTGAATAGTGATGGATGGAAATCAGAGAAAAGTCTCTAGACCGGCATGTTGAGTGGAGGACCAGCAGCGATATTTTACTCATGATCGTGGTACGTATATATGGGTTAATCTCCTAGGGCTCAGGCTGGTATGGGGTTCATATTATTAAAGTTTTTGCAAGTCCACGTCTCAATCACATTTATAGGTGGTGATTTTAGCCATACGGAACTTAATACTCGGCCGAAACATAGCCCTAATTACAAATTCTGAGCAGTACTTTTATGATCCCCGGGCTTTTATTAGAGTGGTATAACATATAAACAAAACTTGTAGTAAAAAGGTAATCAATTTATAATTTAAATAGTAGAATTTAATTTTTTAATTATATTAGTTTTTCAAATATTTTTCATTTATTTTTTAAATTTTTGATGGGCTAAAGGATATATTGGGTGGGTTGGCTCAATCAATGCAGGAAGAGCACCGAAAATTGAGAAGAGCATTCGAGGAATCCAGGAAAATTGATATTTTTAAATAGATACGCGAACCCGGAATAACGGATATCACCAGAGGATCGGGCGAAGCTACAGTACTGAGATGTTTTGTGCTTTTTAATATACTATCTATACGATGGAGCTAGTTGAAATGATCAGGTTCTTCACTCGAGTTATAACTAGCCATTGACATGAGAGACGGAGGAGCTAGGGCACATACTGACATTTATTGAACAGATGACAATATTAATTAGATAGCTACAATTCGCCAACTGTGTATCTCTGTGCCTAGTTGTTTGGATTCTTTGTAACGCGAACATGAATCGAGGAAACGATAAAATATATAAAAAAAATAATAAATGCAAACACAAATATACGTGATAAATGAACCA
The DNA here is from genome assembly GCA_022405105.1 of Aristolochia contorta. Lineage (NCBI taxonomy): Eukaryota > Viridiplantae > Streptophyta > Magnoliopsida > Piperales > Aristolochiaceae > Aristolochia > Aristolochia contorta. The sequence continues at coordinate 10,307,680 of CM039666.1, read as the reverse complement.
AATATCCCTCTATGATTGACCACAACAGCAAATTGCTCTGTGTACGTAGCCTCCTGGCCATTCATTGCATCCGGGTCCTCTATACTGTCAGTTCTACATCATTTAGATCGCACTCGGATAGAGTCAAACTAATAATAGATCAGGCTTGCAGTTTGGATTCTCTGGAGGCTTGGGGGGGTACTTGAACCCATATCTAACAATCTGACTGTACAGTGATAATCGACCCCATATCCGTAGCTGTTTTTGGGACTTGAAACGATTGACAACGCGACAAACGGAAAATAAAAATAAGGGAATAGTTTAACAAGATTGTTATGAAAGATTTAATATTTGACAAAGTGCAGAATTTCCGAATATAAACATATGCTTCTTCCCCGTTAGAGATACGATTAAGTAACTCTAACTCTACGTCTGGTTTCAATCAAATTGATGTGATTTTTACAGAGTATTATAAGAATACAATACTTACAAAGATCTCTCTGGTGTCACGACAAAAAGAAAATAAAAATAACTTAGACAAAACCTCTCTGATGTCGAAAGGCAAATTTGACGTTTTAAGAATCTAAGACGTTCCTCCGAATATGACAGGGCCAGCAACTTCCACTCAAAGCTTTTTCACTTCTAGTACTCCAGGGATTTGCTGATCGTGTCGTGGAGAAGATGACACCATGATTAACCTGTCAAACTTCATAAATAAATTACGTGAGGAATTGTACAGGCTACATACTTTCCCATTTTGAAAGAGAGTGATGACCGTAGGCTTCTGAAGTGTATAAGGAATTACTACAAACGTGGATAGGGAAGTACTGGCAACTCCCAAAACGGAAGGCAGACCAGCGAATCAAATGCCCCTCGATGATATAAGCTGGAGTAGACCAGTGTATAATTTGTTTATCGAAGAAACTTTAACAATTTTAACGCTGAACCGCGGACGCATTGAAGCATCTCTTGCTCTGTTTCTCTGCTCACCTTCTCTGCCTTTCCTCTCACTACTCATGCTCGCTGCTTCACCACTCTCGGCCTACTCGTTTAAGCTCACGCAGCGGTGACAAGTAGCGAAGGCGCTTGGTCAAGTCAAGAACACAACATCCATGAGACATTACAAAGGTTTCAGTCAGTTTCTTCCTTAGTTGAGAGCTTCATTTCCGGTTGTGATTAAATTTCACATGATACTGTGGGATGTTTCTTTTGCTTTGGGGTTTAGTACTACTCTTTATCGTTCCATTGAAACAACATTAATCTTTTTCATCTTCTTAGCAGTTCCTTTTTAATTTTTAATTTTCTCAAGGATTTCTTAAACGTCTTTTTATGTAATATTTCGATACAAACTCTTTCGTCGTTGAACTTAGATCAAATACTCACTTCCTAATTAAGCTACTGGTTTTATTTGTAGAATTGGATGTATGTTGAACTCCCATAAAATATCTCAGGGATATTTTTCTCTAACGGGTCAAACTTTTGTGCATGGAATGTCGATATCTTTAGAATTTAGCATGATCTGTTTTTTTTTCATAATACTCCAAGTTATCTTAATGATGTTTGTTGGCTGATTTTCATTACATATGGAGCTGCAGGGGACTTTAGTTGGATTTGTGAAGATCCTTCGGATAGAAGAACCTCATGTCTACTAAGATGCGGAATTGATGGTTTGAATCTCCTATTTCTCTTTCTCTTTTGTTTAATACTACTTGGAAGATTTATCAGAAAATTTCCAGTCAGACTATGTAGACCAAAAAAGTGGAGCTTTGGGTTCGTCGCTGCTTGTGCTGTTATTACTGGCATCGGATACATTCTTTCTGGTTTATGGACTTTTCTAGAGAAAAGAGATGGATTCATGCTTGCAAGTCTCTACCTTCTCAGAGGATTAGTTTGGATGTTCTTGGCAGCTTCGTTGATCATACAATTGACCAAACTGGAGAGCATCCTAATTTTGTTTTGGTGCGTCTCATTTTCAGTTCTAATTTCTCTACTCAACGTTGAAGTTTTGTTAAGAAAGGATCCTGTAAGGATCATCGACATGTTATCCTGGCCTGTAAACCTGCTTTTACTCTTTTGCTCTGCTACACTCTTGAAGGCACCACCTCAGGAAAACTCTGCCCATGGGTTAGAGGAACCTCTTGTTAGAGAAAAAGAAGGAGACCGAAGGGAATTTAGCAAACCTGGGTTGTTTGATCGATTGACATTTTCTTGGATCAATTCACTGCTGCATTTGGGCCACTCAAGACCACTACAGCTAGATGACATACCTCCTTTGGAATTAGAAGATGAAGCGCTTGCAGCTTATCAGATCTTTGCCCATGAGTTTGATCAGCTGACAAAGAAAAGTTTGAATCCACATAGGGATCGAAATATGGTTCTTAAAGCTTTATTCAAGTGTAACAAGTACCCTATGATACTGATAGGATTCTATGCAATTTTTAGGACACTCTCTGTTGTGGCAGCACCAGTTCTGCTTTACGCTTTCGTGAAGTATTCTGCCGAAGAAGAAAGAGATCTGCGCCAAGGACTTCTGCTAGTTGGATTATTAGTGATAGTTAAAGTTGTGGAATCATTGTCTCAAAGGCATTGGTTTTTTGGTGCAAGGAGGTTTGGCATGAGAATGAGATCAGCTGTTATGGTGGCTGTTTTCCGGAAGCTTCTTAAGCTCTCAAGCTCTGGTAGGAGAAACCATTCTGCAGGACAGATTGTGAATTACATTGCAGTTGATGCATACCGTCTTGGTGAATTTCCTTGGTGGCTTCACACGACCTGGACACTCCTGCTGCAGTTAGTCCTTGCAGTTGGTGTACTGTTTGGAGTTGTGGGAATGGGTGCCCTACCTGGTTTGGTACCTCTCACCATTTGTGGGCTTTTAAATTTTCCATTTGCAAAGATGCTACAGAAGTGCCAGACTGAATTCATGGTTGCCCAAGATGAAAGACTTAGAGCCACCTCTGAAGTCTTAAACAGCATGAAGATCATCAAATTACAGTCATGGGAAGAAAATTTCAAAGCTGTGATTGAGTCTCTTAGGAATACTGAGTTTAAGTGGTTGTCAGAGGAACAAATTAAGAAGTCCTATGGAGCCGTGTTATATTGGATGTCTCCTATGCTTGTGTCTTCTGTGGTGTTTGCAGGTTGTGCCATATTTAGATCTGCCCCATTAAATGCCAGCACCATTTTCACAATTCTTGCAATTCTTCGGGTTATGTCCGGACCAGTGAGGATGCTCCCTGAGGCTCTTTCCATGTTGATCCAAGTAAAAGTTTCTTTGGATCGTCTTGATGTCTTCTTATGCGCAGAAGAGCTCCCAGAAGGGGATGTGAAGAGGATCTCCTTTAAACATTCTGAATACAGTGTTAGAGTACAGTCAGGGGTTTTTAGTTGGAACCAGGAAACAACTTCTCCAACACTGAAGGATTTAACCTTATATATAAAACAGGGGCAAAAAGTTGCAATCTGTGGCCCTGTTGGTGCAGGGAAGTCTTCTCTCTTGCATGCCTTACTTGGTGAAATACCAAAAATTTCAGGAGATGTGAGTCATACAAAATTTAGAGGTCCTATTCCTACACATTTATATCAAATAAATTCTACTTCTAATTTCTGTTGGACTTTATCAGGTTGAAGTTCATGGCTCCGTGGCCTATGTTGCTCAAACTGCTTGGGTACAAAGCGGGACAATCCGAGATAATATCTTGTTTGGAAAGCCTATGGAGATGGATAGGTATAAAAAGGCAGTAAAAGTCTCTGCTTTGGATAAAGACATCGACAATTTTGACCATGGAGACCTGACCGAGATTGGACAGAGGGGGCTCAACATGAGTGGTGGACAGAAGCAAAGGATCCAGCTAGCTAGAGCTGTTTATAATGATGCCGATACTTACCTCCTTGACGACCCATTTAGTGCCGTAGATGCACATACCGCTGCAACCCTTTTCCATGTAAGTAGCATGCTAAGTGTCATTTGGGTATACTGATTCTTCGTTTTCAATGAACAATATTGTGTATAATATAATTCTTGATGCTTTCCAATGCTAAAGATGTCCAGAATTCACTTGTATTCACTAGATGCCACCCTTTTTTAGATCTATTTGTTTCGTTCCGGAAAAAATTGATTTTTAGTGAATAAGTAGACATCTTAGGGTAGTGAACTTAATGCTACTAGTCCTTACTATGACTTGTAGCTCTTTTCCAAACTTGCACCTCACTTATTCTTTGTTGTCCCAAGGAAAATAAGGGCAATTTTTTCCTATTGTATCTTGTAGATAAGGCTATGTTCCCTAAAAATTTCTGTTCGTATCTGTAGTGCAAAAATAACAACGAAACTAATATTCTTTCTTCAGCTGATTGATGGAAAGTGAAAAAAAATGTAGGAATGCGTGATGGCTGCTCTGGAGCAGAAAACTGTTGTTCTAGTTACCCATCAAGTTGAGTTTCTGACAGAAGCTGATAGGATTTTGGTAAAGAATCTGTCCAGTCATTGTCTTTCCAAATTTATTTGCCCTTTTTTCCTTTTTATTCACTCTTGCGTCTAGTGAAATTTCAGCTTACTTCAGGTCATGGAAGGTGGACAAGTAACTCATTCAGGAACTTATGAAGAGCTTTTACGGGCAGGAACAGCATTTGAAAAGCTTGTGACGGCTCACCAACATGCAATAACTACCCTTGAGAGTAAAACAAATGGGGAGCAAGATGAATCGGAAAAATTAAAGGGAGATATGATGGAGTCCCAAGGGTTTTCCCTAACGGAACAAATTAGTCAGGAAGAGATCTCCAATCTTAATCTTCCAACTGTCCAACTAACCGATGACGAAGAAATGGAGACAGATATTGGGTGGAAGCCATATTTTGATTACATACACACTCCAAAGGGCTATGTGCAAATAATTTCACTTCTTTTCAACCAACTCGCATTTGTTATTTTTCAAATACTATCAACATATTGGTTGGCTCTAGCAGATAAACTCTCATATCTTGGAAGTAGCGTTTTGATTGGGGTTTATGCAGGAATCTCAGCAGTTAGTTGCCTATTTGTGTATATGAGGACCTTATCTGCAGCCCTACTTGGTTTGAAGGCATCTAAAGCTTTCTTTTCTTGTTTATTGAACTCGGTATTTAAAGCTCCTATGTCATTTTTGGATTCAACACCTGTTGGAAGAATCTTAACTCGAGTGAGTGTCTTATTTTTTAGAGAGCAAATTTACATGAAAATTTATTTGCTCCATTTCCTTTACATTTCAATTGAAATCTTTTGCAGGCATCCTCGGATATGTCTGTGCTGGACTTTGATATTCCTTATGCCCTTGCTTTTGCTCTAACCGGTGCTATTGAGGTGCTCTCAACCATTGGGATCATGGCAGCAGTGACTTGGCAAGTGTTGGTTGTAGCAATTCCAGTTGTTCTTCTAGCAAATTATGTTCAGGTGATCCTCTGTCGTGGAAATTGATTTTCATGACATTCAATCTATGATTATTCATCTCATCTTGGCTTTCTTTTTGTTCAATTAAAGGGTTACTATCTGGCATCAGCAAGGGCACTCATTAGGATTAATGGGACAACAAAGGCCCCGGTGATGAGTTATGCCGCCGAGACATCGCTGGGTGTAGTATCCATAAGGGCTTTCTGTGTGATGGAGAGATTCATAAAGGACTACTTGAGGCTTGTTGATACCGATGCGAGCCTTTTCTTCTATACAAATGCTGCCACGGAATGGGTACTTATGAGAGTGGAAGCACTTCAAAATTTGACTGTCATCACTGCAACACTTCTTCTTGTTTTGCTTCCTAGGAATACCATAGCTCCAGGTTATTTGTTGTATTGGTCGCAGTCTTTGTTTGGTCTCTCTTTGTTCCCGTCATATATCTTTCTTTGTTCCTGTGACTTTGGAGTATTAGACTCTTACTATGGAACTCTGGACCATGTCTTCAGGTCTAGCTGGACTTTCTCTTTCGTATGCAGTAACTCTCACATCAGCCCAAGTGTTCCTTACTCGCTTCCACTGCAACTTAGCCAACTCAATTATTTCTGTTGAACGAATAAAACAATATATTCACATTCCATCAGAACCTCCAGCTATCGTGGAAGATAAAAGGCCACCCTCTTCATGGCCTTCAGAAGGGCGAGTCGATATAGACGAGCTGAAAGTAAGTAATTGGCACAATTACCTTTCTGGCTAAGGTTACTTCGATGGTCTGAAATTCGAAGGTTTTCATGGTTGTACTCAGGTAAAATATCGGCCCAACGCACCTTTGGTTCTGAAGGGAATAACTTGCACTTTCAAAGCAGGGGAGAGAGTTGGAGTAGTAGGAAGAACTGGAAGTGGAAAGAGCACTCTGATCAGTGCTCTATTCCGTCTTGTGGAACCTGTCAGTGGAAGGATTGTAGTGGATGGTTTAGACATCTGCTCCATCGGCCTCAAAGACTTGAGGCTGAAACTGAGCATAATTCCCCAGGAACCAGCACTCTTTCGAGGTAGCATAAGGGGGAACATGGACCCTCTAGGCCTTTACTCAGATCATGAGATTTGGGAGGTAAAGCTATCCGATCCATCTGTCCGTGCTTAGAGTTGCCTGTGAGTCCATTCTGAAAGCCTAAATGTCTCATTCATCTTATCAGGCTTTAGACAAGTGCCAACTAGGTGCTACAGTTCGTGCTCTACCTCACCTTCTTGATGCCTCAGGTCTACCTACTGATCCTTTTACATGCACTCTGCATTGAAAACTACAGTTCTTATATGAGAGATGGAATATTTGCTTTACTCAACTTGTTTCCTTCAACAGTGAGTGATGAAGGCCAAAACTGGAGTGTTGGGCAACGTCAACTATTCTGCCTTGGCCGCGTCCTGTTAAAGAGAAACAAAATCCTCGTGTTGGATGAAGCCACAGCATCCATTGATTCAGCGACGGATGCCATTCTTCAACAAGTAATCAGAAAGGAGTTCTCGGGCTGCACAGTGATAACCATAGCTCACAGAGTTCCGACAGTCACTGATAGTGATATGGTCATGGTGCTTTCGTACGGTGGGTTCTGTTTCTGGTGATCCATCATTTTCGAGGGTCGGTACCACATTCATAATTTTTGCGGTTTTCATTTTTAACTGACTGTGGCATGTTTGCAGGAAAGTTAATTGAATATGAAAAGCCATCAAAACTCATGGAAACAAATTCCTACTTCGCTAAGCTGGTAGCTGAATACTGGGCAAATTGTAGGCGGGGTTCTGCACAGGATTTCACGAGGTACTTGTCAGAATGAAACAGAGAGAAGGCAAGCGTTTAGGGCTGCAAACTACATAGCTTCTACGAGGTTGATGGACAAATATAAGTCATTATTTCTTACGGTGGGTTATCTCATTGGTGATCCACCAGCAAGAATTGAAGCAGTTCTTTGCTAATCTTTTAAACTGGATATCGACCCCTCATTTTCACATATCATGATATGCTTCTGTGCGGGTCTAACAATTCTCTGTTTGTTAAGCTGCAGGTCGCTGAATACTGGACAAGTCTGAGGGGTTCAGGGCTGAAAATTGCTGCACTCATAGCTTTGAGTTATGAAGAGAAGGGAAGGTTGATGAACAAATAATGTAGGCTATTATATTCTTAGGACAATCAGAAATAAAACCCAGTAATCAGAAGACCTATCTTTTAATCTTACTTTTTTGTGATACGCAATATTTTATTTGAAAATAATTTTGAAACGATAATTCCACTTGTCTAAGTGCGCCTTTGACTATGTTATTTGGAGCCTACAAGCTTTCTCTAGGATGATAGAGTACACTTCCATGCAAAATTATAAAACTCGGCTTTAGTAGAGAAATAGTACTTTGGAAGAGACTAAATAAAACTCCTCCAAATTCCAAAGGGTACTCTTCCAAAGATTTGAAAATTAAATTATTAAGATGTATAAAAGAATTAAATAGTGATAGGGTGTCACATTGTTGGATTAACCAAAGCGGCACTTAGTCTTAGCCTGCCTAGCCTCCTAGTCCGTCTGGTTGCTAGTCAGGTTCCCCAACAGATTAGTACAATGTCGCTTTGTTCTGAATGCTAGAACACTCTCAAGTCTCCAAGGAGAGCAAATTTGGGATAAGGAGGAAAAGATTCTTCTATTGAAAGATAAAGTGAGTACAAGCTCTTCTACACAACTATTTATAATATACACTTTCCCCATATGTGGGGAGATCTAACCAAAACCTTCTAGTCTCTAGCTTACTCATTCAAACAAGTTGTTTGAATGAATTTATTTGACTTCAAATCTCAACTTACTCGTGTAAGCTATTAAGCACTTGCTCCATGTGTTTTGCCAACTCATGCATGCCACGTCACTAGCCTAGTTAGGTGCCACCTCATTCGCATTTAATGCAAATGGCAAATGCCATCTGCCATGTCATCATATGCCATTGGACTCACTGTAAGTATGCTCCTCCTTATCTAAGTTGCACCATGTGGTGACTTAAATTTTGATGCCTCTATGCGTGTCGGTGCTTGAGCCGCGCGTGACTGCTCCTTTGTGGTTGCACGAGTGGGGTTACCAAATCGCAACCCCGCACTTAGGCGCACGTGTCCTGATATGCTGAATGCACATGCACATGCGGCTTGGTTTGTCGGTTGCCCACACGCATGAATGTGCGTGTCCGCCCTTGTTGTGCGGTCTTGCGCATGTCCGTACTCCAAAGACGTTGTGCTTTTGTGCATAGGCAACTCACATCCCATATCATTCTCCCACCCCCATCATGCTTACGTCTTCATCTGCGTGCGCCCCCCATGCCGCAATATCCTCTTCGAACAGCCAAAGTTCTGCTGCCTCTTTCCAGGTAGCCTCACTTTCTGGTTCTCCTCTCCACTTCACTAGAAATTCAATGGTGCGTGGCTTACCTCTTTGGCATACTTCTCTATGATTGATAGTTTAATTTCTTAATGAAAGTAGTAGATACATCAAGAGGTGCTCTAGGCTTTACAATTATTTGAAGGTTCGAAAAAAAAATTAATATTACAAACATGAAATACATTATGAATATGCATTATCTTCGGTAGTTGCATTTTGTATACTAGCTTCCCAATCTTCTGAATATTGGGAAAAGGGTCCTTCAAATGTTTTTATCAAACCTTTATTCTTGTTCCTCAGCAAGCTGAATTGTTCCATCCACATCTTTATGAGAACAAGGTCTCCCACTTTGAACTCAACGTCTCGTCGCTTCAAATCAGCAAACTTCTTCATGCGTTTGCTGGCTTGTTGCAAATATGATCGGGCTAGTTCTGTACTTTCTTTCCAACGTTTTAGTAAGTGGTGGAATGTTGGACACTTGTCTTTTCTGTAATGAAGCTTGCTGGTGCTGAAGGTTGTTGGCCAGTTGCAACTTCAAAGTGGTTATGCCCTATTGCTTTACTCTTCTGCATGTTATAGAATTGAACCACATCAAGAAGCTCAGGCCAATTCTTCTGATTTGTATTGACAAAATGGCAAGGCATTTATCCGCTCCATTTGCCCGTCGTTGGATGATGAAATCTGATGGAAAAGTTAAGAGTAGTTCCAAGCAGTTTAAAAAGTTCAGACCAGAACATACCCACAAATCTTGGATCCCGATCGCTTATAATCGCCTTTGGCACACCCCAAAGCTTCACCACATGTGACAACAATGTTTTGGCTGCCTCTTCTGCTGTGCAATATTTTGAAACAGTATGAAAGTCTCATACTTGGAGAATCTATCTACCACCATCAAAATGGAACCCTGGCCTCCAGCTCATCTCAGACCATAAATAAAGTCCATTCTCACGAACTCCCATGGATGCTTGGGAATAGAGAGAGGATCAAGCAGGCCGCCATGTCTTCTCCTCTCTACTTTGTCTTGTTGGCACACCAAACAAGTGCGCTTATACTCCTCAACATCAACATCAAGTTAAGGCAGTAGTAGTGCCTAGATAAGCTTGCAATAGTCCTCTTTTGGCCAAGATGTTCAGCCCACAAAGTGTCATGGTACTCATGCATGAGCTCCTTTTGCAAACCCTCATATTTTGGTACAAATAAGTGCTTCCATTTTGTGTACAACAGTCCGTTGTTGACCTAAAAACACCTTATTTCACCCATTATTACAGCTTGTTCTAACTGACGTGATGTGGCATCGCTCCGCAGCCCAACTTGGATTCGGTCAAATATGAAGGTACTGACCTGAGTCACAGTAGCAACACTTGTGAAGTCAGCTTTGCGGTTGAGTGCATCGGCCACATTGTTGGTCTTCTAAGACTTGTACTCGATTTCAAAGTTGAATTATGCTAAGAAGTCTTGCCAACATGCTTACTTCGGGCTCAATTTCTTTTGTGTCAAAAAATAGTTTGAGACAACGTAATCCGTCTTCACCACGAAGTTGGATCCCAACAAATAGTGTCTCCAGGTGTGCAAACAATGCACAATTGTTGTCATCTCTCTTTCTTGAACAATGTACCGTTGTTCAATGTCATTCAGCTTCCGACTTTGGAATGCAATAGGATGTCCAACTTGCGCAAGAACATCCCCAATAGCAAAGATAGAGGCATCAATATTTACCTCAAATGGCTTGCTGAAGTCTGCTAGCTTCAAAACGGGCTCCTCCACCACAACTTACTTCAATCTCTCAAACGAAGTTTGATATCATTTTGTCCAATGCCTATTGCTGCTTTTTTTTGTAGGAGATCCATCAAAGGTGCTGTTATTGTTGAAAATCCTCTGATAAATCTTCTATAGTAGTTCACCAGGCCAAAGAAACTTCTCAAGTCCCCAACATTTTGTTGGCACGGTCCATTCGGAAATTGCTTGAACCATCTTCTCATCCATCTAAATCCTTCCGCCGCCAATCCAGTTTCAAAGGAAGAACACTTCTTCCAACCCAAATAAACATTTTTCCCTCTTTACAAAGAGTGAGTTCTCACTTAACACCTTGAAAACCTGTTTTAAGTTTTTTATATGTTCTTGCAGGTTTGGGCTATACACCACAATGTCATCTAAGTAGATGACTACAAAGTTATCGAGAAAAGGTGAAAATAATTGGTTCATAAGAGTACAGAAAGTGGTTGGGGGTTGGTTAAGCCAAAGGGCATAACAAGAAACACATATGACCTAAAACCTAGTTACACAAGTGGTCTGGCTTGCATCTTGATGCCTCTATGCGCGTCATTGCTTGAGCCGCGCGTGGCTGCTCTCTTGTGGTTGCGTGAGTCGGGTTATCGAATCGCAACCCCGCACTTAAGCGCATGTGTATGTAACCCCAAGTGCGCGTCCTTATCTGTTGGATGCGCATGCGCATGCGGCCCTGGATGTGCATGTTGGTCGGTCAATTGTCCATGCACATGAATGTGCGCGTCCACTGTTGCTGTGTCATCTTGTGCATGTTCGTACTACAAAGATGTTGCGCTTGTGTGCATAGGCAACTTGTGCCCCGTATCCTAGGGTCTCACACACTATCTATTACATAATGAGTAATGATGAGTCTATCCAACAACCTAGCATTTGGATGTACAATATATCTTAATCACATTAAAAACATGTCTAATTATTGAATCTTGAGGGATAGTTATCTTGAACTCAAACTTTTATTAAGGAACCAAAGTACGAACGTAAATGGTCCAAGGACCAAATACCGAATGCAAATGACCCCTAAATGAAGCTAGTGAACAACTACAAGAAGTTTCTGCATATTTTCTCTCTCGGCCTAGTCCTTCAACCCCAAGACAACACATTGAGTCACCCCTGATCCTTGGAGGAGACACATGTATATAAATTATACCACCAACCAACGTTCGTCACTTATTCCTAGTGTGTCATTAGTACGTCATTTGTTTAAGCTACACTACAAATTGGGTAAACGTTTCTTGATTTAGAAACAGCCGGCATATATTATTAAAACGTGGAAGGATCTACGACATGATTTAGATAAAAGCCTTTAGTACTGTGCAGCAATGTTTTGAAAACCGAACCGACCCGGTCGGTTTGACTGGGATTCTACGGAACCGGAGCTTCTAGCGGTTTGGTTTGCTTTAAAATATTATTCAAAACCCGCAGTTTTATGGTTAGTGGAAGGATCTCGTTAGCCCAAACTGTTAAACATAAATCACCTTTTATTGGATAAAGCTCTCTAAGTCGTGAAAGTGAACTGTGCAGCAATGTTTTGAAGGAAGGGTTTAGGGACTTCGATCTGGACTTCAACTCCTTGAAATAGTAATGAAGTAAAGTTTTGCGACGACAAGGGCTTCCATTCAAGGAATATCTTCAAAATTTTGCAAGGGCTTCCAAGAACGATTCTCTCAAATCAGAATATTTACAAGGGTTTCCAAGAATGAAAGTGGTATTGCTTTTTTTTTTTTTATTTTAGGATTCTATTCTATAGTAATTAAATTCTTATTTTTAATTTTTTGGGTTACTCTGGTTTTTTTTAGTTTTTTTCCCAAAATATGTTTGTTCTGCAATTCTCATGTTATTCTTCTTCTAAAATAGTAAAGGTAAGGTTCAATCGTTTGTCATTTGTTCTAAAATAAAATCGTTTCTTTGAGTTTTGCTATAATATTGTTTGACCTTACAATAGTGGATGTTTTTCATGGTTATGTAGACCATGGTTGATTGTGATTATAGTAGTTTTATTAATATTCAATTGAATTTTGCAAAATAAACAATGGTTATTTTTTTTGCAAACATTTTGTCATTCAAAGAGCAAGAATCTAATTTATTTATGCTTGTGAAGGGATTTTTGTCATGGCTGATATTGATACTCCTTGTTCAACTCCATCACATTCACTAGCTGCATCACAACTAACACGAACAAAGGCTGACATTGCTTGGAATCATTGTATTCTACTTGATGCAAAAAATGGTAGTAATGCGAATAAATTAAAATGTTTTTGCTGCTCAAAAATATTTAGTGGTGGAAAAATATACAGGATGAAAGCTCATTTAAGCAAACGGAAAGGTCAAGTTACTCCTTGTCCAAAAGTTCCTCCGGAAGTAGAATATGAGATTTCTCAAGCCTTAGATGAGTTTCAGAGTGAAAAGAATAAAAAGAGGGCACATTCATCAAGGGAAGGTGTCATAGACCTAGATGATGATGAAAATGGGGAACATTTAGAAAGAGACAAAAGTCATGAATCTTTAGGTAAACAAGCCAAGAATAAAGGGGTCTTAGCTCAATATTTTCCTTCAAGAACTTCTTCTGGATCTCAACCAAGTATCAAAAGTGTAATGGCTGGGAAAAAAGCTATAGTAAAGGCAGAATTAGAGTTTATGAAGTGGATGTATGATTCTTGTATTCCTTTAAATGCCCTTAACTCTCTATACTATCAGCCAATGCTTGGTGCTATAACTGCTATTGGACCGGGTTTCAAAGGTCCCACATATCATTACGCACGGGGTAAGCTTTTGGATATGACTTTTGCAAATATTAACGATCATATTGACTCTTTTAAAGCATATTGGGCACAAACAGGATGTACTCTTATGGCTGATGGTTGGACAAATACACGTTGTAGGACTTTGATAAAGTTTTTAGTTTATTGTCCTCGGGGATTAATTTTCATAAAATTTGTGGATGCATAAGAGGAATAAAAAATTGCAGAGATGTTATTCGAATTGTTCAAAGAAGTTATAATCTCCATCGGAGTTGATAATGTGAACCAAATTGTAACAAATAATGCAGCCAATTATGTGGTTGCTGGAAGACTCTTAATACAAGAGTTTCCAAACTTATATTGGACACCTTGTAGTGCTCATTGTATGGATTTGATGCTTGAGGATTTTGCTAAATACATTGTTGAAGTACAACGTATAGTAGATGATGCAAAAAATCTTACTAAATTTGTTTACAATCATGTTTTTGTGTTAACATTGATGAGAAAATTTAGTAATCGAAGAGAATTAGTTTGCACTAGGGTTACTCGATTTGCAACAAATTTCTTGACATTACAAGGCCTTCATAGAAATAAGTTAGCTTTACAAACTATGGTGACAAGTGAAGAATGGAATAAGAACAAGATATCCAAAACAAAGCATGGGAAATATTTCTATTACCTGGTATTGAATTCTGAGTTTTGGTCATCTTTTGCCAAAGTGGTTAGAATTACAGAGCCTCTTGTAAAAGTTTTAAGGATGGTTGATAGTGATGAGAGGCCCTCAATGGGTTATATCTTTGAAGGAATGAGAAGGGTTAGAGAAACGATAAGAGCAATTACAAAAGGGAAGAAGGAAGATTATGAGCTTTATGTTAAAATTGTAGATCATCGTTGGGAAAGTCAGCTCCATCAGCCTCTCCATTCTGTTAGTTATTGGTTGAACCCAAAATTTTTCTATAGCCCAACGATTGAAGCTGAGCACCCCTAGGTAAAAGCAGATTTATTAGATGTCATTGAGGAGTTCTATAAGGATAATCATGACATGCAAGTGACAACTATTAATGAACTTCAAATATATAGAGATTCTATAGGAGACTTTGGACGAGGGATGGCTATCAAGGCACATGATAAGATGCTTCCAAGTAAGTATACATGTATCTACTTTCTATAGATGTATTTTTATTTCTATAATTTACTTTAAATCAAATAATGGTTATAAAAATTTTGTATTTTACAGCTGAATGGTGGGGAACGTTTGGGAATAGTACTCCACATGTGCAGAAAATTGTTATTCAAGTTTTGAGTCAAACATGTAGTGCATCAGGTTGTGAGCGCAATTGGAGCGTTTTTGAACGGATTCATACAAGAAAAAGAATAGATTAGAGCACAAAAGGCTTAAATGACCTTGTATATGTTCATTACAATTTGAGATTATTGTAAGTCAGATAAACTAGGCTTGTGTTTTCAAATATTTAGTATCAAATTTATTAGTTGATCTTTAATATAAATTTGTTGTTGTAGGAAAAAGAATCAAGCTAAAGTGAGAAGCTTTGATCCAATTTATTTTGAAGATATAGATTTATTAGAAGATTGGGTAGAAGAAACAGATCCTCTAATACTTGATGATGTAGAAAATTGAATTTGGGAAAATGTGCAATCAACTTTAGTGCCCATTGAAGATGAAGGTACAACAATAAAAAATTTGCATAATTACAATGTGTAATTTATTTTTTGTTATATATGTTAATTGATTTTTTTTATTTGTAGCTATTATGGATGAAAAGCAGGATGAGGAGATTGTTAATATAGGTTAAAATGTGGAAAAAGATGTAGTTGGTGGTTGAAATACTTAGATGTGTGGATTCTCAAGAAATATTTTTTAGAATAATTTTGTATTTTGAAAGGATATTTTATTTCTAAGAGTTAATTATATTATATTTTGTTTTTATATGATTTTTGTAGTTTTAATAGTTGTTGTTCGTTGTATTTTTAAACATGTTTTGTGAATATAGGTAATAGGAGTCTTGGTATGAATATTTTAATGACACACAACTCATACCCGGTTCAACCACCGGTTCAACCTGAATCGGATGTTCGGTTTTTAAAACATTGGTCCTTTCTTATAAGATATGGGTGGTGGGCTACATTCCGTTTTTTAAACATTCACCTGCTCCCACTGACTAATTGCTCTTATAATTAATAACGTCAAGTAGTTTAAAATACTACTAGAAAGAAGGGCTGAATCTATGCGTGATTGTAGCTGCGTACGTAAATGTTGAATGTAAAAGTATTGGAACGAAATAGAGTGCGATGTTTCCTTTTATTGGTTTAGAGTCTCTCTTACCAATAAAACAACGCTGAGCTCGGTGCCAGCCCATCAACTGATGCATTTATATCTACCCCATAGGACTTATAGAAATCAATGAAGTCAATTTTGAAACAAATCAATATATGAGTGGTACGTCCAGCATCTAAAACACAACCCAGTCACTGAATCCAAGAAGATTTGGTCGGGTGAAATTGCTTCAACCGCGTCTTAAACCAAATCCAGCCATCTTAAACCCGATCCAGGACTACCCTGCCCAATTAGAGCATGTAAGTCGACATCTGGATCAGTACCGGAGTGAGATCGTAGACCTCCTCATCAGGCCTCTCATATTTTCATGTCGAATTACTCGAAGAAGCCAACTTGCGGCCGTATCGTATATATGAACTCTGGACTCACTTCAGCTGGTAGTTTAGATTTTGCCATGCAAACTCGTAATGGAGTAAAGCTAAAAAGAGGAGAACACTCACTACTGGATCGCAGGCCTGTAAGACCATTGCCTGATTCATGTACTCCATTAATTAAAGTGCACACTTACGTACCCCTTCATGCGTGGTTCTTGAAGAATAAGAATGAATTTGCATATATATGTTTCACTTTTAGGGGTATATATATATATATATATATATATGACAAAGCTTCTCATTTGATTCTTATTGAGTCTTCAATGCTTGAATATATTGATTCATTTCTGGCTTGATTCTTATTCCATTTTATAATTGATACTGATTCTTTTGTCGATGAACATTCCATTAAGCATAAAATTGTGTACTATAAGTGTAAAGAAATAAACCATAATTATATAGTAATTTAATAAATTTCAAGACAACAGACATAAAAAATAGATGGTCGAATCATTGAATCTTTGATCAATTCCACTGGAGAAAAGGTCCACAGTTGCTAAGCTCAAAACATTTGATCTATATAAATTCCCAACTTCTGCACAAATATTTAAAGGAACCATAATTGTGTACTATAAGTTGTGGGTTTCGTGCCCAAAGCCACTAAGATAATGTGGTTTTCCTGTAAGAATATTCTTACATGTACCTTGTGAAATCCTGGGCAGAGCCCCGCCTGCAATTTGCCCAGTTTTCAACAACCAGCTTTGCGAAGGAGGAATTTGTTTCCATGAGTTTTGATGGTATTTCATATTCAATCAACTTTCCTGCAAATGATCAAATCACAGCTTGTTGAAATTAAAAGAGCAAAAATCCAGATTAGAATGGCAACGACCCTCGAAGATGATGGATGGCCAGAAACAAAACCCACTAAGCAAGCACCATGACCATATCGCTATCTGTGACTGTTGGAACTCTGTGAGCTATGGTTATTACTGTGCAGCCCGAGAACTCCTTTCTAATTACTCGTTGAAGAATGGCATCGGTCGTCGAATCAATGGATGCCGTGGCTTCATCCAACACCAGGATTTTGTTTCTTTTCAATAGGACGCGGCCAAGGCAGAATAGTTGGCGTTGCCCAGCACTCCAGTTTTGGCCTTCATCACTCACTGTTGAAAGAAACAAGTGCAGTAAAGCAAAAATTAAACTTCACCAATATTACCCGTGGAAGAAGTGTAGTTTTCAATACAGGGTGCTTGTAAAGATATCAACATACCTGAGGCATCAAGAAGGCGAGGTATAGCGCGAAATGTGCTACCCAGTTGACACTTATCTAAAGCCTGATAAAATGAATGAGACTAATTTAGGCTATCAGAATAGACTCACAAGCAACACCAAGCATGAATAGATGGATCAGAGAGCATTACATTCCTAATCTCATGATCAGAGCAAAGTCCTAGAGGGTCCATGTTCCTCCTTATGCTACCTCGAAAGAGTGCTGGTTCCTGGGGAATTATGCTCAGTTTCAGCCTCAAGTCTTGGAGACCGATGGAGCAGATGTCTAAACCATCCACTACAATCCTTCCACTGACAGGTTCCACAAGACGGAATAGAGCACTGATCAGAGTGCTCTTTCCACTCCCAGTTCTTCCTACTACTCCAACTCTGTCCCATGCTTTGAAAGTGCATGTTATTCCCATAAGAACCAAAGGAGCGTTTGGTCGATATTTTACCTGAGCACAATTAAGACCATGGAAGTACATTAGCCAGAAAGGTAATTAACCCAATTTTTACGTTCAGTTCTTCTATATCTATCTGCCCCTCTGAAGGCCATGAAGTGGGTGGCCTTTTTCTTCCACTATAGCTGGAGGTTCTGATGGAATGTGAATATATTGTTTTATTCGTTCCACAGATATAATTGAGTTGGCTAAGTTGCAGTGGAAACGAGTAAGGAACACTTGCACTGACGTGAGAGTTATTGCATACGAAAGAGAAAGTCCTGCTAGACCTGAAGACATTGTCAAGAGTTCCTTGGTAAGAGTAATATATCTCTAAATCACAGGATGGAAGAAAGATAAAAAAACAGGAGCAAAAAGAAACCAAACCAAGATTACGACCAGTATAAAAAATATATAAACCTGGAGCTATGGTATTCCTAGGAAGCAGAACAAGAAGAAGTGCTGCAGTGATGACCGTCAAATTTTGAAGTGCTTCCACTCTCATAAGTACCCATTCTGTGGCAGCATTTGTATAGAAGAAAAGGCTCGCATCGGTATCAACAAGCCTCAAGTAGTTCCTAATGAATCTATCCATCACACAGAAAGCCCTTAAGGATACTACACCCGTTGATGTCTCCGCTGCATAACTCATCAATGGGGCCTTTGTTATCCCACTAATCCTAATGAGTGCCCTCGCCGATGCCATATAGTAGCGCTATAATTGAACAAAGATAAATCTAATTAGATGAATGGAATTATCAAAGGTTGAATTTCATGAAAATCAAATATTTACGACAAAGGATCACCTGAACATAGGTTGCTAGTAGAAGGACAGGAATTGCTACAACCAAAACTTGCCAAGTCACTGCGGTCATGACACCAATGATTGAGAGCACCTCAATTGCACCGGTTAGGGAAAAAGTAAGAGAGTAAGGAATATCAAAATCCAACACAGACATATCTGAAGATGCCTGCAACCGATTTCAATTGAAATATAAAAAGAGTTGAACTAGCAAACTTAATGTTATATATGTATATCTGCAACTGTAGATATAAGATACTCACTCGAGTTAGGATTCTTCCAACAGGTGTTGAATCAAAGAATGACATCGGAGCTTTAAACACAGAGTTTGTTAAAGAAGAAAAGAAAGCCTTTGATGCCTTCAAACCAAGTAAAGCAGCAGATAAGGTTTGTAAATGCACAAATAGGCAACTAACAGCGGAGATTCCTGCATAAACCCCAATCAAAACGCTACTTCCAAGATATGAGATTTTATCATCAAGAGCCAACCAATATGTTGATAGAATTTGAAAAGTAATATATGCAAACTGGTTGAAAAGAAGTGACATAATTTGCACATAGCCCTTTGCTGTGTGTATGTAATCTAAATGTCTTCCAACCAATATCTCACAAGTAGAAAAATGGCCTGACCCGACGGTCTAGCCTTAAAACCGTCGGGTTTTAAGCCTAAGGACGTCGGTCCTGCCCAACCCGTTCCGGTTTCTGAAAATAAAAAAACCCGTCGTGTAAATTTTGGGTGTGAACCACAATGGTTTTGGCCCGTCGAGGAAATTTAAGGAATAACCCCGACGTATTTGGACCGTCGTGAAAAACTGAAGAATTTCACCGTTTGCCCGACGGTCTCATATCGTCGGTCGGGCTACAGACCTATGTCGTGAGTAAAGTAAATCGGACGACTGTGTTAAATAGTCGAGCCCAATTTTTAATTCAAAACGAATGGGCCGACGGTCTTATGCCGTCGGGCTCTTTTTTTCCTTAGCTAGATTTAGCCCGACGTGTATGAGACCGTCGGGAGAAAAGCAAATGGGACGACGGTGTTTTGCCGTTGGGCTCATTTTTGACCTCTCTTTGCACGACGGTAAAAGACTGTCGGGCTGTATTTTTCGGGCTGTATTTTTCTTGGGCCGACGGTCTGTTTTCGTCGGGCTCTTTTTATCTTTGCTAGATTTAGCCCGACGGTGCTAGACCGTTGTGTTAAACGATAGAATTGCAGCCTTGTCCGACGGTCGTAAACCGGGTTCTGTGCCATCATCTCTCTTGATACTCTCCAGGTAGTGCATCAGCTAGTATAAAGAAATACACTTTAAAGAGCATTTAAATTAGCTAGTATAAAATTCACTGTTGTATTTCTAGTTTTGTATAATTATATAACGATCAATAAGAATTATCACCATTTCAAGAAAAAAGAGGGTTTAATTTGCTATGGCAATTAACATTGTCTCAGAGCATTTATCGTATCTGGAAGGAGGCTTGAGGAGGCAGTTCAAGCCACATTATCGTCACTGCCTGATGAGGTTGTTGACACCGTAGGTGCTACTGCTTTGCCTTCTGAAGACTCTGTCTCTGAGAGGAGGAAGTTGGAATTCCTTGAAATGCAGGAGGAACTTATCAAGGTATTCAAAGAGATAAAACCTTGTATAGAGCACATTACACATGCCTGCTAATTCTGTATTCAATAAAATTTAGCAATCAACACTTAGGGAACGTAATTGGCCAAAAAGAGGCAGGCTAAAGTGTTATATTTTCCGTTACATAAAGTATTCATGTTAGTTGGTGTATATTTTAGATGTTCTGATAAGTTTGCATGTATTTTCAGTTGCTTGGAGATGGTTTGATTTAAGTTATGGATGTTTTCTGGAGTGGTGCTTTTTGCAGTTCTGTTAAGAGGCAGGCTAACGTAATTGGAGATGTTCTGATAAGAGGTAGGCCTTTTTGCAGTTCTAGAGTGGTGCTTCCAACCCCTTGTCCTTCCATAGTTATGAAGCTTTGAATTGTTTAGGAAATTTGTACAGAACCCCGTTGCAAGTTGTTGTATTACTTGTTCCTTGCTTGGATATATGGGTTGGTGGGATCAGCACTTCCTGCCTTGCTTTACCTTTGGCATTATATTAATGGCCACAAACATGAACCTTCTTTAGCATTTAGAGTCTTTGACAAGAATAAGAAAAAGAATTGCATGCACTTTGTCTAACAACTTGACAGGGACACCTAATTTTTTATTTGCTTATGGTCTGAACAGGTGCTTCCATTGGAAAGACCAGTTGAGACTCGAGCAATTTTGGATGTTGTAGTGTGTACCTCAAGGTTTCTCATTTTATTTCTTTCAAGTCAGCACAAGACACTCAAATAATAGAAACTAGTAAATAAAAGAGAACTACACTGCAATATCCTAATGCCACTGAAAAAGATCATTGATGAAGAACTTTTTTTGCAGGCCCACGCACTTCAACTTGAGGCCTTTTCTCTTTCCACTCAGAGACTAGACTCCAGCTCTTAAAGACCAAAGCTCCAATTTGTGGGCAGCTGCAGGAACAAAGAGGACGAAGAAAGGCTGCTGAAGTTAAAGAGTAGATCTATGGAATTGAAAGTGGACAAGCATATATGTTAATCCAACATTAGTTCTTGTTTTCCTCAATATTTTATAAATGGATTATTATATTTTAATTTTGTCAAACAGGTGTTCTTTATATTCTGTTAAAATGTGTTAGTCCATCGAGCAAAGAAAAATATTATTTAAAGATTCGTATTCTAAATATATAAAATAATAAAATAAATAAAAAGTTGTGGAAGTGCCAAAAAAAAACCCGACGGACAAAAGCCGTCGGGCAAACCATAAAACGTTTTATAACGACAGCAAAAGTCCGCCGGGCAACGCAGCTAAGTAGAATGAAAGCACATGTCGACTGTAATGACCGTCGGGTTAATTAGACCTTTGCCGACGGTTTATCTCCATCGGGATAAGTGTTATTGGCCGGCTGCATTTACCCGTCGTGGGTTAGAAAAAAAAACATGATGAATTTCAAACGTTGGGAAGATATTTCTTTTTCCCGACGGTTGGGGCCCGTCGGGAATAAATTTCTTTTTCCCGACGGTTGTTTACCGTCGGGATTTGGATTTCCTGACCCGGTAGTTACCCGACAATCGTTTCTCGTCGTGATTGTTTTAGACAGATCTGTCTCCATTTCTTCATCTTCGGTTAGTTGGACACTTGAAAGATTAAAAGTGGAGATCACTTCATGACTAATTTGGTTTTTAAGCGAAAACTCTTTGGACTCTATCTGATCTCCCTTCAAATTCTTTGATTCATCTTGTACTCTATTTGTTTTAATCTTGAGGGCAGTTATTGAGTCTTGGTGAGCTGTCACAACACTGGTAGAAAAATGAGTTGACCCGGTGGTGAAACACCGTCGGGTCATTACCGGGTCGGGCAAACATTTAAACGACTGTAATTAACCGTCGGCCCTAAAAATTACGTTACGACGGCTTTTGACAGTCGGCGATTACAAATAGAGAACACGGCGGTCGAAATTACCTAAACAAAAAAGTCATTACCGACGGCTCAATACCGTCGCCTAACGTGACAATGGCCGACGGATTTATACCGTCGGCCTTAGAAAGAATGCCCGACGGTTGTAACCGACGGGTTATACTCGTCTCAGAGGTACGGGCGACTGCCTATATCCGTCGGCCAACATTTAAAAGCAGATTGGCCCGACGGGCATCCACCGTCAGCACGAAAGTTAAAACACTCAATTCGCCCGACGGACTTGTACCGTCGGGATTATCTTAACTTCCCTGCCCGACGGGTTCTGAACCGTCGGCTATTGGCAAATACCGTCGCGCCCGTGAGCCGACGGTATCGCACTGTCGGGTATAATTGAATAGATTTATGAACTATGCCCGACGGTTGTACACTGTCAGGTTAGCTTTAATTGGCCCGACGGTTTATTGTCGTCGACTTTGTATGACTGTCTCTTGCCCGACGGTTATTTGCCGTCGTCGGATACAGTTTTTCAAGGCCGATGGGATTATACCGTCGGCCATTATTTGATTTAAAGTCTTTTTTCCTGACGGGCATCCTCCGTCGGCACGACGATAAAACTCTCTTTTAGCCCGACGGATTTCTACCGTCGGGATAATGATATCTTCTTTGCCCGACGGGTTCCGAACGTCGGCTATTGGCAAATACCGTGGTGTGGTGAGCCGACGGTGTTGCACCATCGGGTATAATTAAAAAGATTTTTTTGCTACTCCCGACAGTTTTACACCGTCGGGTTAGCTTGCATTGGCCCGACAGTTTATTGTCATCGGCTTTGTTCGTCTGTCCCACGCCCGACGGTTATTTGCCGTCGTCAGATACAGTTTTTCTAGGCCGACGGGTTTATACCATCGGCCATTAGTTGATTTAAAGTCTTTAATTGCCCGACGGTCATGAACGGTCGGGTGAGGCCTTTTTCAAAGTTATTTGGGCCGACGGGTTATTGTCGTCGGCATCTTTATCCTCACATGGCTCTCGTCGGTAATAACCCGTCGTTTGTTTCCGTTTTAATAGCCAACGGTTATGTACCGTCGGCTAATGTTTTGTTCTTTGTCTTTTTTGCCGACGGGTAGTGGACCGTTGGCTTTTGTTTTATTTTTTTTTTTTATTTTTTTTTGTTTTGGTTGTGTTCTATAAGAGACCTGATACAATCAACCTGATACAATCAACCTGATACATTCATGTCCATTTACATATGTCATCATGAGTTGTATGTCTACGAATTCAATAACAATATTCAGAATGGAAACACAATAAACAAAAAAACTTAAAAATAGTGCACGAAGTATTCTTCAACGTTGGCTCCCAATATCATATCCTGTTGTGCACACACCTAGTTCAAAGCAAAGACATGTTGTGAAATCGGAAGGCCAGTAAAAGACTTTTGACATACTACTTGACTAGATTATCTTCCATTTCCGGTGAGAAAAATGTTTCCTTGCAAAGAGTCACCTGGTCAGAGATTGCAATGTTAATTAAAACGAATGATTTTATAATGTATATCTCTGATCTCCTCGTACAAAAACTTGAATACTGAAGAAAACAAGTTATACACGCTTCTTGTAAATTGGTTGCATAATTTTTTCATTTCTGAATCAGTAGCAAATAGAGGATTCGACCCTCACCTCTATGGCAGCAACTGGTTTAGACAACAGATACCGCCAAACCAGCCCGCTACATAAAAATAGAATAATGAATTTGAGACACCAAATGCAGGCAAAGAAAATAGATCAACTTTAATGCTGAAGTGCACATTGATATTGGGTTGTACCTCAAAAAAAAAACACAAAAACATATATTGGGTTGTACCTATTTCCAGAAGGAGGCACAGTACAGACAAGCACGGCTCTTGTAAGAGCTGGGTGTAAATTATCCGTATCTACAAATTAAACACAAGCTACTGTGACCCATTATTGTCCTTGTAGAAAATTGAAGATCCTACTTGAACGAGATATGAACGAACCACAGTTAGATTGGTTATGAATTTTACGCGGAGGAGCCATATTTGAGATATAATTTTGAACAATGAGACCTCCAAATGAATGTCCAATCAACACTGGTGGTGATCTCAATTCTTTGAGTATGAAATCAGCTATATTACTTGCATGTGTCTATTGCAGAGGTTGGTAGAAAAAATAAGAGAAATAAATTAATCAGAGATAAGAAAGAGTTTCGAAGTCAATTTTTAAAGAGATTCAAGAAGCCAATATTCAAGGGTTCCACAGGAGTACCAGAAGAGTACCAGTTGTAGGTCCTTGAGGTACATCACTTTCACCCTGAGCACATAGCAAAGACGTGTAATTTAATAAGAGGTGTTGCTGTCCCCCAACACTATCTAAAGAGAATTTCACAAGATAACTCAAAATGCACGCAGTAAGTTCTTGAGAGCGTCTATGCTGACCAATTAAAGTATTCAAGTTTCAGGCAAACAGATAAAAGTATCATCACCCACTTGACAGTGATGGTACTTAAGTTCTGCAAGATAACAAAAATCAAGGGCCTGGACGTATACTGTCCATGAGGTTGTACAAACCACACAAATTGCCACTCAAACAAGCAAAGGATGAAGTTGTAAGTTCAACATAACAATAACATATGGAACAGTTTACATTCAACATATATAATTGTCTCACTCCCACTATCACCACCTCTCTGGTACTCTGTCCCAAGTCCTTCATTTACATAAAGCAAAAAACATCATTCAGATCCACATCAGTCTTCCAATGTTGCTAAGTTGAGTTTTCCATCTTCTTCCTTTCTCCACTACCATTTAATTCAAACGCTGAATATCCAACCTCGCTGCCATTTAATGTCATGAAGTAGAAGTGATTTTGACCTCTAGAACCATAATCTCTCTGGCGAACTTCATAATTATGCAGATCAAGAACCTGTTGGAATGAGAACAAAACATAAAAAAAATATGGAGCAATTGCTCAACAAGATAAATACGCAAGAAACTAGCAGAGCCTCAGAAAACCCCAAAAAACTATTTCTAGAAAATAGAGAATAAGAAGAGATTGTCCATTTGCAAATAAATGCCTATAATGATATATTACAGTAAAGCCTAAAATGCAGATACTGCAAACCATATCCTTTCTTCCCACTACAGAACCACAATAGCTTTGCAAACGAAACAGACAATATATCTTTAAGACTTACAATTCAGGGTGAAGAAAAGATTCCACACCAGCTGTTCTACTAACAGGTCATGTTTTGGCTAGCACGACGGCGTTGAGCAGATGAACCACCTAAAATAGCATCATCATGTAAATTAGTAAGCGGAGTCATAAATTTAATTGAAGTCAAGTTTAATTTGTGACGGATCTCAAACCTAGACTTGACTCATGAGCTTTCTGCCATTGCAGTATTGCCATCATTTGTTCCTTCATTGCTTCCATCTCTTCTTTCATTTTATCTTTGTCTTCCTTTTCACTCTGCAATGTTTCTCTCAAGACCTCCTTATCTCGCATTTCTGCTTCCAACTATGCTCTGAGAGTGGCAATCTCAATGGTGTTCATAGCAGTAGACGCAGACACACCTCACCGCGGGGGCGCACCAGGCCCAAACCCTCGCTCGTAGCCACCGTGGTGTCCCCCAAACACCTTGTCCAACACAGGTGTCACTTCTGCCAGATCCTTCAACCGGTGCACTTCTTGTTCAATTGCAACCGTCTCTACTTGGGTTTGCAAAAAACATATCTTAGTATAAGAAATAGCCAATACTGTTAGGAGGTAGGACTCCACGTCTTATGCGTATGAATTTAATTATTTCTATCACTTACGCATATTGCTGTCGTTTTTTCATTTGGATAGGTTCCGTCTTTCCTCTTATGAGCTAGGAGGTAAGAGTCCACGTAGCTGAATTCATCCTTCTTTTTGGCTTGCTGAATTGAAAAACAATTTCAGTGACAACACAAGTAAAATTCAATCAGATATGCACATAAGAAAAATAAAATGTGACAATTACAGGCTTACCTCCTCCTCATAAAAACGACTTAGGGACTTTGCCCCAAGAGTGTGCGTCGATCTCATTCGTGTCCTATTCACCTTGTTCCGTTTGGACATCTCCACCATCGCATCATCATTCCAATAAGCAACAAGTTGATCCCATGCTTTTTGACTGATAGTGGAAATCGGATTTTCTCGCAGTTCCTCTTGAGATTTTCCATCGTAGTGCGCCTTCTTAAAAGACACCCGGTTATCTCTGATTATTTTTTTGCAGCACCGGCTTATGGCTGTCATAGTGACACGCCGAGTCACCTCCTCCCCATTTTCACCGACGAATCTGTACTTTTCCTGCGAAGCACAAATCTTTAGTGAGTATCCTAAAAGCATAAATAGTTCTGAAGTAAAACAAATAATTGCTTACATTGATATGTACGAACCACGTAGAATATTCCTTATCATCGTAGTCTCACCACTGTAGGTGGAGGGGGAAATACGTTTCAGCCCGTGCATAAGTGCCCATCAACTTGGACAAATAGCTCTGATATTTCGTACCCATCTGCCCATTCTTAATGAGTACCTTCTACACACCTTCTGCAGGCATACACGAAGATGCCCTAGTTGGGCCCCTACCCCTCCTGTTGATGGGTTCCTCGGGTAGTTCAGATTCCAAAACTACCTCCCTGTCACCTTCTCCCGCCTGGTCCTCGATATCTTCATCCGGATTTTGAGTTTCATCATCTTCCCCATCGCATGTCATTCGTTTCATGGCTTCATCTTCTATAGGCGGTTGGGTCTCTGAACCCAATGCAGTGGCATGACCAGATGTCCCTAGCAGATCAGAATACCACAAAATTTTATATAATAAATATTAGTATTAAAATTGACATCAATATGAAGTAAACTAAAGGGGACGATTAAATTTTACCTGAACCGTCCGTCGAAGGGGAAGTGTACTCCGGAAAAAGAACTCGAATATCTACACAAGCTGGATAATTAGTAGTTGGATCAATACATAAACAGTAGAATAAATCAAAATTCAACTTATTCAGAATAACAGTTATACCAAACACGTATTGACTCGTAGGTGGAGTCTCGATTGGCTGTTTGCCCTTCATTTTGTCTCTCCTGCAACATACAGTTAAAACAGTTGTTAAATTTATTACGATGCACCGATGAAAAAGTACAGTTATACCAAACATTGAAACGACGTACAAATAACCTGACATACATTACGTTACATCCAAATCAGCCCCGTCAACCCTTACGCCTGGACCAAGTTCTGTACGCACCCACAAATCCTAATATTCCATATTGCACACATCCATTTGTCCCACCCCTGGATCTTGTGCCAACAACAAAGTTTCATCGTATTCGCACCTGAAAGCACTCTGCCCGGCTGGGATGTCGACGTAAGTCGCCCGCCAGTTTCAATGATGATGACACTCCAATTTGGGTCAATAGGGTCTTTACAATAAAATACTTGTTGTGCTTGCGATAGAAAAATGTAAGGTTCATCTTCGTAACTTCGCCTCGTCGTATTAATTAATGGGAAATCATATTCATCGAACTTACGACCAGTACCCTCCTTCGTCTCATACCAGAGACACTTAAACAAGCAGATGGGTGTCCATGTTCCCATGTACACCATTATAATGGATTGTAGGACCCCATAAAAATATCTTCCCCTTCTCCTACTGTTACAATGCCACTGTTTTGAGAAATCCGTGACAAATCAACAGACTTTGCCTCAAATTTATATCCATTATGAAAGAACCCATTGTATGATTTAGCTTCGCGATCGGGGCAGCGCGCAAGGGACATTAATACCTCTCTATCTTCCTCCTGGCCAGCTGAAAGATTTGTCACCTACTTTTCACATTTGAAGCCCAAACCATCAACGATGACGTAAAAGGCGGTGAGAACTAATAGAGTAAGTGCACAAAGACTAACTTACATTTGTTTGAAACCACTGCACAAATTGATTGTGCTGTTCAGTCTGTATTCTGTGTTCAGTCCAACGAGGATGCAACTGTCTCAAGTAATCTCTGTGTTTCCTAAACGTAATGGTAACTACGTTATCTTAACACTTCTTTATCAATAGAAATGTACGACGAAATGAAAATAGATGGTTTAATGTGAATACCAGCAACTTGATTTATGGGAGCTGAACTTATTTAAATAAAACAAATATTAATGCCGGTGCATCCGTACATATAGCTGAACTTAATTATTTAAATAAATCAAGTTTTTTGATTTTTTGCTTCAAGATGTACTTCAATATCAATGAACCGCCAAACCTCACAAAAAGGTGCAATAATAATTTCTCTATTTATTTCTCTTTTATATGTACCTAAACAAAAAATATATCCTCTATATATGTTATAAAGATCACCTTGGATCACAAGAGACAACATACACGGTATCAAAAAAGGCTTAGGTTTCTGTTTGATGATATAATAAAGCCTTAGAAACAAAGGCTATGATTAGTCTTCCAAATTAAATTAAAGGATCAGTCCACAGAGAAGTAAACAAAGTCAACTTAGAATTCACAGCCTCTCTCAGTAGAGGTTTTACATTTTTATTCCTTGTTTTGACCTATAGTAATCGTACTATATATGAATGAACAGGAGATATAAATGCTTTAAAATTTAACAAATGGTAAAAGGCATGCATGGTAGTACACAAAATTGATCGGCTATATGATAGTGAACCAACTCATAATATGTACTTTTCCAATACAATTTCATGTATAAGAAGTAAAGCAGCTATAAATTCAAGTATAATATTGATTCAAATACAAACTTATAAACTCCAGAACGAGAAAAAAAGATGCATGAAAGAATATGAGTTGAAGATACCTTAAGGAGATTTATATAGCTATTGAAAGCTCTCTGATGACACCTAGATCAATGTGTGCAAGACCTGTTAAAAATTGAGATTTCTTTTCAATAGTGGTACGGACGACGAGAGTTCTTACTCATTGTAAAAATTCATTTAGTAATGTTATATAATTCGGTTTGAATCCGTGCAACATATAAACAGGCCTAATTTATAGCATTACATGGAATATTAACTGTTTTGGCGATCAACAATAATTATTAACTAAAAATATAGGAACTTTTACTTGTTGTTTATTAATAAATTATATATTCATGTGTTATATTTTATGGTTTTTTATTTATTAATTTCTCATGTAAATGGTCTTATATAGTTGCCATCATACCCACCTAGATTTAGTTAATTCACTACATAGAGTGATTCTTATGGTCCGCCCAGGTACAATCATGTAAATTATCTCAGGATATATATACAATGTTATACTAAAAATTGATTTAATAGTAAATTAAAAATTGGTCTGGTACAAGAAAGATTTGATTAAAAGAGAGGCATTGACGGTTTAGTAAATTAAAAATTGGTCTCGTACAAGCAGCTTGTGATAAAATACCAATGAAACCGTCCCCCATCATTTAGAGCCGGGGACAGTGAAGAACGAAAAACAGAGGAGAGGAAAAAGTAGATATCGAAGAACGAAACCCGCCAAAACCTAGCTAAGATGAAAGTTTTTTACCTCGGAAGAACGTAACTGGATCGGGACGCAATTTGGGGATGTTCCACAAGCGATTCGCACCGTTTTCTGGCAGAATTTGGGGTTTGTCGTCGGACCGTTTTCCGTCGGAATCAGGGATTTGCCGTCGCACAGGATCAGAGGTTTGTTGTCGCACCGTTTTCCGTCGGAATCAGTGCTTCGCCGTCGGAATCACGAGTTCGTCGTCAGAATCAGTCGTTGGTCGTCGTAATCAGGCGTCGGCCGTCGGACACCACTGTCGACGAAGACGATGGATGGTTTAGGTTAACCCAGTGATTTTTGAGTTGACGACGAACTTAACTTACGCGATGAAAGAAAAGAAATAGAATGAAGTAAAATTTTTTCACTAAGTATAGTAACTATGCTCGACGGGCTAAAACCGTCGTCAAAACAAAAATAACATTGCACGACGGACAGACCGTCAAGTGAAACATTTAACTCGACGGTCAGGAAAACCCGTCGGGTAAAGTCATTCCGACGACGGGTTTTCCTTTGTAGAGACCCGGACCAACTGGGTCAGACAGGACCGACGTCTATGCTCATCATACTCGACAGTTTTAAATCTAGACCATCGGGTATGTCCATTTTTCTACTAGTGCAAGCTTTTCAAATGCTGTTCCAGCCCGGAAGAGCTCTTCATAACTTCCTGATTGAGTTACTTGTCCACCTTCCATGACCTGAAGTAAACCGAAATGTGACTAGATACCAGAGTGAATAAAAATCAAAGAAAAGAAAAAATTTAAAAGAAGATGATTGCATAGATTCATTACCAAAATCCTATCAACTTCCGTCAGAAACTCAACTTGATGGGTAACTAGAACAATAGTTTTCTTCTCCAAAGCGGCCATCACGCATTCCTACATTTTTATCATTTTCCATCAATTAGTAAAAGAAAGCACATCAATTTTGTTGTATTTTTTTGCATATTTAGTACAAACATAATTTTTAGGGATCATAGTGTAATCTACAATTTATTTTTAAGACAATAATGTTCTCAAAATTTAAAATGACTTTAGAAAACATATTATGTTATGCATACCGTTCAAGGGATCTAAATTTGTTTTCAAAAGATTTAATGGTTTTAACACAAAACATTCTTAACAGTCAAATGATACCTATAAATGTCATTCTTTTGTTAGCGGATTAATTTTTAAAAGAAGGCGAGAGCTTAGAAGCAGCAAAGTAGTACCTTGAAGCTCAAATCCTTGGCTAGATGCGAGTTTCAGTTTCTCTTTTTTTATGTTTAACGATTTATTTTCCATCATTAATTTGTTAATGAACCATTTATTCTTATGCATGCTATATGAGATTTCAAAAGGCCTGTATTGTGAAGGAATAATGCTAGCTACACCTTCGTACAATACCCCTTTGGCGTACCAGCCAATGTAGATGCACTGCTGACATCCATGTCAGGTGTAGATTATTGGGTTTTAGGGCTTAGGAAAAATTTTTAGAAATTAGGGTTTAGGTTTTTTTTAAAATAAATTATTCCAAAAGATGTTGACCAGGATTCTGCTTGGATGCTAGTTGTGGCATCCACAGCAGGAGGTACACCATTAGGTACCTGGTCGAGGTACTACTATAGAATTTAAAGTGCACAACAAAGAACTCTGACATATCTATGTCAGGTTTCATAAGTTGAATCGCTATATGCATATTTGCATAATTACTCACACACACCCTTAAAGCTTGTGAGAAAGAGAAAAACTTCATTATGAACTAACATTTTCTCTTATGGGAAAACTTGACCATCAATGACTTTCATCTGATGTTGGTATTGGTCAGAGTATTGAGCTGAACTACACATGTCAATTGAAATTTTAGAATCCTAAAAATTGCACTTGAATAAAGCTTTAAGAACCATATTTCGATCTGTATATTGTGAATTCAAACTTTTCTTTTTCAACTGATCAAACTCGTGATCAAAGATCATCTAAGCTGCAATTGCTTCGTCTTCTGATTCCAAAGGAGGAATGTCATCTAGGTGTAGTGGTCTTGAGTAGCCCAAATGCAGCAGTGAATTGATCCAAGAAAATGTCAATCGATCAAACAACCCAGGTTTGCTAAATTCCCTTCGGTCTCCTTCTTTTTCTCTAACAAGAGGTTCCTCTAACCCATGGGCAGAGTTTTCCCGAGGTGGTGCCTTCAGGAGTGTAGCAGAGCAAAAGAGTAAAAGCAGGTTTACGGGCCAGGATAGCATATCGATGATCCTCACAGGATCCTTTCTTACCAAAACTTCAACGTTAAGTAGAGAAATCAGAACTGAAAAGGAGACCCACCAGAACAAAACTGGGATGCTTTCCAGTTTGGTCAATTGTATGATCACTGAAGCAGCCAAGAACATCCATACTAGTCCTCTGAGAAGGTGTAGAGACTTGCAAGCACGAATCCATCTCTTTTCTCTTGAAAATTCCATAAACCAGAAAGAATATAACCGATGCCCGTAATGACAGCACAAGCAGAGACGAAGACAAAACCCCAGTACTGTTTTTCTCTACGGACTTTCACCGGAAATTTTCTGATAAGTCTCCCAAGTAGTATTCCACAAAAGGGAAGGAGAAATAGGAGATTCAAACCATCAATTCCGCGACTTACAAGACATGAGGTTCTTCTATCGAAAGGATCTTCACAAATCCAACTAAAGTCCCCTGCAGCTTCATATATAATGAAAAACAGCGAACAAACATCACTAAGATAACTTGGAGACAGAATCACAAAATTCCTTACATAAAATCACAAAACAAAAAAATGTAAATTAAAAAACGAACTTCTAAGATGATAAGAAAGAATGTTGCTTGAATGGAACAATAATATTAAAGGGTAAACATAAAAGAAACCGTCCCAAAGCAACAGAAACATCCCACAGTATCATGTGAAATTTAATCACGTACAACCGAAACCGAAGCTTTCAACTAATTAGGAAGAAGCAGACTAAAACCTTTGTAATGTCCCAGGAACGTTGCGTTCGTGACTAGTCCAAGCGCCATTGCTAATTGTCACGGCTTCGTAAGCTTACACGATTAGACCGAGAGCGGTGCTGAAGCAGCGACTATGAATAGTGATCAGAGGCTACTGAATAGAGGGGAGCCAAAGGTGATGGATGGAAAGAGTAAAGGTTCAGGGCAGTGGGCAAAAACACTTGGTGTGTGGAAGGCAATAAAGGACATGCAGCGTATTGTGGTCGTCAACTCGTCGGGTTCTGAGAATTAACGGCATTGAATATCGACGCGAGGTGGAGGATACGTTCTGCACCTCAATTCATCACATGCATGCATAGCGAAACCTGGCAAGTTAATTGTGTAATTTGTACGTAACCGCATAAATGGCTCCGTCCAACACAGGCCGCGCAGCACCGAAAACTTGATCAGATGCTAGTTGTATATATGAGCGGATAAAAAAGAGAGACAAATACAAATTCAGCAACATCAATGTTTAGAATAGGAAAATACTGTTTTATGGAAAAAATATTACTGGTGTTTTTTTTGTCTCCGTTGATTTTTAGGTAGGTGATCGATGCCTACAAAATGGATGTCATTTTCTACTAAAGTTCAATTTCATGGTCAATTAATGCTTATCTGGAAAAAAAATAATTATAATTAGGCTTCCGTTTTGCATAGTATAACAAAAAAAATGAATTAGTTAATCTCTACTATATCCGTTTGAAAAGTAACTATAGGAGTGTTATTTAATTCAGGATCTCTCAATAAAAAAAGCAACAACTAGTAGAGTATTATTAGTTTGAATCCGAGTGTGTCTCAGATGATAAAGAACTGCAGGAGTCTATTATTAGTTAGAGAAGCAATTTGCTGTTATGGGCAATCATAGAGGGATATTGGGTTCATTTATCACGTATTTATTTGCATTTATTGTTTCTATTTTTATGTTATCGTTTCCTCCACTAGTAAAAACATTACATCCGCCGGCGGGCAAAACGCGTCGGCGGAACAGGTAAACCCGTCGTCGGACACGCACCGTCCGAAATGGCGTAGGCGGACCACTATGCCGACCTAAAAACCTGTCGTAGGACAAAAACCCAGTCGCGCGAACATAATAGCTTGCCCGGCGCGTGCGCCCGTCGGCGTAGAAACTCACTCCGCCGATGGGTACGAACGCATCGGCGGAAGAGATTCCACCGACGCATGGTAGTGCGCCGGCACAAAAGGTCCCCCGGCGCTCTAAGGTGCGTCGATGGAAGGAGTTCCGATGACGCTCGCGCGACGCGTCGGCGTAACTGTGCCGCCGACGCGTTCTCTAGCATCGGCGGAGTTCAGCCGACCCGTCTAAGTTCAGCCGACGCGACTTTGCGCGTTGGCGTAGTATGTTCAGCCGACACGTCTTTGCGCGTCGGCGAAGTAGGTTCAGCCGACGCGACTCTGCGCGTCGGCGTAGTAGGTTCAGCCGACGGGTCGATGCGTGTCGTCTAAGTTCAGCTGACGCTTCATTGCGCGTCGGCATAGTTATTCAGCCGACGCATTGAAGTGCCTCGGCGGAGCAATTCCCACGACGTGTCTTTAAGCGTCGGCGGACAACTTTTCCTTCCGCCGACGGGCGCAGGCGCGTCAGTGGTGCATTTATTTATTCCTCCGTCGGGGGACACCCGTCGGCGGAAGTTTTATTTTCTAATTTTTATTTTTTGTTTTTTTTACTTTGTCCTGTTTTCTTCATCAATGTACAATTTTACAATAATGAAAAGAAACACAACAACAATGAAGAATACGTATACAGTTATAATTTTACAAAAAACATTTTATATACATTAAAGATCTACAATGTCTAAATTTACAATGGCTATTTTCCAATAATGAAAAGATCTACAATGTCTAAATTTACAATGTCTACAAAAAAAAAACAAGAGTTGTTTGCAGTTCTCGACCATGCGTTTCCATTCATTACAGATTCTGGCAACGGTGGCTTCATCCACAAGGCTGTAGTCAGCTCCAACAACAACCTGACAACCAAAATATAACATAAAAATACTAGCATCTTCAAGCTGCTAGAAAGCAAACGCCTATCCACAGTGCACACATACATTAACATGGAAATATCATACATATATAGCAAGAGAATGATTCTATCATGTGGGAAATAAGTTATATTACTTCTTCCTTACATTGGCAATGGCAATAGGAACCACTATCCCATCATCATCCAAATTTGCCACCAATTGCTCCAATGTTGCGTATCAGACAGAATAATATATCTCAGCACAAACTGAACAGCAGAAGAGTAAGTGAAGAGACAAAAGATGCTATCACTGACCTCCAAAATGTTAACTTTGCAATGTCATTGATTACATATACGACCGTCAATGATGCGGCGGGTCGGGTGCTCCGTGGCCAAAAGATCCCTCAGAAACTTAACACGTAGAAAATTAGAGACATATATTTATGCTCGTCAATTTAAAATAATGTAGAATACTGAAGACAGTTCTTACCTTGTTGTGACTATGCAAGAAGTAACATTTCTAACCTCTCCATGCGTCGGCTCATTGCTTCTACCTTCTGGGACAATGCCTCCTTATCCCGTCTCTCCCTCTCCAACTGTTCAGACAGGGCCACATAACGACGAGAGCTGGAAGAGGCACCTCTACGCAGTCGAGCGCCTGTTCCAACCCCTCTCTCATAACCACCTATGTGGCCCCCGAACACTGTATCCATTATCGGTGTCACCTCTCTGGGATCCTTGGATAAGCAACATTACTTTCAAAGGCTGCACGACGAACCGCTTCCTGCACAGTGAAATTAATGAATTAAATAGGATTGGAAGTTGTATCCAACACATATCATAAAACACACCATAACTTACACAGTGTTCAGCAGTTATTTCATCTGGATACGTCCTATCCTTCCTCTGGTGAGCTTTGAGGTATGCCATCAAGAAAATGTAGCCATCAGGGTCAACCGTACGCTGTAATTAATGTATACAGTAACTAATCAAGGATGAAAATGACAATAAGAAGAGTTCCCAGAAGGTAATCATATAAATACTTGTTCCTCTAAGAATCGGGGAAGAGACTTCGACCCAAAGGTATGCATTGTCTTCAACTTCTGTCGATTACGACTGTTCTGCTCATCGATACCATGACTCTTAACATTGTCCCAATACTTAACGAGGAGAACCCAGTCCTCTTGGCTCATACCATGTATGGGACAAGTCTTAAGTTGTTCGGCAGTCTTCCCATCATAGTGCTCTTTCTTATATGCCGCTCGGTTGTCTCTAATGATTTTCTGGAGCACCGGCTTGATAGCCTCCATGGCCTCTTGCTCTGTGACTGCAACACCCTCGACATCCACAAAGTTATACTTTTCCTGCCAAAAAAAAAACTCAGTTTAAACGTCCCAATGCAGAAAATAAAAAATTAGCGAGCACTTCTTCCTTTGATAATGTTAACCCAGGTGTGCAGCTCATGGGTGGGATAGTCACGCACTGGAGATGCAACGGAAAGTACTGATCTGCCCGAACTACCGTCCCCATGAGATATGACAATGAAGACTGTTGTCCCGCAATCATCTGGCCATCTCTGATTGTTACCGTCCAAGGCTTATCAAGCAGAAACGAAGATGCTTTAACTTTCCGTTTCCCACGCGGATTTGATGGTTCAGCAACATCTTCTATTTCTGCCCAATCGGGTCTTTGCGTTTCCATGTCTTCCATGGGGATCGGGTCTGCCAAATTGGAAGTTAGAACACAATTTGTATAACACACTGCAAAAAGAGTATTACTCTTCAAATTTACCTGAAGAATAGCTCTCAGGTGATTCGTATTCTGGAAAGAACTCCCTAAACTTACGATTACACTCATCTATAATGTGAAAGAACTAAAATTAGAAGACAAACATTCAAAAAAAAATCTGGTTTTTGTTAGTACCTAATGTCTGGCATTTGTGACGATGATGCTAGTGTAGCTGGAGCAGAAGCCGATGGAGTCGGAGTCGGAACAGGTGTTGCCCGGGCAGGCCAAGTCGGACTCAGGACTGCTGTTGTTCGGGCTGGCTGAACTGCCCGAACTTTGACCCCTGCTGGTGACGGTGATGAGGAGTCAATGGGATGCTTCCTCGGAGGCATATTTACCCTGCAAATTTAAAGAAACGGGGATTGTCAGCTTTCTTCACAAAATAAATAAAATTAGCTGTTACGATCCACACTACAATAATTGTAATCTATCAAACTTACGCTATGTTACATTCAAGTCTGCAGGATCAATTCTTAATCCTGGCCGATTTCTATTACAAATGTAATTCTTCAATGTAAGCAAGTGACGTTCAATTGGGTACATCCATCTGTACTGCACTGGCCCTGCCAGTCTGACCTCCGTTGCTAGGTGTATACTCAGATTAACCATGACGTCAAAAAACGAATGTGGAAATATTCTCTCTAACTTGCACAAGATGAATGGGATGGCTGCCTCAAGTTTTTCCACGTTTTGCACATCAATCACTTTGGAACGCA
>CM039666.1:9983155-10265655 GCA_022405105.1 Aristolochia contorta | reverse complement strand
GCCTGATCAGTTCAACTCCATCGTATATTCAATATTTCAAAACCTCTCGCTGGAGCTTCTCCCAATCCTCTCATCTCTGTTTAATTTCGTACTTGGGTTGGAGACAATGTAAATTAGTATGCTATCCAGAAAAGCTCTCATGCATGGCTGTGATTCCGCGGGGTTCGACAAGCTAGCGGCCGCCGGAAATTGTCTTTCTGAATTGAGGGGACCAAGGTGAATAGTGATGGATGGAAATCAGAAAAAGTCTCTAGACCGGCATGTTGAGTGGAGTGAGGATCAGCGGCGATATTTTACTCATGATCGTGGCATATATGGGTTAATCTCCTAGGGATCAGGTTGGTATGGGTTCATATTATTAAAGTTATTGTCAGTCCACGTCTCAATCACATTTATAGGTGGTGATTTTAGCCAATTGTTAATTGGAACTTAATACTCGGCCTTAACAAACCCCTGGCTAATTATAAAATTATGAACAGTACTTTTATGATCCGTTGGCTTTTATTAGATGGGTATAAAAGGTAATCAATTTATAATTTAAATAGTAGAATTTAATTTGTTAATTATATTAGTTTTTCAAATATTTTTCATTTATTTTTTAAATTTTTGATGGGTTAAAGCAATGTTTTAAAAACCGAACCAGTGATCGAACCGGTGGAGCTTTCGAGTCTGGTTCAACCGGATCAATTAGGTTCAATCGGTGGTTCAACCGGTATGAGTTGTTTCTCATTAAAAAAATACATAATAATTTTTTATATATAAAAAATAAGATTAAAAATATAAAAAACTATTAAAATACTAAAAAGGTAAGTAGACCGACTCAACTGGTCCGGTCCGATTCTCGGTTCAGTAGTTAAACCGCTCAAAACCAGCTTGTTAATCAGTTTTTTATTATTTCTGGGTCATTGAGCAAACCGAACCGTCCAAAGTCCCGGTTCTGGTTCCAGTTGAACCCAGGTCGAACCGTCCGGGTCGGTTCGACCTTTAAAACTCTGGGTTAAAGGATATATTTTGTGGGTTGGCTCAATCAATGCAGGAAGAGCACCGAAAATTGAGAAGAGCATTCGAGGAATCCAGGAAAATTGATATTTTTAAATAGATAAGCTCCAGTAGTGACAATATTTAGATAGCTAGAATTCGCCAACTGTGTATCTGCAATCTGAGTGTATGGTCATAATCTATTATCAATATGTGTCTTCATGTGCGTTGTTGTTAATTTGGATTCTTTGTAACACGAACATGAATCGAGGAAACGATAAAATAAAAAGAAAAATAATAAACGCAAACACATATATACGTGATAAATGAACTAAATATCCCTCTATGATTGGCCACAACAGCAAATTGCTCTGTGTACGTAGCCTATATACTGTCAGTTCTACATCATTTAGATCGATCGCACTCGGATAGAGTCAAACTAATAATAGATCAGGCTTGTTTGGATTCTTTGGAACGTCATGAAGCGAGGATCAGGAAACGATAAAGTTAATTGCATCCGGGTCCTACTTTTAAGTTCTACGTCATTTGAGACGCACTTGGATTCAAACTAATAATACTGGAGGCTTGGGGTACTTGAACCAAGGACAAGTCAGTAACAATATCATTGGATGAGAAAAAATGGTAGGCGGAGAAACATATCTTCTTGTCATTTGCAATAACATTCAACTTAAAAAAGCTAGCTAGTAGCGTAAGGAATCTTTTTCTGAGCTAAGTTTAGTTAGTTTTTGTTTCTAACTTAGAAAAATATTTAACTGATCACGTCATCATTTGGCGATCAAACCCAGATAAAGAACAGGAATTGCTACAACTTGTTATTGTCTGATCAAGTATTTTGTCATTAAAAACATTGATGTTGCTGAACTTGTTATTGTCTGATCAAGTATTTTGTCATTAAAAACATTGATGTTGCTGAACTTGTTATTGTCTGATCAAGTACTTTTCGGTGCTAGCTGCGGGGTCTGTGTTGGATGGAGCCATTTATTCAGTTACGTACAAAGTGCCAAAAGAACGGCTCTACCTAGAACGTGTCCTTTTGCCCACTGTCCTGACCATGGACAGGCCTGAGCCTTATCTTTCTTCCATGGCCCCTGGTCCTCACAGCACAATTCTAAGTAACCTGCAGTAGTACTCTCCACTTGCGGGTCCAGAGGCTTCTCTCTTCAGAATATCACAACAGCGGTTTCCACCTTCCAGCGCATGACGAGCCCCGTTATAACAGCCATTAGAAAAAGCTAGCCGATATGTGACTGCCTATATATCTAACTATCTGACTGTATAGAACCGATTGACAACACGACAAACAGAAAATAAAAATAAGAGAATAGCTAGACAAGATCTCTCTGATGTCACGACAAACAGAAAATAAAAATAAGCTAATAGACAAAATCTCTCGGATGTCGAAAGGCAAATTTGACGTTTTTCTCCAATCCGAGAAGGGGTTACAGGATCTTGTAATCGTCTTTGCGTCGGGGAGTTATAAGAATCTAAGACGTTCCTCTGAACATGACAGGGCAACTTCCACTTAAAGCTTTTTCACATTCAGTACTCCAGGGATTTGCTGATCGTGTCGTGGAGAAGATGCCACCATGATTAACCTGTCAAACTTCATAAATAAATTACGTGAGGAATTGTACAGGCTACATACTTTCCCACTTTTAAAGAGAGTGATGACCGTAGGCTTCTGAAGTGTATAAGGAATTACTGCAGCTAGACGTGGATAGGGAAGTAGTGGCAACTCCAAAAACGGAAGGCAGCCCAGCGAATCAAATGCCCCTCGATGATTTAAGCTGGAGTAGACCAGTGTATAATTTGTTCTGTTTCTCTGCTCACCTTCTCTGCCTTTCCTCTCACTACTCATGCTCGCTGCTTCACCACTCTCGGTCTACTCGTTTAAGCTTACGCAGCAGTGACAAGTAGCGATGGCGCTTGGTCAAGTCAAGCACACAACATCCATGAGACATTACAAAGGTTTCAGTCAGTTTCTTCCTTAGTTGAGAGCTTCATTTCCGGTTGTGCATGATTAAATTTCACATGATACTGTGGGATGTTTCTTTTGCTTTGGGGTTCAGTACTACACTTTATCGTTCCATTGAAACAACATTAATCTTTTTTATCTTCTTAGCAGTTCGTTTTTAATTTTTAATTTTCTCTACGATTTCTTAAACGTCTTTTTATGTAATATTTCGATACAAAACTCTTTCGTCGTTGAACTTAGATCAAATACTCACTTCCTAATTAAGCTACTGGTTTTGTTTGTAGAATTGGATGTATGTTGAACTCCCATAAAATATCTCAGGGATATTTTTCTCTAACGGGTCAAACTTTTGTGCATGGAATGTCGATATCTTTAGAATTTAGCATGATCTGTTTTGTTTTTCATAATACTCCAAGTTATCTTAAAGATGTTTGTTGGCTGTTTTTCATTACATATGGAGCTGCAGGGGACTTTAGTTGGATTTGTGAAGATCCTTCGGATAGAAGAACCTTATGTCTACTAAGATGCGGAATTGATGGTTTGAATTTCCTTTTTCTCTTTCTCTTTTGTTTAATACTACTTGGAAGATTTATCAGAAAATTTCCAGTCAGACTACGTACACCGAAACAGTGGAGCTATGGGTTCGTCTCTGCTTGTGCTGTTATTACTGGCATCGGATACATTCTTTCTGGTTTATGGAATTTTCAAGAGAAAAGAGATGGAGTCATGCTTGCAAGCTACCTTCTCAGAGGATTAGTTTGGATGTTCTTGGCAGCTTCATTGATCATACAATTGACCAAACTAGAGAGCATCCTAATTTTGTTTTGGTGGGTCTCATTTTCAGTTCTAATTTCTCTACTCAACGTTGAAGTTTTGTTAAGAAAGGATCCTGTAAGGATCATCGACATGTTATCCTGGCCTGTAAACCTGCTTTTACTCTTTTGCTCTTCTACACTCTTGAAGGCACCACCCCAGGAAAACTCTGCCCATGGATTAGAGGAACCCCTTTTTGGAAAAAAAGAAGGAGATAAAAGGAAATTTAGCAAACCTGGTTGGTTTGATCGATTGACATTTTCTTGGATCAATTCACTGCTGCATTTGGGCCATTCAAGACCACTACAGCTAGATGACATACCTCCTTTGGAATTAGAAGATGAAGCGCTTGCAGCTTATCAGATCTTTGCCCATGAGTTTGATCAGCTGACAAAGAAAAGTTTGAATCCACATAGGGATCGAAATATGGTTCTTAAAGCTTTATTCAAGTGTAACAAGATCCCTATGATACTGATAGGATTCTATGCAATTTTTAGGACACTCTCTGTTGTGGCAGCACCAGTTCTGCTTTACGCTTTCGTGAAGTATTCTGCCGAAGAAGAAAGAGATCTCCGCCAAGGCCTTCTGCTAGTTGGATTATTAGTGATAGTTAAATTTGTGGAATCTTTGTCTCAAAGGCATTGGTTTTTTGGTGCAAGGAGATTCGGCATGAGAATGAGATCAGCTGTTATGGTGGCTGTTTTCCGGAAGCTTCTTAAGCTCTCAAGCTCTGGTAGGAGAAACCATTCTACAGGAGAGATTGTGAATTACATTGCAGTTGATGCATACCGTCTTGGTGAATTTCCTTGGTGGCTTCACACGACCTGGACACTCCTGCTGCAGTTAGTCCTTGCAGTTGGTGTACTGTTTGGAGTTGTGGGAATGGGTGCCCTACCT
Organism: Aristolochia contorta; assembly: GCA_022405105.1. Classification (NCBI taxonomy): domain Eukaryota; kingdom Viridiplantae; phylum Streptophyta; class Magnoliopsida; order Piperales; family Aristolochiaceae; genus Aristolochia; species Aristolochia contorta. The sequence goes on along the minus strand of CM039666.1, from coordinate 10,260,971 downwards.
GGTTTGGTACCTCTCACCATTTGTGGGCTTATAAATTTTCCATTTGCAAAGATGCTACAGAAGTGCCAGACTGAATTCATGGTTGCCCAAGATGAAAGACTTAGAGCCACCTCTGAAGTCTTAAACAGCATGAAGATCATCAAATTACAGTCATGGGAAGAAAATTTCAAAGCTGTGATTGAGTCTCTTAGGAATACTGAGTTTAAGTGGTTGTCAGAGGCACAAATTAAGAAGTCCTATGGAACCGTGTTATATTGGATGTCTCCTATGCTTGTGTCTTCTGTGGTGTTTGCAGGTTGTGCCATATTTAGATCTGCCCCATTAAATGCAAGCACCATTTTCACAATTCTTGCCATTCTTCGGGTTATGTCCGAACCTGTGAGGATGCTCCCTGAGGCTCTTTCCATGTTGATCCAAGTAAAAGTTTCTTTGGATCGTCTTGATGTCTTCTTATGCGCAGAAGAGCTCCCAGAAGGGGATGTGAAGAGGATCTCCTTTAAACATTCTGAATACAGTGTTAGAGTACAGTCAGGGGTTTTTAGTTGGAACCAGGAAAAAACTTCTCCAACACTGAAGGATTTAACCTTATATATAAAACAGGGGCAAAAAGTTGCAATCTGTGGCCCTGTTGGTGTGCAGGAAGTCTTCTCTCTTGCATGCCTTACTTGGTGAAATACCAAAAATTTCAGGAGATGTGAGTCATACAAAATTTAGAGGTCCTATTCCTACACATTTATATCAAATAAATTCTACTTCTAATTTCTGTTGGACTTTATCAGGTTGAAGTTCATGGCTCCGTGGCCTATGTTGCTCAAACTGCTTGGGTACAAAGCGGGACAATCCGAGATAATATCTTGTTTGGAAAGCCTATGGAGATGGATAGGTATAAAAAGGCAGTCAAAGTCTCTGCTTTGGATAAAGACATCGACAATTTTGACCATGGAGACATGACCGAGATTGGACAGAGGGGGCTCAACATGAGTGGTGGACAGAAGCAAAGGATCCAGCTAGCTAGAGCTGTTTATAATGATGCCGATACTTACCTCCTTGATGACCCATTTAGTGCCGTAGATGCACATACCGCGGCAACTCTTTTCCATGTAAGCAGCATGCTAAGTGTCATTTGGGTATACTGATTCTCGTTTTCAATGACCAATATTGTGTTTAATATAATTCTTGATGCTTTCCTATGCTAAAAATGTCCAGAATTCACTTGTATTCACTAGATGCCACCCTTTTTTAGATCTATTTGTTTCGTTCCGGTAAAAATTGATTTTTAGTGAATAAGTAGACATCTTAGGGTAGTGAACTTAATGCTACTAGTCCTTGCTATGACTTGTTGCTCTTTTCCAAACTTGCACCTCACTTCTTCTTTGTTGTCCCAAGGAAAATAAGGGCAATTTTTTCCTATTGTATCTTGTAGATAAGGCTATGTTCCCTAAAAATTTCTGTTCGTATCTGTAGTGCAAAAATAACAACGAAACTAATATTCTTTCTTCAGCTGATTGATGGAAAGTGAAAAAAATGTAGGAATGCGTAATGGCTGCTCTGGAGAAGAAAACTGTTGTTCTAGTTACCCATCAAGTTGAGTTTCTGACAGAAGCTGATAGGATTTTGGTAAAGAATCTGTCCAGTCATTGTCTTTCCAAATTTATTTGCCCTTTTTTACTTTTTATTCACTCTTGCGTCTAGTGAAATTTCAGCTTACTTCAGGTCATGGAAGGTGGACAAGTAACTCAATCAGGAACTTATGAAGAGCTTTTACGGGCAGGAACAGCATTTGAAAAGCTTGTGACGGCTCACCAAGATGCAATAACTACCCTTGAATGTAAAACAAATGGAGAGCAAGATGAATCGGAAAAATTAAAGGAAGATATGATGGAGTCCAAAGGGTTTTTCCTAACGGAACAAATGAGTCAGGAAGAGATCTCCAATCTTAATCTTCCAACTGTCCAACTAACCGAAGACGAAGAAATGGAGACAGATATTGGCTGGAAGCCATATTTTGATTACATACACACTCCAAAGGGCTATGTGCAAATAATTTCACTTCTTTTCAACCAACTCGCATTTGTTATTTTTCAAATACTATCAACATATTGGTTGGCTCTAGCAGATAAACTCTCATATCTTGGAAGTAGCGTTTTGATTGGGGTTTATGCAGGAATCTCAGCAGTTAGTTGCCTATTTGTGTATATGAGGACCTTATCTGCAGCCCTACTTGGTTTGAAGGCATCAAAAGCTTTCTTTTCTTGTTTAATGAACTCGGTATTTAAAGCTCCTATGTCATTTTTTGATTCAACACCTGTTGGAAGAATCTTAACTCGAGTGAGTATCTTATTTTTTAGAGAGCAAATTTACATGAAAATTTATTTGCTCCATTTCCTTTACATTTCAATTGAAATCTTTTGCAGGCATCTTCGGATATGTCTGTGCTGGACTTTGATATTCCTTATGCCCTTGCTTTTGCTCTAACCGGTGCTATTGAGGTGCTCTCAACCATTGGGATCATGGCAGCAGTGACTTGGCAAGTGTTGGTTGTAGCAATTCCTGTTGTTCTTCTAGCAAATTATGTTCAGGTGATCCTCTGTCGTGGAAATTGATTTTCATGACATTCAATCTTTGATTATTCATCTCATCTTGGCTTTCTTTTTGTTCAATTAAAGGGTTACTATCTGGCATCAGCAAGGACACTCATTAGGATTAATGGGACAACAAAGGCCCCGGTGATGAGTTATGCAGCCGAGACATCGCTGGGTGTAGTATCCATAAGGGCTTTCTGTGTGATGGAGAGATTCATAAAGGACTACTTGAGGCTTGTTGATACCGATGCGAGCCTTTTCTTCTATACAAATGCTGCCACGGAATGGGTACTTATGAGAGTGGAAGCACTTCAAAATTTGACTGTCATCACTGCAACACTTCTTCTTGTTTTGCTTCCTAGGAATACCATAGCTCCAGGTTATTTGTTGTATTGGTCGCAGTCTTTGTTTGGTCTCTCTTTGTTCCCGTCATTTATCTTTCTTTGTTCCTGTGACTTAGGAGTATTAGACTCTTACTATGGAACTCTGGACCATGTCTTCAGGTCTAGCTGGACTTTCTCTTTCGTATGCAATAACTCTCACATCAGCCCAAGTGTTCCTTACTCGCTTCCACTGCAACTTAGCCAACTCAATTATTTCTGTTGAACGAATAAAACAATATATTCACATTCCATCAGATGCTCCAGCTATCGTGGAAGATAAAAGGCCACCCTCTTCATGGCCTTCAGAAGGGCGAGTCGATATAGACGAGCTGAAAGTAAGTAATTGGCACAATTACCTTTCTGGCTAAGGTTACTTCGATGGTCTGAAATTCTAAGGTTTTCATGGTTGTACTCAGGTAAAATATCGGCCCAACGCACCTTTGGTTCTGAAGGGAATAACATGCACTTTCAAAGCAGGGGAGAGAGTTGGAGTAGTAGGAAGAACTGGAAGTGGAAAGAGCACTCTGATCAGTGCTCTATTCCGTCTTGTGGAACCTGTCAGTGGAAGGATTGTAGTGGATGGTTTAGACATCTGCTCCATCGGCCTCAAAGACTTGAGGCTGAAACTGAGCATAATTCCCCAGGAACCAGCGCTCTTTCGAGGTAGCATTAGGGGGAACATGGACCCTCTAGGCCTTTACTCAGATCATGAGATTTGGGAGGTAAAGCTATCCGATCCATCTGTCCGTGCTTAGAGTTGCCTGTGAGTCCATTCTGAAAGCCTAAATGTCTCATTCATCTTATCAGGCTTTAGACAAGTGCCAACTAGGTGCTACAGTTCGTGCTCTACCTCACCTTCTTGATGCCTCAGGTCTACCTACTGATCCTTTTACATGCACTCTGCATTGAAAACTACAATTCTTATATGAGAGATGGAATATTTGCTTTACTCAACTTGTTTCCTTCAACAGTGAGCGATGAAGGCCAAAACTGGAGTGTTGGGCAACGTCAACTATTCTGCCTTGGCCGCGTCCTGTTAAAGAGAAACAAAATCCTTGTGTTGGATGAAGCCACAGCATCCATTGATTCAGCGACGGATGCCATTCTTCAACAAGTAATCAGAAAGGAGTTCTCGGGCTGCACAGTGATAACCATAGCTCACAGAGTTCCGACAGTCACTGATAGTGATATGGTCATGGTGCTTTCGTACGGTGGGTTCTGTTTCTGGTGATCCATCATTTTCGAGGGTCGGTACCACATTCATAATTTTTGCGGTTTTCATTTTTAACTGACTGTGGCATGTTCATTTGCAGGAAAGTTAATTGAATATGAAAAGCCATCAAAACTCATGGAAACAAATTCCTACTTCGCTAAGCTGGTAGCTGAATACTGGGCAAATTGTAGGCGGGGTTCTGCACAGGATTTCACGAGGTACTTGTCAGAATGAAACAGAGAGAAGGCAAGCGTTTAGGGCTGCAAACTACATAGCTTCTACGAGGTTGATGGACAAATATAAGTCATTATTTCTTACGGTGGGTTCTCTCATTGGTGATCCATCAGCAAGAATTGAAGCAGTTCTTTGCTAATCTTTTAAACTGGATATCGGCCCCTTATTTTCACATATCATGATATGCTTCTGTGCGGGTCTAACAATTCTCTGTTTGTTAAGCTGCAGGTCGCTGAATACTGGACAAGTCTGAGGGGTTCAGGGCTGAAAATTGCTGCACTGATAGCTTTGAGTTATGAAGAGAAGGGAAGGTTGATGAACAAATAATGTAGGCTATTAAATTCTTTGGACAATCAGAAATAAAACCCAGTAATCACAAGACCTATCTTTTAATCTTACTTTTTTGTGATACGCAATATTTTATTTGAAAATAATTTTGAAACGATAATTCCACTTGTCTAAGTGCGCCTTTGACTATGTTATTTGGAGCCTACAAGCTTTCTCTAGGATGATAGAGTACACTTCCATGGAAAATTATAAAACTCTGCTTTAGTAGAGAAATAGTACTTTGGAAGAGACTAAATAAAACTCCTCCAAATTCCAAAGGGTATTCTTCCAAAGATTTGAAAATTAAATTATTAAGACGTATAAAAGAATTAAATAGTGATAGGGTGTCACGCAGTTGGATTAACCAAGGCCGGAACTTAGTCTTTTACAGTGTGCGGCTTAGCCTCCTAGTCCGTCTAGTTGCTAGTCAGGCTCCCCAACAAGATTAGCGCAATGTCTCTTTGATCTAAGTGCTAGAACACTCTCAAGTCTCCAAGGAGAGCAAATTCGGGATAAGGAGGAAAAGATTTTTCTATTGAAAGATGAAGTGATTACAAGCTCTTCTACACAGCTATTTATTGTATACACTTTCCCCATATGTGGGGAGATCTAACCAAAACCTTCTAGTCTCTAGCTACCTCATTCAAACAAGTTGTTTGAATGAATTTATTTGACTTCAAATCTCAACTAACTCGTGTAAGCTATTAAGCACCTGCTCCATGTGTTTTGATGCCTCTTGCCAGGTAGCCTCGCTTTCTGGTTCTCCTCTCCACTTCACCAGAAATTCAATGGTGCGTGGTTTACCTCTTTGGCGTACTTCTCTATGATTGATAGTCCAATTTCTTAATGAAAGTAGTAGATACATCAAGGGGTGCTCTAGGCTTTACAATTCTTTGAGGGTCCAGATAAATAAAATTATTATTACAAACATGAAATACATTATGAATACGCATTATCTTCAGTAGTTGCATTTTGTATGCTAGCTTCCCAATCTTTTGAATAATGGGAAAGGGTCCTTCATACGTTTTTATCAAACCTTTATTCTTGTTCCTCAACAACCTGAATTGTTCCATCCACATCTTTTTGAGAACAAGGTCTCCCACTTTTAACTCAACATCTCGCCGCTTCAAATCAGCAAATTTCTTCATGCGCTTGCTGGATTGTTGCAAATATGATCGGGCTAGTTCTGTACCTTCTTTCCAACGCTTTAGTAAGTAGTAGAATGTTGGACACTTGTTTTTTCTGTAATGAAGTTTGCTGGTACTGAAGGTTGTTGGCCAGTTGCAACTTCAAAGTGGTTAGGCCCTGTTGCTTCACTCTTCTACATGTTATAGAATTGAGCCACATCAAGAAGCTCAAGCCAATTCTTCTTATTTGTATTAACAAAATGGCAAGGCATTTATCCGCTCCATTTGCCGGTCTATTGGAGGATGAAATCTGATGGAAAAGTTAAGAGTAGTTCCAAGCAGCTTAAAAAGTTCAGACCAGAACTTACCCACAAATCTTGGATCCCGATCGCTTATAATCGCCTTTGGCACACCCCAAAGCTTCACCACATGTGACAACAATGTTTTGGCTGCCTCTTCTGCTGTGCAATATTTTGAAACGGTTATGAAAGTCTCATACTTGGAGAATCTATCTACCATCATAAAAATGGAACCCTGGCCTTCAGCTTGTCTCAGACCAGAAATAAAGTCCATTCTCAGGGACTCCCATGGACGCTTGGGAATAGAGAGAGGATCATACACGCCGCCAGGCCTTCTCCTCTCTACTTTGTCTTGTTGGCACACCAAACAAGTGCGCATATACTCCTCAACATCAACATCAAGTCTAGGCCAGTAGTAGTGCCTAGATAAGCTTGCAATAGTCCTCTTTTGGCCAGGATGTTCAGCCCACAAAGTGTCATGGTACTCACGCATGAGCTCCTTTCGCAAACCCTCATATTTTGGTACAAATAAGCGTTTCCCTTTTGTGTACAGCAGTCCGTCGTTGACCCAAAAACACCTTATTTCACCCATTATTACAGCTTGTTCTAACTGACGTGATGTGGCATCGCTCCGGAGCCCAACTTGGATTCGGTCAAGTATGAAGGTACTGACCTGAATCACAGCAGCAACACTAGTGAAGTCAGCTTTGTGGCTGAGTGCATCGGCCACATTGTTGGTCTTCTGAGACTTGTACTCGATTTCAAAGTTGAATTATGCTAAGAAGTCTTGCCAACGTGCTTGCTTCGGGCTCAGTTTCTTTTGTGTCAAAAAATAGTTTGAGACAACGTAATCCGTCTTCACCACGAAGTTGGATCCCAACAAATAGTGTCTCCAGTTATGCAAACAATGCACAATTGTTGTCATCTCTCTTTCTTGAACAATGTACCGTTGTTCAATGTCATTCAGCTTCCAACTTTCGAATGCAATAGGATGTCCAACTTGCGCAAGAACACCCCCAATAGCAAAGCTAGAGGCATCAGTATTTACCTCAAATGGCTTGCTGAAGTCGGCTAGCTTCAAAACGGGCTCCTCCAAAATAGCTTGCTTCAATCTCCCAAACGAAGTTTGATATCATTCTGTCCAATGCCTATTACTGCTTCTTTTTGTTGGAGATCCGTCAAGAGTGCTGCTATTGTTGAAAATCCTCTGATAAATCTTCTATAGTAGTTCACCATGCCAAAGAAACTTCTCAAGTCTCCAACTTTTGTTGGCACGGTCCACTCGGAAATTGCTTGAACCATCTTCTCATCCATCTAAATCCTTCCGCCGCCAATCCAGTGTCCAAGGAAGAACACTTCTTCTAACCCGAATAAACATTTTTCCCTCTTTACAAAGAGTGAGTTCTCCCTTAACACCTTGAAAACCTGTTTTAAGTTTTTTATATGTTCCTGTAGGTTTGGGTTATACACCACAATGTCGTCTAAGTAGACGACTACAAATTTATAGAGAAAAGGTGAAAATACTTGGTTCATAAGAGTACAGAAAATGGTTGGGACGTTGGTTAAGCCAAAGGGCATAACAAGAAACGCATATGACCTAAAACCTGGTTACACAAGTGGTCTAGCTTGCATCTTGATGCCTCTATGCACGTCGGTGCTTGAGCCGCGCGTAGCTGCTCTCTTGTGGTTGCGTGAGTCGGGTTATCGAATCGCAACCCCGCACTTAGGCGCGCGTGTATGTAGCCCCAAGTGCGTGTCCTTATCTGTTGGATGCGCATGTGCATGCGGCCCTAGATGTGCATGTTGGTTGGTCAGTTGTCCATGCACATGAATGTGCGCGTCTGCCCTTGTTGTGTCGTCTTGTGCATGTTCATACTCCAAAGACGTTGCGCTTGTGTGCATAGGTAACTCGTGCCCCGTATTCTAGGGTCTCATACACTATCTATTACATAATGAGTAATGATGAGACTATCCAACAACCTACCATTTGGATGTACAATATATCTTAATCACATTAAAAACATGTCTAATTATTGAATCTTGAGGGATAGTTATCTTGAACTCAAACTTTTATTAAGGAATCAAAGTATGAACGCAAATGGTCCAAATGACCCTTAAATGAAGCTAGTGAACAACTACAAGAAGTTTTGCATATTTTCTCTCTCGGCCTAGTCCTTCAACCCTTAGACAACACATTGAGTCACCCCCGATCATGGAGGAGACACATATATATAAATTATACCACCAACCAATCGTTCGTCACTTATTCCTAGTGTGTCATTAGTACGTCATTTGTTTAAGCTACACTACAAACCAAAAGTCAAATTGGGTAAACGTTTCTTGATTTAGAAACAGCCGGCATATATTATTAACCCTTTTGGTAGTGGAAGGATCTCGACATAAATTTTTATTGGATAAAAGCCTTTAGTATTGTGCAGTGCTTCTTATAAGATCATGGGTGGGGGGCTATATTCTGTTTTTTAAACAATCAACTGCTCCCACTGACTAATTGCTCTTATAATTAATAACGTCAAGTAGTTTAAAAAGCAATCGGCGTAATGATCTCATCATTTGCAGATCAGGTCACTTATAAGTGCACTTCGTTATGATAATCACAAAGTACTTATAATTAGAATGAGTAAAAGAAGAACTCTTTTAATAATTAGGAAGAAAAGTTTCAAGAGAAGTGAATTCTGTTAACTTTTCATCCATAAATATAATATAATTAATTCCGCACCCTTCCTTTATAATGAGAAACCAAGGGAGGTTCCTTTGTGTCATGAGTTGGATCAGATTATAAGAAATAAGGGTAACGTGGGTGTTGGGGAACCATGCAAATAGAAAACTGTTGGTTGCACAGACTCGCTTGTTCTATCCGTTGCCCGCATTAGAGTTCATATATATATATATATATGCATGTTCTCTTCATCACCTGCATGGGAAATTTCATTCTTTTTTTTTTCTGGGTGTCCTCTAATTTTTTGGTTTTTATTTGTTTTCTTGATCGTCTAAGCTGTCATGACTTGTGATGATTTCGTTTTAAATATATCATACCTCTAAAATAAATATAAAAAAAAAAAAAAAGAAAAAGCTCCTGAGTCACGAGCGGCGACGAGCACCACCACATGAGAATCAGATAGCTAGCTAGCTGTAATAGTAGTGCAATCTCGTCGGCTCGCTGTCTCTTTTCGGAGGATTCGTAGCTGGAGCCGGGTGGTTCCCACCACCACCCCTTCGGCTCTGGGCATTCGTAGCCGCTAGATTACGACGTCATATTGTGGGACCCTTTCTTTTTCTGGAAAAAAGACGGCGTCTGTTGCCATCTGGAGATTACCGTCGACGAAGGGGTCCGGCGAGTCGATACAAATTAAACGTTTTCTCTTTTTGACTTGACTGTTTGTATATATTAATCAGCAGAAGAAAAAAAAAAAAGAAGAAGAAGAAAAGGCTGAGAGTTTGTTAGACGCCTCACATGATCCCTCCAATCTACTCTCCCTTTTCAAGGATAACGACAAGTCTCTCCACCCCTCCACCTCGTCCTCTCCATCTCTGTTTCCCGATTTACCCTTCTCCTTTTCCCTCATTCCCTCCTCCTCCCTCCTACGCCGTCCTCCTCTTCCTCAAAATGAGCGTCCAAGAAGAACGCGATTTCCGAAAATGACCTCACCCGTTTTATATTGTTTCTGTCGAAGTTGTATGTATGTATGTATGTAAATATTATAATACGCTTGTGCTTGCTAACTATAGAAAGCTGGTTCCCGATTCCTCCGATCCGACTGACCTTTTAGAGAAAACGACAAAACATCTTTCACGGAAATCTTTGTCCTCTAGCAAGGAGATTAGAAAAAAATTCCAGGGTCATATCCGTCACATCCCTCTATAAATATATATTATCATCATGACATAGCTAGCCCGGTTTTATAATTAAAAGGTAAGAAGTCAATATATAAACGGCCGAGTCGGTCCGAAGAAGAAGAAGAAGAAGAAGAAGAAGAAGAAGAAGAAGAAGAAGAAGAAGAAGAAGAAGAAGAAGAAGAAGAAGAAGAAGAAGAAGAAGAAGAAGAAGAAGAAGAAGAAGAAGAAGAAGAAGAAGAAGAAGAAGAAGAAGAAGAAGAAGAAGAAGAAGAAGAAGAAGAAGAAGAAGAAGAAGAAGAAGAAGAAGAAGAAGAAGAAGAAGAAGAAGAAGAAGAAGAAGAAGAAGAAGAAGAAGAAGAAGAAGAAGAAGAAGAAGAAGAAGAAGAAGGAGGAGGAGGAGATTGATGCCGCAGCCGCTGACGGAGGAGGAATGGGCGGCGCTGGAATCGGTGATCCGGCGGTACCACACGTTCGAAGGGGCGGGACCGGAGACGTGCACTTCGCTGATAACGCAGAAGATCGAGGCCCCGGCGAGGGTGGTGTGGCCCTTCGTGCGGAGCTTCGAGAACCCGCAGAGGTACAAGCACTTCATAAAGAGCTGCTCCATGAGAGGGGACGGCGGGGTGGGGTCGATCAGGGACGTGACCGTCATCTCGGGTCTCCCTGCGTCGACCAGCACCGAACGCCTCGAGATGCTCGACGACCAAAACCACATACTCAGCTTCAGCCTCGTCGGCGGCGAGCACCGACTCAAGAACTACCGCTCCGTCACCTCCGTTAACGAGTTCACCAAGCCCGACGACGGGAAGGTCTACACCGTCGTCCTCGAGTCGTACATCGTCGACATACCGGAGGGAAACACCGCCGAGGACACTAAGATGTTCGTCGACACCGTCGTCAAGTTGAATCTCCAGAAGCTCGCACTCGTCTCCATGGCCTCTCTACAAACTACTACTCCTAGTACTAGCACTGCTACTACTCCACCACCAGGGACGACGTCCGGGACCGGGAGCTAGTAGCTACATACCTACCTATCTAATTAAAACTAATTAATAACCGGGCATGCATGACTGCCCCTTCTATATATTATCATTTGTACTGTTAAAAAAACAAAAGTCTCTCTTATCAATTTCGTTCCTCGGTACTACTGAGAAGAAGAAGAAGAAGATGAATTGGCACAAGATTAAGATGAATGATCAAGTTGGGCGATTTTTAATTTTATTTGTTCTAGTAGGTGAGTGGGTTTCATTTTTATGTATTTGTTATTGGAAACGTATCGATATTAATATGTAGTTTAAGAGAAGAGTATCAGTCTCCTCAGAAGATTGATTGATTGCTAGTTTCTTCTACTCGGCGCTCGATCAATATCGCTGACACTTCTCGGCCTGTTTCTCCTCTATCTATCTATCTATCTTCCTATAATATTCATAAATATATCAACTGATTATACAATGTTTTAAAAAAGTATCAGTGATTGTTCTTCTTTATTTTACTTCTTTTTTAAAGCCTCTAATACCTTTTCTCTCCGCGGGAGTCGATATCGATCTAGGTCTGGCAGATGCAGGAAAAGAAAGAATATATTTGCTTGCCGCTGCGACCTGTATGTTTACATCAGTCTTCTGACTTCGTGATCAGATTATATATTTTCGTCTTAGATACTGTTCCATTTTCGGCTCCAGTACTACTTCTACCAACTTATAACTCCATATATATATATATATATATATATATATATATCATCGGTCGTAATTATTAACTTCCATACAAGTATGCATATGCCCGGCAACTTCACATAAACCAAATTCATTTCATCAACGCCCCCATTTTCGTCGTTGAAGAAATTATATATCCCACTCCATTTCAGTTACGATCTCTGTCACTTCCGGTGACTTCGACCACTTTCAAACCCGTACTCGTCGTTTCGTGAGAAAAAAAAAAAAAGAAAGAAAGAAAAGGAAAAAAAATTTGACTTTTCTTTCCTCGCTTCCCTGCATGTTTCCTGGGACTGAAGCACCGAAAGAAAAGAAAAACACGAAAGAGCTAGAAAAGAGCAAGAGCTTGGGGCTGGAGGTGAAGCTTTTTCTGAAGGCGGTGGTGACAAAAGGTGGTGAAACCCTTACAAGACATGTGAGCAGCCTTTAGGAGACATGTGAGAGGAATATGCGATTACTACGAGGCCCCATCACGGCCGCTTGGATTGGTGAAACCTCCCAGGTGTCCCCCACCTCTTATTTTAGTAATCAAACCCCGGAATCTTTTTAATGGCTTGGGCTTGAGACTTCTCCACCGAGACGACGAAATAAAACCTTGTTGTGTTCCCCATGCTAGCCATCATTTAAACACCCGGGAGCTATCATTGCTCTGCTTCCCTGCTCTCTGCTCTCTGCTCTCCAGTACTGCACACTGCACACCCATTTTTACCTACAATATGCCCTTCCTTCTCGCGTTTCTGTTTTCATTGTTTTGTTCAAGAGCCAGGAGGATTTTCTTTATCGACAATGTTCAAAATTTGGACAATCCAAGTATCCCAGTGGCCGAGGCACCGACTGTTTTTTCCTCTTTAAGAAACCGAATCCCATTTTTTTATTTTTTATTTTTTGGTTCGATAGGTATCAGTGCCGTCGTACCTTTCCTTAGGGAAGTCATACACCGACCTCTTTCAGAGTGGTTCCTCAATGAGCAGTGATACGGGCACAGTCGCTATGTCCGACTCGGACACAGCGACACTCACATTAACATAAAAAAATATATTTCTTAGATTTTATGAAATATATATATATTTTTTAATGTGAGAGCCGCCGTGTCCAAGTCGGGCACAGCGGCTGTGTATGAATCATTATTCTTCCTTCAATAGGAAAAAGCTTTTGTCTCGGTTGGTTTCCCAGGTCTCACAACAAGCAGGTGTATTATTTAATTCGGTAGTCAGACTTATGGGTCCTTAAATAAGTATAGCTAATTTGTTCTCTGCAGCCACTTTACTAAGTGGGATGGGTGAAATGCGAGTAAATATGACTCACCTCACATACCCCCGTTATAGCAATGTTTAATTATTCCACGCTTGCCAAAGGGGGACATGGGACCAACCTAGTCCTTTCACAGGTCTGATCTACTGGGTTTTGTTCCTACAAATAAAGCAACCAATCTCAGATGTCCTTCGTGGCTGCCTTGAGATTTGAGGACAAAAAGGTTCAATTTGTGAGTGCACGAATTCAAAGGCTAAGCTATTAATAGTCAATAACCCGTAAGCGAGGCCCAAGCGTCGCTAGTCATGTACGTCATTGTGGGATGGGCATTAATTAATAACCATTTTTGGCCGCAGTGGCTGGAGATTAGGGCAACGCTCTGACTCCATGCAGCATCACCCAAAGCTGCAACCGATACCAATTTCTGCGAGACATCTTTCCTTGTCTCGAGGGATGTTTTTGATAGCAAAAAGAGCATTCATCACTGCCCGTTTTAAGTGGAATCCAATAGCTCTACCTTTTCAATTGTTAAATGCTACATTGCATTCAAAAGAGAAAAACAAGCCCAGTATTTACTTTGGGCCGATGCCATTGTTCGGTCGAGAGGGCATCGGAAACAGAAATCGTGCTTTAACAGGAACACATAGTACACCGGTCAACGTTGTGAACGAAATAAACAAGACTTGATATTTGCAACCGAATCTGGGATGAAATAAGGGGGAGACAGTAGCCACCAGCCGGATATACACACAAGAAAATGATAGTCCATCCAATACCAGGCCTAGCATCACACATATATACAATTACAGAAAAAGGTATGTCTATTCGAGACAAGCGTGCTTTATAGTTGCAATTAGATGAGATACCAGATACCTGCAAAAGTGGGAGATGCCTCCCAAATTTGATTGCAGATGATGCGATGATTCAGTCCATTTGAAACCTACGATCATTGCTCAATCCAAGGTGCCTGTTATGACCAATGTTTCCTTCTTCCTTTCCATCAGTTTTATTATTCATCTCCATGTACATTTCTTCGATCATCGGTTTCCACAGTCGGACACGAGCGTTAATGAACCAATTCGAGACCTGATCAATGGGGTTTTTGTGAGAGGGATGACCATTATGAAAAGAAAGAAAAAAAGATAGACCCATGTGCTCAATACTTCCGTGTGCTTACAATGGAAATCAGAGCATTTATTCACATCATATCTGTCGGAGAGGGGTTGGGTTTCCCCACAAGAACCTGCCCAATCCCAGGGTGTATCCGACTTATAATATTAAAATTTAATTTTTCTTATAAAATATCATTCTAATCAAATAAAATTTTAATGAAAAACATATATACCCAGTTTGGTCGGTTTTTTAGGCTACCCAATACATCCCAGGGTGCTAAGAACTGAGACCACATTCCTGCAATGCAGTTCTCCAAATAAATAAGCTCTGGCAAGATATTAAGTACCTGGTTCCTAGTCAATCCACTTCGGAGGGCAAGTAAGTGCTTTTCTGCATCTTTTGGGTACCTGAAAATCAGATATACGTATGCAGTTGAGTCATACCTTATTTCATCACTAAAACAAAACAAACATAAGAACAATTTTTACACCAATCCAAGCAAGCAACTCACGGATGGAGGAAATTCTGAAACATCCATTGTCGTAAAACAGCGACCGACTTCTCTGGAAGCCCTCTCTGTGGGCGCCATGACATAGGATCACTTCTTCTCATATGCTGCAACATCAACTGATTTTGCACAGAAGATTCCAAAGAGTTGTGGCTTTCCTGCATGCTTTCACTGTCAAGGCAGTTTCCTATGATGAGAATTTGATGGGTTATGCGGTCCCGTAGCTTTCTGTAGAAGCGTGAAATTGTGTGAAGGGCAAAGTGAGTGTGAATCTGGGGATCCAGTTTTGTTGCAACTTGGAATGCAGCCACGACTGCTTGAACTTGATCAACACATTGGTTGTATCTGCGATCAACCTACAGCATAATAGTGAAGCCCAGAATCAGATCAAAAGAAAAACAAAGGGGAAAGGACGAGGAGCCAACACAATGAACAAAATTGTAGTATTTTAGCAGAAAAAACATTCAGGATTACCACTTGGAGCATAGCCAGCAATTCTGCCTTCTGTGCTTTAAGTCCTTGCTTTTGTGATCTGAGCTTCACCTGGCCTTGATATTTGATTTCTTCAGAAGAGAACAGACACATATTGGAGCCCAACACTGAATCACCCATTCCTATTTCATTTTGATTCATGCAGTTTAGATTCTCTAACGCATAGCTGGCAATCTTGAGCAGTATATCCTGAGCTATATGGAGATACTTTAATCCCAGTGGCACCTCCAACAACCAAGCTGGCTGCCTATGTGGCTCACAACCCATCGTGAGATCCTTACAATTTGATGCTGTGTGATCAAATCCAAGCTCACGGTTACTCAAATCAGGCCAACCAGTGCGAGACCCAACTTGTGAATCTCCATAGTCAGCACATCCATTCTCTTTTGATGCAACCTGAGTTACACCAGAACAACTTATTTCTGAGCATTGGTCGGACACTGCAATGGAAGGGCGAGAAGAGGCAAGACTAAGGGAAAGCTCATTACTAGGGATAGGATAACTGAATATGTGATTTGCGCTGACATGGTACGACGTGCCCACAGAGTTACTAGGAGCCTTGACTGGAAGCTCTTGATGACCCAATATTTGATGGTAATCCCACCGATAACTAAGTTGTCCATTCATTCCCATATCTTTTTTAGGTGCTAAAAAATCCATGTTGGACTTTGATGCATCAGAACTATCATAAGAAATGAAGGTTCTCAAATTTGTCAATGGTGTCACAGATGTCTCAGAGGCAGGGACTGCATATGCGGATTCCTGGATACCTCTCCTAGAAGAGAGAAGGGTTGCAAGTGAAGTTGCTGACATAGAAGCACCAACAAATTCCTCAGAAAACCGATTATTTCCCATAGCACTGGTTCCCAAGGTGTCTCTTCCAACATGGCTGTCAATGTGATCAGAAGGGAATGTTGACAGTAAAGGATATCCAGATATTATCTGAGTTTGTGAGTTAAGATCAAGTTCACCAGGTTGAACAAGAGGATCTGGATATATCTGTTCAGATGTTGCATCTATAAGCATTGAGTTTCGATCTGAAATGGGTACTGATGAGTTAAAAATACTGTTCTCCATTGTCATTGAAGAAGCCTTATTATATAATTGAAACCTCTGAGGAATGAGTATAACAAGATTATAGTGCAACAGCCAATCGTCAACTCTGAAAACAGATATTCAAAAAACTGTATTTGGTCTATTCTGATGGAATCCTATTGGGATTTTAAACCTTGAAGTTTTCACTTCATTATGCCCAATGCTAAGGCTGTGAAAGCTCACTCTGCACAAGCATTGGTACTTTGCATCAAGAAATTCTGCAAGCTATCTTCACACGGAGCATGACGCGCGTTTTACAAACAATAGGATCCCTTTAAACTTCTTAAGCAAGACTTTTTTGATAATGGTATCCTGGGAAAGCAAATTTAATGTCAAATGAAAGGTAGCTAGCATATGCAGATTTCATCATCATCACATAGATTAATGTTTAGTGAAAATGAATATCATGTTAAATAAGTCATAGATAAATGTAGGAGAAGAAACCAAATATCATAAATTGGAGAAGAAAAAGAGTACTAACAATATGACAATTGTTTCAGTAACATCATAACCTGCAGCAATGATGCAGAATTTAATCACAGACTACCCTTCCATTTCTCTTGTATAGAACCTCTAAATGTCCACAGATCAGTGTGCTACTGGACGCTCCATTACAAGAGTTTCTCAAAACAGGGAGGATGAACAAATTGATCAACAAGTACCTATTATCATTGCAATGAGCTAGATTTCACAGTCTTATACTGTTTCGTAGGTTAAATGTGTTTGGGAATTCCACTCAGTTGGCATTTGTCTGCAGGTTTATTCTCATGACTTAAAAAATCAAAATCAACACATATATCTGAAAAAAAAATGTAGAACAACATGCAAAGCTTATGTAGGTGCAGAACAAAACACCATGAAGGTATCGACTATCCAAATCCCATGTTCTGAAAATCCCTCTAATTCTGCCATAATTTTTTAATCTGTTTAATTTTTCTTTTATTAGCCAGAATTTCGCTCAGTCAAGTGCTAGAATTTTTGGATAAACAAAAGTGTCAATTGAAAGTCTCCCATAAAAGAGGAAAAGACGCCTTCCATCAGGTTCTCAGTTTGATTTAAAACTCAATGAGTAAACTCTCAGGACAGTGTGTCAATGACCAAATAACCAGTGTGAAGCTAAATAAGACACAAAATGAGCTGCTCTGTTCAGTCTAAACAATAGTATGGTCGTGTGTAGGTTTAAGCATCTGTATGAGGTTTTAAGAATGGGAGAGACGTTTTCAAAGACCTGGCAACTATTGGAGAACATATACTACAACGAAAATGGCAATCCATTGCACACGTTCTTAGACCAAAGTTTCTGATTCAAATTAGCAGAATACTATGAGAATTAAAACATCCAAGCAAGCCTTGGACCCATAAGGTCATCCGGTAAAACTAAAGCAGAAAGATTTTTGTTACTCAAACTTAATATTGTCTTCAGCTTTAGTCTGATAAGACCAAACAATCATATTAGTTAATGCAAAGCAGAAGAAATGAAAATAGAGAGAGAACCGACCTCTTTTCCATCTGAAGATGATGAATTTCCTGTTGCGAAACAAACCGCCAATAAGGAGGCAAAATCCTTCTCGACACCTGACTCACCACCAGGGCATTAGAGGTAAGAACACTCGTATGTTTCGGAAGAGGCCTCTGAAACTAAATAGTCAAAAGACATTGTGGTTCTATCCAGTTAAACAAAATAAATAAGTGGATTTTCTTGAAGTGGGTGCTAAGTCCGGGAGAAAAGTCCAAGAGAAAGATTCAGTAGTCTTCCCTTTCATCTAGAACATTAAACCTAACTCGGAAAAACAAAAAAGTATTTGATCACTGGAAGTGGTACCCTTTTCAGAAGTAAGAACTAAAGGCATGGGTCCGGAGCCCATCAGAATCCACTCATTTTCTCCTTTTCTGTCAAAAGTGCACGACACAAACCTGTTGCTAAAGAGAAGGATTCAGTCTAAGAACTCAGAGACGCAAGGAGTGAGACTGGACCCCAAAGCCAGCAGACGAAAGAACGAGAGCAAAACTGGTAAGTCCCATGCTTTGTTTATTTACTTTGTCTGGAAGAACTACAGTAACGAACGAACCCCACTTGCTAACGAGAGAAACAATATGTAGTTCGGAGGAGATAGAGAAAAAAAAAAAAAAAAAAAAAGAAGAAGCAATGACCCATGCATTAAAGCGTGTTCCGGGGCAGAAAAAGGTTGAGAAGGAAGAAGAGCCGCACAAGAGAAAAAAACAAAGACATGAAGAAAGAGTAGGAAAGAGAGAGCATTACTGTTGGTACAGTGACACTCATTTCTTCTGCAGGCTTTTGGGGGCCCATCAGTGCCATCCCTCTCTCTTCTCCTCTGATTTCCCTTGTCTTCCTCATCCCCCTCCGCTTCTCTCTCTCCCCCTACAATCATCGCTATCAAAATATCTATTTTCTCTGTTCAAATCCCTGTTTCCACTGCAGAGCTATTTTTGGGAGGCTGCAGACAAACAAGGCTACTCTCGTTAGCTTTTTAGGCTGCAAGGTTTTCTTTTCTTCTTCCCTCTGCTTTCTTTTCTTGGCAAAAAATTGAGGCATAAAGATGATGAGAAAAAGTGAAAGGAGAAACGCAAGGACTACCTGTGGCGTCAGCACTCTGCAGCTTCGAGCCTTCAAGTCGCCGAGAGTGCCGAGGAAAATTTAGTGGGAGATAGATCTCTGACAAAAATTTAAATGGGGTGAGGCAGGCTCTTCTCTTTTGCCTTTACAGAGCCCAATCGCGTACGGCCGTCAATGATGATGGCACTGCCACTCCTCGCCGTACTTGTCGTTAAAAGCTTCGCCGAAGCTTGATTTTCTTCCCTTCAAAGGGTGATTAGTGATTGGTGAGTGAAGCTTAATTGCCTACATTACACCAGAATCGAAGCTGATTACACTGTTGATCAGAAAAAGAAAAAATAGGGGAATGGCGGACTCGTCGTGATTGGTGACTTGGGGCAATTTAGTGCGCGACAACTGAAACAGAGACTGGAGTTCGTGTTCACGCTGTACTACAGGGGCTAGCGGATCGTTGATGTTCTCTGTAGTCTGTGCAGCGGACGAAGAGAGGAAAGAAGAATCAAGGTAAGGGGGGCCTTCCCAGATTTTAACCATTAAAGTGATTGAGCAGTTTCTGCTAGGGACTGCCATCACCCCTCCTCTGTCCGCAATGAAAACAAATGAACCCGTGGTTCTGCAGGACGTGACCTTTCATTCGCAAAAGGGGTCCCTCCTTGAGAAATTACCCATAAGAATCCACTTGTCCCAAGCGAACTCCTTTTTCTTGGGTAGCCATGAGTGCCTGCCTGTGAATCAACTTTGGTGGAAACGAGGTAATTCTTCTTTTCCCAAATCTCACCCACCAGGAGCTTGCGTAACTCTATCTAGCTGGTGATTGTATACCCCCTGCGACGGTGCGAACTGGGCATTTATGATTATATACCTGAATTTTGAAGGGGCAACGAGCAGCGACGATGAGTTGGATTAATGCTGCAGGTCGAAGACGACGCCAAGATACCCTGTCTTGTCCTATGGAAAGCGCCAAAAGCTTGGATACTCGGAGAAGTGAAGCTCTGGGCGACCCAAAAAGAAAAAGAAGCTTGTCTACGCCTGATCCAAAGAGAAGGAAATGACTAATCCGCACAAAATGTCAAAATAGGCTGGCCCCCTTGTTCTTTGGAGTGCTACCACTCCCACCGTAGCCTCCCCTCTTAAAATCTTCAGGATGATTAAAAATAGTCACACAGTAATTCGATATAATTTTACTTGAATCAGATACATCCAATTTTGACAATTTAATGGTACTAAAAATTAGTAAAAATTTAAATCTACACAGTTTCTTATCACTTATGAATCTATGATCTATATTAGAAAACCCAAAAATATAATTAATTTTTTTGAACAAAAATAGAAAGTAAAACTCAAGAACTTGAAGGTACTCGTCTTAGATGATTCTAAAGTTGTTTTTTTTCCTAGATGATTTAATTAAGTGCAGATTGAAATGATAACGAACTCGCTTCCTCAAAAATATGCCAGCCGAGTACGAGTCTGTTCATGTCATGTGGAATAATAAGCACAAGGAGTCCCACTATGTAAGAGAGGCCGCCTTTTTCATGTGGAACGACTATTATTGCGCGACTAATTTGGTACGTGAGATATCATACATTGGGCCCGACCTTGAAAAGCTAGGCCGTTCTGACCTGCGTAACAGTGGCATGCCTGTTACCTTGGTCCACGTACTTTACACGGAGATATCCGCATTATATTACACCTATTTGTATGGGTTGGCTGGGGGGATTAATTTAATGCAAGGACCCTATCAGTTATTGACCAAACACCTTATCTTCAATTGGAAGAGACTCTTCAATTATTGTTACAAACTCTTCAATTATTTTCCCCTCTATTGCTGTACGATTGCCTCCATACGCATGCACTACCAGCTCCAAACACTTGTCATATTCTTTATCTGGGTTCTTTCCCTGGATTGAGTTAGCTCAAAGTGAGATAATGATATGGTGGAGTTGTGGACTGCATTAACTTCTTGAAGGTAAAAGGTAAAAACATTCTTTTCTTCTACTGTGCTTTTCTTTTCATACTAATGTTTGAATGTGATGTTGACTTTCGACAACAATACGACATTTTAATTTCATTTGATATGGTTACATTAGTAGCTATAGGTTCACTGTGCATGATATAATTAAGTCACACCTGAAAATTCCATCTAGAGACCAAAAGGTTGTCGAGATAGTGACAAAAGGGAACTGAAAATATTACACTTTTGAGTAAAAGAAACTTTGTAAGGAGCCAGTTCCATGAGAAAAATAGTAAGTTTGACATAGTTGACTAAGGTCTCATCAATAATCTGCCAAGTCT
The DNA here is from genome assembly GCA_022405105.1 of Aristolochia contorta. Taxonomy (NCBI): domain Eukaryota; kingdom Viridiplantae; phylum Streptophyta; class Magnoliopsida; order Piperales; family Aristolochiaceae; genus Aristolochia; species Aristolochia contorta. The sequence goes on along the minus strand of CM039666.1, from coordinate 10,239,913 downwards.
GTTTAGATGCAATAACATCTTCTAATTACCACCTTTGGATACCATAAATCATTGGACAGATTCGGGGCTTCTCATGTTACTTCAGACAATAATTCTTTCACTTTTTAACATCATTTTGGTAAATAATCATAATAAATAATAATATCGAACACCAGTGTCAGTTTAAATAAAATAAACACCAAACAGTAGAAGCGATCTGAAGGTACCTAACAAAGGTTTGAAAGGCGATTGCAGCTATGAGGACAGGGCATACCAAGGTAAGGCAAAATGTCAAGCTTTCCACTTTCATGAACCAATCTAGGACTTTTGTTGATCTCAGAGAAATACTTAGAAGTGTTGCAGATGTTTGAGGACAGTTTGTAAATAAGTGATTTGGATCCCTCTCTATCATCAAATCAGACCTAAAAAGGTCACTTCGCAGAAGATAAAGACGTTATGCGAACACAATTTGAAAGAAAAGGTGAAGAAAAATGTACCACACATGATGACTAAGCAAGAATGTACTTCTGCCTGCAAAGAACTCCATGAAAAAATAGAAACAACTAAAATTTTGAAATACATGTGTTAGACATGGGATAAATTAGCAGCCAAGCAATTCAGAAAAAGAAGCTCATCTGTACTGAAAACCATGAATCTGACCTGCTCCAGTGGAGGAGCCAAAGACCCCTTCTGTCAAAAAGACCCTAAACTTTCCTTAAATTCACTTCTTAACTTTGCCTGAAAACAAGTCCCCACCTCTGGAACACAAAAGCTTCATTATCAACCTTCATAGTTCTAATAACTTTTTAAAATGCGTATTATTGTCATCATGATTTCAAGAAACCATGAAAGCAGACCATCCACACACAAGATTAGGAAAGAAACTTAAGGGATATGAGTTGCCCAGTTACCTTCACGGATAGACCTTGCTTACCCACCATCTACAGTTGGGAATGCATATTGATGTAATCAATGTGGTAATACCAGTCTCTATGTGCTAGTGGATGGGGCTTATGGCGATCCCCAGCAGAGGATTAATGTATATTATCACTTACCAGATGAGGAGGATAAGAATTAAGAGGCAATGCCTGAACCACTAAAAGACACAAGAGCAGGAGAAAGCTGGAAGTGGATTGTCAATGGAATCAAATATTTCACATGAACAATGATTTGCTTTTCTATTATTGACTTTGAAAGATTGTTATCTGTTCTTAAATCTATAACGACTACCATTATGCTCCACAACATGGAGCCATCTTACAAAGAATCAAATCTACAACAGATGATCATAAGACTGACGAGCGTCTAAGGACCACATCTTAGACCATCCTCCACAAACTCAGCAGTGGCCCAGATGAGTACAAATCTTGAATTAATGAAGTGTACAGATGCGAAGTAGAAATTATTCTGGAAAACCCCCACAGAACAACTCAGACTATGTGCAATAGCCTCAATGAATAAAAAGATTAGCCACAGCCAAGGAGAATAAAAGATCTCATCTCAAGGATGCATGGAGGATGCATTATTTGCTCGTCGTTTTGCCACTATATCAACAGCCTTTTCTTCTCTAGATGGAACTTTCAACCATGACTTCATTGCATCATAAACAGTGAACCCTATTGCAACTGATGGAACAACCTGCATTTTAATTTCATATTATTGACAAAAGTCAGCTTTGCACTCAAGAAATAAATATAAAATAGAAATAGAATGATACATTCACCTTCAAGTAGTTAATGCTGAGTCCTGAAAATAGTTGCTTCCAACCCTGCCTTTGGAAAATTAGAATAAGACTCTCCATTGTTCCCTTGGATTTACAGCCATCAACAGATGAAGCAAGGGTTTGAACCTGAACATTGTGACCGTTCTTGTTAATTCTATGTCAAATTTTTCTTACTAGTTCCATGATTAAACATCATTAGATTATTACCTGCATTTGCCTCCTCACCACATCAAGTGGGTATGTCAAGGTTTGGCCCAACAAACCGGCCACAGATCCAGAAATGAGGTTAACAGTGATGTCTCTCTTGTGTTCTTCAGGGACAAAACTTCTCATCTCCTCATAGAAATAAAATTTCAGACCAGCATATGGGAAGATTCCATATAATGACGGTGCTGAGACACAAACCATGACTGTTAAAATCCTAACTAAAATAAGTGAAAATTTTCCCCTATGAGGATATTTAAACCTAAATCCTATACATACCTGAGCCCTGATAGAGGCCTCTTACACCACTTTGTTTATAGATTTTGAAAACACAATCAACAATTCCTCTGTAAAAAGGCCCAGCAAGGGGGTGTTTTATTGCTTCCACTCTTGATTGTTCAACCACCTGTGGCAATGTTTATAGAAGAACACAGTAATTCTCAACTCCAGCTAAACCATTATCTCACTTTGAGGGCACTCAAACTTAACACCAGGGAAAGAAATGAGGAAAACGATATGACAAGCTTCTATCCCAGCATTGTTTACCTGATAAGCCAATTTGGTCCGAACTAAATCAAGTGGATAAGTGAAGAGAACTGCAGTTCCTCCTGCAACAGATCCTGCCACAAGATCGAGGACAGGCCCTCTTCCTATTTCAGGAGAATTTAAGACAATCCATCGCCGATATTGCTCATATGCCATATAATGCAAAGCTGCATAAGGTACAATTCTAGCAACACTTGCTCCATTTCCTCTGAGGAACAATAAGAAAAAAATTTGCTAAGCTATTTAAAAGGTACCTGGTAAAGGTTATGGTAGGGACATAAGGGAAGAAAATTTATGAAAATCACCTGTAAAATCCCAATACACCTTCTGTCCGTGCAATTTTTTTAAAAGATCCCAACAACCCTACACTCTGAAACTCTGCTCTTCTTGTCTGCACAAAAATAACTGAAGGAAACAGTTACATACTCATCTTGTTGATAAATCAACTTAGCACCCCAGATATCACCAGCACATACAGCTGAGAATAATGTAACGTGTTCAAATCTCTTCAAATTTCAAGTAGGACAATACATGTAATATATATCATATTAGGAGATTAAAGGTAATGCTGGAAAGGATATCTCCCTATCACGTAAAGTATTTGGCTAAAGAAGAGTATCATAGAGCATCAGAGGGCAAACATGATATAAGATAATATACCGAAGGCTTGAGATAGAGTAAGCTCAGGCTAATGGACCCTAGTCAATTTTATCGGTTTTTTTGGTGTGATAATTTTAGGAATTCACGAGCCATTTCAACCAGTGAAACGTTTCTTCAGATGATTCTAGCACTTCTATGGAACAAGTGAGCCAAGACAACTTATCCTGTAAAGGCCAGACAAGATGAGCCTCATCCATATTTTATCGAACTGGCAAACCAACGATCACTTCAACTTCAAAATCATTAAACTCCAGTGTAGGATTTGTTTCTGAAATAACCCATCCCAATGCTTAGCTTTCTAACACCTAAACAGTACTGTCATTTTAACTTAGCATTACAACTTAACGAGCAATATTCTGACTGGTAACCCAAGACCGACAGCCCAAGAAATTGAGAAATTCCTTTCCAAAGCTGGTACGGAGTCTGAAGTTACTATTAACATTTGAAAAAAGAGGCACATTTTTCCCCCGAGTTCCTAAGTTAAACACCTCCTCAGAATGCAGAAGAGTGGCAAACATCAATGTGACAATCACATTACACCCATACTTCCGTCCATCTACACCACTACAATTCAGTTCCAAATCTAGAATCCACCTTAGAACCAAAGCAAGAACTTAATGTATGGCGAGGTAGAGATGGTCAAAGCTCACCAACCTCATCCAGGAGAAATTAAGAAAAATATTAAAAATACAAGTAGCGTCTAAATTGATTGAAGGACACCACAAAAAAACTCCAGCAACAGAGATTATTCCATGGACTTACCTGAAACAAGATCTTGACGCGCTCCAGCGGCGCGACGACTGTCTTCGCCACGCCCCCTGCGACACCTCCGGCAACAAGTTCCTTGGCAAAGACTGGCATCGACTGTACAATTCCATCGGAGACGGTTGTCCGTTCATCATCTCTTCTTTCCGCCATCAAGTGACGCGGAAAGAAGAAACCATTGAAGAAAATTGCATGAGAGAGAGAAGCTCGTTAAAGAAAAGGTAATGCTCAAGTCAGAAACGTATCTTTTTTCCGCTGACAACAAGTATGATCGGAAGAAGAGCCAATACGGTGGTCCCCCGCGAGTTAAACGAATTCGAAGATACTCTTTTTTTTTATCAAACAAAAAGCAGATGCCCGTTACATAATTCAGTGGTCTCGATTGGCGGCAGTAAACAGAACACGGAACGGAATAATCGGAAGTCGGACGGCTTTCGTCGTTACTCGTCACGTTGGGCAAAAACATAATTACGTAAGACTCACGAGCGTTAATTATCAAAACTTCATAAATACTAAATTTGTATAAATATCGTATTCTAGAATTGCAGGCTTTCAGCACAGAGTTGTTCGTATATAAAGATCCAATTTGGGGAATGCTGGGTTAAGTGAGATCAATATGGTGGTATAGCTGCCGTCAGTGAGGCACAGGGAGGGCTTTGGGAGGAGCTTCATTTAAAGGAATTGAAACCGGCCAAACCTTGCGATCAGAATCGAATGGAGGGGACTGAATGGAGGTATTTTCTTCACTAGACACCGTGCGTATAAGACTGAGGAGGAGTCTTTCAAGCTCTTCAGCACTGCTCCATTCCTGAACATCGGCTTTCAGAAGCAAGCGATTGCTGCAAATGAGATCCCAGAGTGGGAAATTCTTCCTAGGCATCACAAAGTCTCCTTTCCCTAACTTGAGGCACGGGCAGAAATCACCCCTACCATCGCCAACATAGATGAATCGCTTCTGTCCCAGGTCAGAAACAGAAGCTCGGATTCGTTCGATTACCAGACCCTGTGACAAAGACATGGACCTCACATTTCAAAGAAAGGAAATCAAAGAAACCACTCAATAACATTTAGATCACAAAACACATCTATTGCACAAAATAAATCTAAACAAATTATGAGACCAGAAAGAACAAACAGAATAAAAGAGTTATGCACAAAATCAATAGATAATGAGAAAACAAAGTGAATACTGTTTAAAAGTGATTACTTTAAGCACATTCTAAAGAACTCCAATAAGGGTATACCAAAGAGAAAGCCAGTTCAATGAGTGAAATATTCCATTGACATTGTTGACTAAGGTGAAATGAGATGATCCACCAAGTCTGTTAGATGCAATATCATCTTTGTAAGTCCCCCCTTTGAATGTCAAAAGAGCATTGAATGGATTCAAGGCTTCCTTATGTTACATCTAATACTATATCTTGCACATTTTAATATCGTTTTTCGTATATAACCATATTAGCCAAAAGGATGTCTTCGTTTGCTACTATTGTTGGCTTGAATAATAAATACATCACCAAACGGCAGAAGTGATGTAAAGTGTACCTTGCAAAGGTTTGAAGGGCAATGATTGCAGCTATGAGGACATGACATATCATGGTAAGGCAAAATCCGAAGCTTTCCATCTCCATCAACAAAACTAGGATTTGTGTTGATCTCAGAGAAGTACTCAAAGAGCTGATGATGTTTAAGGACAGTTTGTATGAAGAAGTGATTGGCATCACTCACTATTCTTAAATCACACCTGAAAATTCACTTTGCAAAACAAGACGTTATGCTGAGTAGAAGGCAATAAAAGCACAATTAGAAAAAAAAAATTGAAACTTAATAAAAGTAAAGAATGATTAAATTACCCAAGTGCATGAGCTGACTTGATAGCTCTGATGATATGGGGTTGCAATGGAGCTGTTTTCAAGCACTCTGAAATTTCTTCAACTGTTTTTCCTTGTGAGTGAATCTCGCTCATCATTCTATCCTGCACAGGATCAAGAACGTAGATGAATTTACCGCAAGCTAATGCAACAACATTCAAAACAACCAATCATGCAGGTGTTACAAATCATTTAACATGTAATTACGCAGAAAATGAGCCAAACTACTGAATTAAAGCAGAAAATGAGCCAAACTACTGAATTAAAACTGTCGACTTAATCACATGGATCATATGATTCTAACTGCCTTAAGGTAAGACTAATCTGCCCATGGACCTGTATGTTATATCGTGTTTGCATTCAATGGGAGACTCAGACTAATCGATCCAATAGACAAGATTAAAACCCTATTCCAGTTCAGAACATGTTATCAGGCATAGTCTCCAAGGGTTTCCTCCTGAAAATAGAAGGGAAGATTTTCCTAGAAATGTTATATTACAGAGGCAACAAGTAGAAATCCATAAAGAATTTACCAAGAGGGTTATTCACAAAAGTTGGAAAAAAAACAGAAACCAGACATCCTGGAAATCATACACCATATCCAGCAGCACAATCAGAACCTGCAGAATTCATCACAGATACATATTTATTCTACCAAAGGCAAAAATCTAAGAGAACAAACCATGAGGGAATTCCAAGGCAGAGTTGGATAGAGTTTATGGAACACATCAGTTACGCCCATTTGTTTCACAACCCAATTGTCACTATCCCAGTCAATAATCGTCTTGTCGAAATCAAAAATCACAACGGTTCCAGCCATAGGAAGTAGGCAAAGCTTCTCCCTCAACCTGGAAAACTGAATCCAATAAACAGAAACAGATTCAGAAATTGATACTAAGGTACATCTCAGAGAATCAAATGCGTATTTATAGTATATTCCAGTGGTTCTTTAATTTAGTTTGGCAAGTGTAAGATATAAACTGCAAGGAGATGGAATGTTCCCCACGCACGGTTACCATGCAAATTGCAGATAGGAAGCTCGTTATGCTCCACTTTAATCTTTGGATAGAGACATGTAGCTAATAAACAGGTCGCCTCATGCAAGATGACTAGGCAAAAGCATACTTCTGTCAGCAAAGGCGTCTGCAAAGAAATCCATTTTCACTAGACACATGAAAATCAAAAGAAAATTTTTACATTTAAAAGTTTGAAATACACGTACTGTTGACACGGGATAAAATTAGGTCGCTTGCAATTCAGAAAAGAAAAATTCATCCTATCCGGGAAAACAGGAACGCCCCATGCTTTAGGTGGAGGAGCCAAAGATCCCTTCTCTTCGGAAAGGCACCAAAACTTGTTTATATCAATTGGGTTTACTGCTTTTCCTCAAAATCTTGGACAAAATTTTAGTAAGCTAATTTTTTTTTCATACTTTATTCAGTATGCAAACCCCCCCTGCCTCCATAATCGCAAATGCGCCATTACCAACTCTAACAATTTGCATTTAAATCCCTTCTGTTGTAATCACGATTTCAAAAACTATAAAAGCAACACATTCACGCAGGAGGACAAGGAAAGGAAGCAGAAGGGACATTTGTTGCCCACTTACCTTGACGAATTGTGTCCTCTCTTGCCCACCGCTTAGAGACGGAAATGCCTTCTGACACTACAAAAGCAAAAATGCAGCAATCCCGCCTGTAAGTGGGCTGCAACAGAGGACTTACGTATATTACCAAATACCCAACAAAGAGGAAAGGGAATGGCAATGCCTAAACCCCCAGAAAGATTGGAGGCCAAAAGAATTCCAGAACGGAAGTGTTCGCTGGCGACGATAGAACGGCGCGGAAATGATAACATTTAGTAAATTACGCTGTAAACGCATCATTAAATTACTAAAACACCCTTCTCAACTCAAATGAGATCCTAAAGAGATAAGCCCGAGATTGGATTTGATCGATCACGATTCCGCGAGTACAGAACAATCGCAAGCATAAAAAAAAGGGAACAGGGTCTCCGTCCTCCTCATCCTCATCGCAAGCATTAAAAAAGATGGGAAGCAATGAATGAAGGCATCCTAATAGACAGGATAGCATTCCATTAAAGAATTCCATATTGTCGTGGTGTGAAGAAGATCATGGAATATTAGCTGGGTGTCGCCCGGTTCAACCAGCACCCAGTTTTCGGCCGGTAATTCTGACTTGCGAAGCAGCAAAGCCATTATCGCATACTCGAGTATTTTATCCCCTGAATAAATCTGATAACTCTATCCTCATGGATTATCCTTTACCAAGATATATATATATATATCGTATAAAGAATTGAAATATAGTTACAAGATTAGCCGAATCTCTTTTCAATTGTTAACATATTTGGGCATCGATTGATTCGATTCCCATTCATATTCTTTTTATATGGATATGTCAATGCTCGGCGAATAAGCGAAATCCTGAAAAGGATGAAGTACTCAGAACTGAGATGCTTTCTTTCTTTTCATCCACAGTTTGCAAACTGTGCTTAAATGCTGCTTCTGCTGGGTCCAAAGCCTCTTACAGATATGGATAGAAGACCACTTGGAATAAAAAGCAGCAGTAGTTATATCACTATGCTAGTTTTTAAAACATGTCAAGTAGCTACTAAAATGTTTTGCTAGGATAAAAGAAGTTTTACATAAAAAAAAAATAATAATAATAAAAAAGAGGAGATGGATTTCAATATATTTGAGGATAAAAGTCTTTCCACTATGACATGTTTTTTTGAAGAAACAAGATACATTTTTACTTCTACTAGAAAAAAGATGATTTTCATTACAGAAACAAAATAATTCTTCGCAAAAGATAATTTACTGCAAGGGTTTACATTCTAGTGGTAAACAAGTTTTGAGTAAGAGATAAACTGGGAGATAAAATGGGTAAAATATTTTTTTAAAATAAAATATTATCTTTTTATACTATTGGTAAACACTAAAGAGGAAAACCAAATGTTGTACATGATAAACCATTTTATTTTCTTTATCAAAATACTAATTCTCACAGTTGCAAATAGTGATTTTAATTGGAAAAGTATCTCTTTTATATAAAAAAAATATTAATTTGATTAACTGCATAGCACAAGATGTTGAAAGCTATGAATCTGATCGGACTCGTAAAAGTATTGCACTCCTTAGTTTGAGTTTCTTCTGCTATTGTTTCCAACATTTCGAGAATCGAGGCAGTTGAACAAGGGACGATGATCACTACAAGCCGGTAGCTTCTCTTAAAGAAATTAAAAGACAAAACCGAAAGTGGAAGCGCACAAATTAATGGACTACGGTTACAACCGTTTATACATTATATTTCCCTCTCTCTCTCTGATTAATTGCGAACGGGAAGGGCCTGGGGAAGAGCTTCATGTGACGAGATGGGTACCGTGGTCACCTTGCAGTCGGAGGAGAGCAAGTGCAAGGAGCTCTTCTCTTCGGTGAGAATTTGGTTAATAAGCTGAAGCAGAACTCTATCTTGATCGTCACCGTAACTCCATTCGTGAACCCCGGCTTTAAGAAGCAGGGGATTGGCGTAAATGAGATCCCAGAGCGGGAAATTCTTCCTGGGCATCACGAAGTCTCCTTCTCCCAGTTTCAGAGACGGGCAGAAATCACCCTTTCCGTCTCCCAAGTAAATCAATCTCTTCTTCTTGGTCTCCCCCGAGAAGGACCCCTGTATGATCCGCTCCACCACCGCGCTCTGCCACACGCAATACGATCAGCAAACGTTAAACATGGGTACTCCATCATTTGAGAAATTCAGTATTTGGTTGAAGTACAGGAACCGCCCTACCTTGCACATGTTTGGAGGACAGAGACTGCAGCCATGGGAAGAGGAAGTGAAATCATGATAAGGGAAGATCCTGAGCTTCCCATCCTCGTCGATGAAACTTGGGTTGGTATTTATCTCCGAGAAGTAATCAAAGAGTCCGTGATGTTTGAGGATGGTCTCAATGAAGAAGACATTTGCATCACTCACTATTCTCGACTCACAGCTGAGATTACATGAACACATATTTCAAGTTAGTAAGATTAACCAACAGACCCAGAAGCCAGAAACTGGAAGCTTTAAGAAAACAAACGCCCATGGCAGAAGAACTCAAATTGTAAGTATTCACCCACCCAAGGGCATAAGCGGTTTTGATGGCGGAGATGATTTGGGGATGCACCGGCGCCCTTTTCAAACACTCGGTAATCTCTTCAACAGTTGTTCCCCGGGAATGAAGCTCCCTCATCATCCTATCCTGTTAAGTAACAAGCACACAATCCCAACCTGAGCCAGCCGCTTCATTCAGAGTACTTCAACACAATAATGAAGAATAACAAGAAAGAAGTAGGATCAACAGGCTTCCTTTGTAGATGAAACGAGAAATAATTATAACAAAAGATGCGCAGAATGTGGAGGAGGAGAAATTATGTATCACAAACCATAAGAGAATTCCAGGGCATGGTGGGGAGGAGTTCATCGAACAATGCGGTGACACCCAGCTCGTCCACCACCCAGTTGTCAGTATCGCAGTCGATGATGGTTTTGTCGAAGTCGAAAATCACCACAATTCCGGCCATCGAAAGAGAAACTGGTTAAGCTATCCCAAGTTCAGTGTTAAACGCCCTGTGCCAGCGGGAGCACATACTTATAATCCCCCTATCCCCATGGGCATGGGAGGGAAAGAGAATTAGAGAAAGAGGGAAACTTAGAAGGGAAACAGGGGAGGTTAATGAGCAGCACATGTCTTCTTTTTGTGGCGGCCTGGGTTAACGGCAAAGTCCAAAAGAAAAGGTTTTCGTGTTCTGTTCTGGCTTGGCTCTGTGAGAGTTGTCCGATAAAGACATATAATTTGGTTTCTAGTCTGTAAGAAGAGATATAAAGCAGGGAAGGAAAGGGGCTCGCGTGGGAAGAGGAAAGGGAGTCCCACGAGATGGAATGCCGGCCACTTCTTCCAGGTTTGTAACACGTACTGAGGCGCCACTGTGGTTTCACGAGGACCGTGAAGCCTTTGCCTTTTGCTTTTTGGCGAAACTCGACAAAGTTCATGGCTTCTCGATCGCTTTCAGTTCTTGTTAGTTGTTACACGTCGCAAAACGGGGAAACTCGTCCCATGACACCGATTGGGAGTGCTTTTTTAAGTGGTACCCATCAAATTTGTACAAGTGCCATCAAATTTGTACGAGTTGAAGCAGATTTCTCTCTTGATCTTCCATGTAGTTCCATCCCCGAACCTCCGCCATGATTACGCCGGAATTTCTGGCGATGAGATCCCACAAGGGAAAATTCTTCCTTGGCATCACCAAGTCTCCCTCTCCGAGTTTCAGAGATGGGCAGTAATCGCCCTTACCGTCTCCCATGTAGATGATCCGTTTCTTCCTTTCCATGAAATCGAGAATTCACTCCATTATCCGTCCCTGTTTTCACAGAGTTGAGAGGGGATATATTTTCAAAAGCAACCACTAATTATTGAGAGTCGATCGAAAATTCAGAGATTGCTAGAGAGGTTTACTTGGAAATTAGACTGGTACTCGCCTTGCACATATTAGGCGGGCAGAGATCGAAGGCATTACTACAGCCGTGAGAGGAGAGGGTGAAATCATGGAAGGGAAAAACCCCTAAGCTTTCCATACTCGTCAATCGAACTCGGGTTCGTGTTGTTTGAGGATAGTCTCGACGAAGAAGACGTTGGCGTCTCTTACGATTCTCAATTCGCACCTGAAGCCCCAGGTCAGGAACTGTGTTAGTATATAGACTAGAACAGAAGACAAATTAAGGAAGCTGGAATAGGAGGGAGGACGAAAATACTTACCCTAATGCATTAATTGATTTAATGCCAGCGATAACTCGGGGATGCAGTGGGATGCTTTTCAAGCAATCTGCAATGTCTTCAATCGTCTTTCCTTGTGAATGAAGCTCCGTCATCATCCTATCCTGTTAAACAGAAATACTCTCGAGTCTCCCACTGAGACATTAACGGTGCTTAAAAAAACAAAGCATCAAATAGAACAGGAGTTGTACTGATCGGCAACTCAATCTCTTGCTTCAAATGGAGGAGTCTCCTTCTTCTTAAACTCTTTACCCATGTATTGAACTCTTGGCTCAATTTGATCCCAACCAAGTAGCAGAACCAGTAGACGCAGCACATAAACTACTTGGTCAGCAAATCATCAACAGAAGGCATAGGAATCACTCTGCGTTTATTCAGCTGGGAGTTAGCACCCTTTTCTTTCGAATACCTCAATGCCTTCAGTTGATGACTTAGCTGACCAGGTACTTACTGTTCTACATTTCTTCACAAGTACTGCACTCGGCTGTCGTTGAAACTGATGCGCGCGCTTGCTTGGTTAGGCAAATCATTTCTGCAACCAAAATTGTATAAATATATGTGGAGAAGACAGACTAAAAGAGAACACAATTGAATGGAATAGAGCAAAACAGAAAGTACGATTATGTTCATTACACTACGGACCTCATGCCCAGGTGGACAGATATGATACATAAGAAATTACGAAGCAGTGAAGAAGCAGTTTATGAACAAAAGAACAATCCTCCTAGAAAGCAAGACAAGTCTTGGACAAATCAATTGAATTATTTGAGTCAAAAGGCTAAAAGGTGTTAATATTTTGGATCCACATCTCCATACTGTAATGATACTGTCCGCTTTGGCCCAAGCCCGCACTGTTTTGGTAATAGGTTTTACCCCAAAAATCCTCATTACAATGGAGGCATGGTTATTTTTTTATGCCCATATTCTTTTTACTTCATTTCAATGTGGGACTTAATACTCTCCCTCACGTCCAAGCTCAATTTCAGCTTAAGACGTGATAAATTGGACTACAAGTCCACAGAAGCACAAGGACTATGTTAATATTCTAGATCCACATCTTTACATTGTAATGATACTGTCCGCTTTGGGCCCAAGCCTGCACGATTTTAGTAATAGGTTTTACCCAAAAAAGCCTCATTACAATGGAGACATAGGTTTCTTCTTTTATGCCCATAATTCTTTTCACTTCATTTCAATGTGGGATTTAACGAGTTCACATTATCTTGAAATCTATAATATAGAACACACTAGTGGAATAAGCACAGGGACTATAAGTAAATGTGTTTCTCAACAAAAAATCACCTTGATGAAATACCTCTAAAGCAACATTTTCCTTCCCCTACTATACATCCCGTTGCTATACAAGACAAATGGAGACAAGTTGCATACAATACAAATATTTACTATTTAACAATGATGAGTTTCCCTTATTAAACAAAGGGTATAACACTAACATTTAAAAACAATAATTACAATGTCATAGTAACTTGACCAAGATAAGTTCTTTGTCTTCCATTGCCTGGAATAAACTTGGAAAGCAGACAAAAGGTTTCTGAACAATTCCATTGAACATATTCCTGTTCCAGGGACCATGTATCACAACCCCAATTGCAGGACAGGCACTAACTCAAGCTTGATGGATGACCTCAATTTCCGGTAAGCAGTGGTAAATAAAATCATCCTTCTTGTGGTCCATATTGCTCTCTGTTAAGAAAGAGGTTTGCAGGTACGAGTTATGTTCTCTACCGATGCTGTGGTCCATATTGCTAAAGTGCCTGATTCCCCTTGATGCGTAAGCTGCTCGGAGACGAAGGACAGTCCCGCCGTTCTACATTCCTACCGCGTCAGTTCCGCCGTTCTACATTCCTACCGCGTCAGTTCCGCCTTCAATTTACCACATACCACTGAGCAGCTTATGTAAATCAGATCACCTTACACCTTTTCACAAAACATAAAAGCCTTCCCCTGCTGCTCGTTTTCATGTTTCCCCTGCTTTCCTGTACCTTTTCTTTCCCTGCTTCCGTAAATTCAAGAATAGCAGACCAGTATGCAGGCATTTACCATTTAACACACCCACTGTATAAGAAGTTAAATTTATTTATTAGGCACTTGTCAAACAAACCGTATATGAATATTTAGTAGAACCTTGCCAAACTTACCAGTCGACTTGTCATCTTACTATAGTTTCCCCAAATAAACTACGCGCATCGAAACCCTTAATTGCCATTTCCAACAGCAGCCCTTGCAACACTCTAAGCCAGCATCGCTTTCAAATTTGAAGCTACAAGTACGTTTTACTAGGATGCCAACCTGATCGAGCTCCTGGTTAACAATTGTTCTTATTATTATTATTATCTTTTTCTTAGGATGAATTTGTCCATTTTAATCTTTTTTTGCAGCTTATGAAATTTGTTGATTCATATGAAAGGACAAGGGTCTTATTTCTCGAGTTATGCATTCTCTCATTTGAAAGGACAAAGTCTTGTTTCTCCGTGACCCTTTCTCACATACAAAAGAAGCCAATTAGATGCACATAATCTTAGGGGTCTTTAACGAGTTACCGCCTGCAGAAAATCTGCCTTTTTCCAACCAAAAAAATGCTTGGTTTCATTACAGACTTATTGTCATCTTTATGTAGGTGATAAAAAAGGTACACGAGGTCAAAATCTATTATGTAACACATACTACAAATACAGACTATTTATTCTTTCAAAAGAAAAAGCCGTCGTAATGATCGAGGCTTACATACATCTCTTTTCTTTTCGTCGTTATTATTCGTTAATCATCTACAAACAATGGAGATTTACAAATAGATGATAACAAAACAATGTAATAGAATTTCACCTCTACTACTCTCTATCATCCTAATATCTACAAAAGAGTGCTTATGCAGCATATTACAAGAAAACTTGAAGGGCTTCGGCCATCAACCTTCCCGAGAACAGGTCTTCGAAACTTTTTTCCTCGCTACATCACACTTGAAGTGACACCCGAGTTTTTATGGGTTTCAACTTCAAACCCATACTCTCTGGAGAAAATAGCTCAGGGGATAGGCATGACTCGCTCAGATTGCTGCAGGGGCTGCCTTTGAGCTGACATGGCCGATACAAACCGTAACCCATGAGAAAATATTCCATAGGTATAAGCATTGCATAAGGCTGCTCCTCTGTAACCATGGAACCACACGCCTGAACCTGGCGGAGCATCAAAGTAATATAAATACTGATGAATATAGTTAACATAGTTGCCCATAGACACATTACGAACTTAATTACCTCCACCAATGCACTGAATCTTCTGTCGAGTTGAGAGGTCATCTGCAGGGCCTCAGAATGATACGGTGAGCTATCACCGACAAATATGAGTGTTCGGCACTGCAGTTTCCTCAAACCATCTGTAATGTCAGGTCTCCTGCAATCATACACGACTATATCAGTCCACTGATTCTAAAATATAGCACAAGCATATCAATGCCAGAATAACAAACTTCAGGAAGATAAAAGCCATACCCATTGATGGCCTCAAGAAACCTCAAAACATTTGCACTCCGCCTCTCATTCAATAACTGCAGGGAAAATTAAGCCCGAGTGGCATCATGAGGGGTCCATTCTTCCTCCCGCAACAAAAAGAAAACAGTTCCCAACATGTACCGAAAGGAAAAGAAAAAAATAACTCACACTCCTGCATGCCAATACAATATCCGACTCAGGAACATGTGCACTCCCACGCACTTCCTGACCAATACATGGTAGAAAAGGGCAACGTTAGCTCACTTAACAAGTGAATGTCCAAACACCCAACCAGGTAACAGTAACCAGACCACGACAAAACAAATTACCTTACTGAAATACCTGTGAAGCAACATTTCTTTGACCATGTTACACATCCCATAGTAATATAAAACATTGGACATAAGCTGCATACAATTCAAGAAATTCCAATAAATATTAATGGACTTTCAGTAGTAAATTTTTAAACTAGGCATAGAAAGAGTCCAAGAAAAACCTTGTTGCATAACCATTCAGTCCAAGAGGGTGACTTGCATACAGGGGAAACAAGGATCAATCCCATAACACGTTCCCTATATTTCATCTGCAAGCAGTAGCACAAGACCAACTCAATAAATATAAAATACCAAAGATAGATAAAAACAATGACCAACCACATTAAAAAAAAAACACAAATGTTTTAACAGGGGCATACTGCAAATAGTGTAAGGATATAAGCACCCGCTGTCACACCCAAGCACATAACAGCATCAAGCCTACAATCAGGAATATGCAAGAGCTAACATAGATTAAACGAATGAAATGAAACACATGAAAATGGTAAAACCACTCAGTTAACACCACCCAAAAGCCTAAGTAGACCACTTTGGACAGAGATCATTATTAAATTGATAGGTACACTACCTAAAAAAATCCAGAACGTCCGCTATCTGGTCTGCCAAGTCATCAACTGAAGGCACAGGAATTTCAGAAGAAATTGATGCAGCTCCTAACTGTAAGAACTCTTGAGGAAAACAAACACCAGTGTTAATATAGTACCCTACAAAGAAACTCTACAACACAGCAGAAAGATTACAAGAGAAAACACAATGAACGAAACAGAAGTATAATCAAGTTCATTATAATACCGACCTCATGCCCAGGTGGAGAGATATGATAGATGCAGAAATTATGAAGCAGCAATGAAGCAGCTTCCGGACAAAAGAACAACCCTTGAAAGCAAGACATGTCTGGACAAAGCAGTTAAAATTTTATACGTTAAGCAGGTGAAGGGGACTTCACATTATTTTAGAATTATAATACAAATAGGGTAGCCGCATAAGCATAGAAACTAGAAGCTACTGTATTTCTCAGCTCAGGTTGACCATTAAGTAAATTATGCAAACAAGTCACTGACTCACGATTCAAAGCCAAATCAGGGTAAGTAATGAGGGCTGGCTTGTCAGGTTCTCCAAACACAGCAACAGATACAGAACCGCAGCAAGTCTGCACAAGGTGCTCCTGATGAAATATGGCAAATATGTACCTCCTTTAGTTCTTGAACATTGAAAAGCAGATGTTTGAACCAAAATATTAGAAAAAAAAAAAAGAGTTCACCTCTTTGGGCAAATCGATAGTATTTTATAATAATTGAACACCATAACAGGCAATGGCATGATTTTTTTTTAAAAGTAAAAATAAATAAATAAATCCACTAGCGTGAATTTTCAATTGAAAATCCCAAAGTAAACTGTTTACACACTAACTGATCTAACATGGAAATCTTACATCTCTCGTAGAGTTTAAGTTTCTCATGGGCAACCAGTAAAAGTTTTTGAGAAATGACTGCCATAATAAATAACGCATGATTGAACATAAATAAATAAAACCAATAGCAAGAATTTTCAATGCAGAATACAAAAATAAAATTTATAAACACTGAACAAGCTACAACAATTTTTTCTTTTTTTTAAAGTTTTTGTTTCTTTGTAGAACCAATAGCATTTCCCACTCACAGCAAAAAATTAAACAAACTCGTGTGAGTTCTCAGTCCAAAAATCGAATGTAATATTTTCCACACTGAACAACCTAAAAAATAACATTTACTTTTATCAAAGAGCTTTTCATTCTTTTGGACAACCAATTGTACAGCTTAAGAAATAAAAACCAGAACTGGTACGAAGCTAATTGAACACAAAAAAATAGAGATCCACTAGCATAAATCTTGTTTCCAAAAATCGAATGTAAAATATTTCACACACTGAAACAGGACGCAATGAGTTTCTTTTCCCTTCAGCCTCCATATCTAAAGAAGTGAGAGGTCGGGGATAAAATATTCAAAAATCAAATACAAATTAAAAACTAACTAGTAGAAACCATATGTCCATGGTATGTTTTTGGAGAAAATTAATATTTCTTAAAAAAATCGTACCAACAAAATCTATGATAGAAAGAAAAGAAAAAAATCCACAAATCAATTAAAAAATTTAGGCAATAAATAGTCTAAAAACATAGATCTTATTTTCTCAAAGAAGTTCTGTTTCTTTTGTACAAGCAGTACTGTTTCTTAAAAAAAGAATATCGTAATAGGTAATGGAATGATTCAACACAAGCACATGAATCCACTAGAATCTTGTTTCCAAAAATCGAATGTAAAATATTTTACACACTAAAACAGGACTCAATGAGTTTCTTTTCCCTTCAGTCTCCATATCTAAAGAAGTGAGAGGTCGGGGATAAAATATTCAAAAATCAAGATATTAATTTAAAAAAAAAGTGATACACAACATCCGTAATGCGTTAAAAAAAATAACAATAACAAAAGCATAAAAACAGGAAGGGAAGAAGACGTAAAGATTGATCATAATATCCGAATAGAGCTACGAGAATCAACATTCTAGTTAACGAAAAATAAAAACAGAGTGGCCGTAATGCAGAGAGAGAATAAAAAATAACGAATGCACAAAAACAGGAAGGGAAGAAGACGATCGATGAAGATCATAACATCGAAATAGAATTCGACGTTATGATCTCAATCTTTACGCCTTTTCTCCTTCCCGTTTTCGTGTTTTCGTTCTCTTTTTTGTTTCTTTTTCCGCATAACGCCTATCCAGTTTCATTTTCCTCTAACTAGATTCTTGATTCACGCATAATTAAAAAGAGAGACGAACCTTTCCTCCAAGGGAGATCATCTCCATGTCGACAGAGACTGAACCGCTGGAATCCCCCATGGCCGCGGCTCTGCGAAAAATCCCCTCCCTATTCTTCCCCTGCTTTATTTCTCTCCCACACCCGGCGTCTTTCTCCCCTAAATGGTTCTCTCACGCTTCCCAGCCTTAAATATGAAGGGAGGCATGAGAGACAAGGGAGGGATGACCCCAACTTAACCAGGGTTAACCGCACCGACGCATTTCTTTTTACCCAGCTGGACCTCTCCGTGTTCTCTTTTACTAACAGCTTTTAACCGCGGTTAAAGACCGACGCTCCGAGCGAATTTACGGAAATATCCTCTGTCTCACGTGTCTCAACCGCCTGCGGTATAATAAGAAAAACAAAATATTGGCACAGGGGTGTCCTCCTCCGCTGCTGCTCGCGTATAATCGGATCGAGTTTGTATCCGAATTTCCATACGAAGAGGAACAGTTTATTACGGTTTTGACCCAGACGAAGACGTGGCTCAGTCCACGTGTCGGTCTCCCGCGGCATCGTTATCGGTCAATGCCGTATTTCCGATACTTGTGGGGGATTCATCATTCATGTCACGAACTAATCGAAAATAATAATCGAAGGCTCGTAAAAATGACCCCAAAAATTCCAATCACAAGATGCATGCACTGAGGAGGCGTGGGACGGTTGGATGAATTGAAGGTGCGGTGCGCCCGCGGCCCGCAGCCTGCGTCGTACAGTTGCACGGGCCACACACACTTGCCAGTATGTACGCCCATGCCGATTCCACATTTTTTTAATAATAAAGTTAATGTTACAGGAATAAACTAGCTAGGATATGTTCACTTATTCCCACAGAATTGCGCTGTGTATGGTATACTCGTAAATAGATGCAAAGGTACCCCGTTCCTTGCGTGGCTTAACAGGTATCCGGGACCGCAGATCCCGTACCATGACTTGCGGACTACTGATCGAAAAAGTAATTAATCGGCATCAATTAGAAAATATAATATGATTCTTCTCTCGAGTGATTACTCGTAAATGTGACTTATTCGCGTTAGGTAGTTCAAATAATTGACAGTAATGTGAACTTAATATTAACAGTGGAAGGAGAGTAGCAGTAATTAATATGAAGAAAATAAAATATGCTCGGTAAACTTCTAATGATGGTGGTGAGGTTTGGTTAGACGTGACCTTGGATGTTAAGCTCTCCGCTTCAGGCTTCCTTTCATTTTTTTTTTTTTTTTTTTGACTCCTACTACAAAAGCATATTTGTGAAAAAAGAATTACAGGTAATACGATGGGCTGTTTGGTGATTTGGTCTATCGATGTCTATCTCTAAGGCGCGAGAGTGCGGGCCCGATCTTTGATCTAGAAAGCAGTAAAGGCTTCAGTGGAGCCCGTCTGCATCGACAAGAGTCACATACACGGAAAGAATGTGACAAATAAACCTTTTCTTTAAGATTCAAAACCTTGCTGCTTCACTTAAATCCGTCGGTTCCTCGGACTTTTACCGTCTTGTCCCTCACTTCTCTAATAATATAATAACCATTCAGAAGGACAATAATAAACCTATATCGGCGATGAGAAATACAAAATGTGATCCTCGTTCCAATGATGGCGAGTCTCCATCGAAAAAGCTTTCTCGGAGCGAGTTCTTTATCCGAGCTTTTCCTTTTTACAGGTAAAATGCAACAGTGCTACTCATGGCGTCATCTGATTCACTTCGAGTGGTACGAAGTATGTACTGATTAAACAGCTACTTGTAATGGCGGGACAAGTCCAAGGATTGCAAGACAGAATTCCAGACGATACATCAAATTCGGACGGAAATTAAATCGCGTCTTCCACACACTACTTCTCAATCATCTGCTCGATCCGGTACGAACCTTTCTTTCCTTTCCGTTATTGTTTACTCATTTAGTACCTTTGCTTGATGAGTAAGATCATTTATACTTCTGAATCGCCGCGGCTTGCTTGATGTGTAAGATCATATATAATTCTGAATCGCCGCGGCTTGCTTGATGACTAAGATCATTCGATGTTGATCAATACAATTTATAAAATTTTATACTGGCCAATCGGCCTCTTTCGGATTGTTCCGATGTTCTAAAGAGGCATTCCTGCAAAACCTAATCATTGTCTCTCAGTATAATTAGTTCGATTATCTCATAACCATGGTAGATGCATAAAACAGCTGGCAGCCTATAAAGTTAAGAGTAGTTTAATCATCCGGATTCCATAATATAAAAATAGAAAACGAGACGGAAACGAGGCATAGAAATATGAAAGATTCTGAAATGAATTAAAATAACGTATATTTGAACTAGGCAGTGGGCACCATGTGTGTTGTTTCTGATATATGTTATATATAATATATAACGAGTTCTAATTGAGTGAAGAAGAGGGACGTTGCTGGATAATGCTCGAGGAAGCTGCAAAAGCACTGTCGCATGTGAAGAATGCTAGTGAAAGTCAGTATTCGGTTGGATTTTAACGACCGTGGATCGAGCTACAATGATTATACAATACACAAGACAAATCCGTTCTCTACAAACGGAAGAATTACTAGAGCCAGTTTTCTTTATGCGAACAGAGAAGAAAGTAAAATAATATAACTACTCAAGAATGAGCAGGGTCCACGCATATATATATAAAAAAAAAGAAAGATCACGGAGAAGCTGTAGTTAAGTTATTTATTCCAGTTTTGCCATTCAGACGCGTGTAGACAAGGAGACCACTGCAGAGCTTTCCGGTACATGATGTCAAAAGGAAGCTAAAGCAGGCTTTTCAGTATTTCTTTAGAAGAGAGAAGAGAAGAGAAGATCTGTTTGTTTTAATTGCCTATCGTTTACCAACAAACAGAATAGAAATCTCACCTCGCCTCGCGTAGCAAGTTAATATATATTCTACTGATGAGCATTCTACACCTTATATTACATTGACATTTTAACCGTCTGATCTAATGACCAGTTCCTAAATTATAAGATTCTTCTTCCCTGAATTCAAGGACTTGAGTGCTTGCACCACGTCTCCAGTTGGTAGAAGAACTTGCTCTTTTGTCTCTTTCCTCGATGGAACTACTACTACCTTTCAGGTTACCTAAGTAGCTAGTGTACTGATCTGTTTCTCTACGGGGGCGGCTGTGCAGATCAGATAAAAGAACTATAAAATGATATAAACTAATTTTTATTTGATCAAATTTGTTTTCTAACTTCGATTCATCTTATTCTATAATAGAATATAAAGGATTAAAAAAAGAGCTGCCTGCCGCATGCTCGTAAGACCGAAAAGACATATAATTGCAGGAAATTCAGAAAAATAAAAAAATAACTTTCTGATAAGGTTTTTAACTCAGTTGATCTGAATATGGCGTCTTTTTTTTCTCGCAAACGGCACACGCGCGCTATGAAACGGGTTGATTGGTATATATGTTGTTTTCATAGACAAAACTTTTTCTTTTTTCATGTGATATAGTTGATGCTTATGCTTGCTTTATGGATAACTTTTTGAAGAGCACCCCACATCAAATTGGTCTTGTTCAGTTGTTTGTTTGACTAGTATATATGTGGACTCGGAGCGGAGTTTCTTTCTCTAATAATGAATCCATTTCATTGGTTTATAATTCAGCTTCCTATTTAATTATTCTACATAAAGATTGAATAAATAAAATTTTAAAAATGAGATTATATAATTTTCTATTCTTAAATAACTCTCACAAATCACAACATAAATTAAAAATAGAAAAAATATTAAGACAAGAATATTAGAAGATATACGATTAGTAAATTACAATGAATTTTTTTAGACTAAAATTAGTCTTAGTAGAAAATAAAATAATATGGATATATCACCTGACATGAGATAATTGGTGATTTTGATTAATATTCTACCTTTTTCCTTTTTTTTTGTGTCCTTTTGATGGAGATCACCCATGTTGCTTGCCACCTGTACCTTTGAGAGCTAGACAGCAATCTTCAAGTGCAATTCACATCAACTTAATTTTATTTTTTGTGAATCCCAACACGAATATGATTTTTTTTTACCTTGATGCTTAATTTGATGGCTTGCATACTTGCAGAATGGTTCCCTGATTTAAGAAGTTCGATCCCATTAATAAAGTCATTAACGCGATGAAAGTTCAATCATATATCGAGCTAATTAAATCTACCAACCTGATGCTCGATATATAAATATAATTAATCCATTCTATCACTGTTTACCAAGAACTTGACGTTGGCAACGGAGAAAAGAAAGTTGTGTGGAGAATGAGCAGGAAGCATTTATTATTACGACAAAATGCTGTGATGAGATTGAAGAGACCACCTTTATGTAATGTTGTCCATTAATTGTGGTTGAATGCTGAAAAGTTAACCTTCGCTGCCTCTGCTGTCCAATACACAGTACCTGTGTAGGTACCGACATGAGCTTGGTTGAGTTTGTCTATAAAGGGACCCATGACAAGGCTAGAAGAAGATAAAAGAAGCTCGAGAGAGAGAGAGAGAGAGAGTGAGAGAGAGAGAGAGATGGGTGTCGGCAGAAATGACAAGTGTCGCGCACGAGGTTGAAAGCAGCAGGCAAATGTGCAACTTTCACTGGCTTAAAAGCTCCTGGTGGAGCCAGCATTGCGTTAGACTTTGGTGGAGGGTCTTCTTCGCTGGCTAGCCCCACCCAAGGAATAGAAATGAAAGAGATATCACTTTTTTCTTTTTTTCTCTGCTTTCCTTGTCTTTCTCTCTTAATGATTCTTGACTCTGCCTGCTCTGCTCTCCCTGTTCCAGGACATGATCTCCAAGGTTTCTGTGTATTGCAGCTAGTAGTTTCTCTCCGATTTCCTAAAGTCACAATTCGTTCTCTAAATCAAGTCTTGAGCTTATGTACATATACTCGTATGACAAAAAATTTCTTTACCCCATGAATATGAAATTCTGTTCTGTTAGAGATCACATTGTATTCTAAGAGCAGAACCTGGTAGTTTCGGGCAGCAATTAGAACCCCGGCATGAGAGCTACAGTCTACGTGCGCACGAACTCAAAGAAGAGTAAGACGTGGGCCGATTCTCGTTAAGGGCAAATGTTGAGGGCTGACGTTCCCTTTGGATACTGAGCTGCCGACGTGCGCGGACTAATGGGAAATGGAAATATTCTCGTTTGTTGTCTGGTTTCTACTGTGAATACTGAATTATGATTGGTTTGATACTTATTGCATGAACTGTGACAGGTTTGTATTTTATTGCCAATACGTTGGACTTTGATTACACATTCTCAAATATTGGAGAACCTCTCGTCCTGTTCTCTTGCCTTCCTGTACTAACACTCTAATGATTCCAACTGCTTCCTATTTTTTTGTCTCTCTAGCTAGTCTTCTTTCGATAAGCTTCCTTTCTTTTTTATCAAATTTTCCTCTTCTCTTCTCCTTCTCCTGTTTCCACCTTACTATTTGCTTCCCTTCTTTTCCACTCTGCCCTCTTAAAAGTCTTTTTTTTTTGTCCTTGCTTATTTTTCAATTCTTTTCCACTCTGCCCTCTTAAAAGTCTCTGTCTTTTGTCCTTGCTTATTTTTCAATTGAACCCGGCTCATGTTTCAGAACGAATAGGGTAGGTAACAAATTACAACTAATAAGTTATGCAGAAGCAAAAAAAGTAAGTTATAGTGTAACAAATTATATGTTATGCACTATGAAGTTCAGAATTGCATTAGAGCCATGTTAAATGCATGTTTTCAAAACGTTACGCATTACGCATACAACATTGTTTGATATAAAGTAAAACATCTAATATTATGTAGTCAAATTACAAGCTGCAACTCATTTAGTATATCTTTACTCGATGGGTATTAAGATCATTAATACTTTCGATGAGATACAATGATTAAATCATCTTACAGTCCACACTAACGTTGTTCTATCATTTTGTTAGTCATTAGATGGTGGAAGCGGTGTTTTATCACAGTCCAGAAGATACAGGGCAGCCGGAGTGGCCTCACGTTTAGCTGATTCAAGACGAATTTTCTGTCGAGCTTTTGTGAAGCAGCTTTTACTGACCCATGACTACCGATAGCCTAATATAGGAAGAAGCTCTGTGCATGGGTGGGCAGAGACGCACAGGCTACAGCTGGATATGCTGGGAGTGATGTGAGAGAGGAGAAGATATCCGAGCATGGAAGAGCGTCACTGGATGAAATCATTGCTTCTGGCATCGCAAAGCAGCGAGACATTGTGGGGACGCAGGAATAGAACTGAGTCAATGTTTACGGCCATGACACTTTCCAGAGATGAGAAACAAGTCTTTTTTCACATGCGAAGCTGTTCACCGAACCAGACTGGCGGAGCACGCCTTGAATCCTGGCGAAAATCTGCATGTCCATTGATGCAGGATTCGCTAGGAGGTGTTGAGTGTTCCACAGGTCAAAGTAAAACGGCTGGATCTTCCGTAGCTCGAAAACTGCACCCTGTTGGAGTTCGGTCTCGGGTCCTTTTGTTGAATTTCATTTTTATAACTACTTTATATTTCTGTCAACATTCCACTTTTTAATTCATTTTCTTAAAATGTTTCACTTCATCACATGGTGTCTATGAAAGAAGCTCTATCACAGGAAAGGATTTCAATGAAACCCACTAAAGATGCTCTGGGGAAGGTGGGGTCGTTAGGGGATGAACCCGTGATAGAGCTCCAACGAACAATGCACCCCTAAGCTTAGTTTTTTGTAGTACTAGTCTAATTCAGCATCGTTCTTCAATAAACTAACTACGTCAGCTTCCGTCGAAAGGGTGTTTACATATCTAGTGTAAATGAATTGCAGAATTGGATTTCAGTATCTATTGCGCTATCTCACCCCGCACAGGTCATGGCCAGAATCATCACCATCATCTTTTCCCACGAATTCTTTCTCCACACGTTCATTTCAAAATGGATTCTGCTAAGCTTACAAAATAAAAGGGTCATTTTTGCGCTCATGAATGAGCTCAACAGTAAAATAGTACATAGATATAATATCCAAACAGCCATTCTATCAATAGTGCACTACATTCAAGTATTTGCGACCACGAATATCTCATTCTATCAATAGTGCACTACATTCAAGTATTTGCGATCACGAATATCTCATTCTATCAATAGTGCACTACATTCAAGTATTTGCGACCACGAATATCTCATTCTAAGAATGAACTTGACTCGACAAATAACATACAAGTGTGACATTCTGAACGTGGCGCCACCTCCCGCTCACCTGCGACAATCGAGCTACAGCCTACAGCTCACCGGCGGCCATCGACCTATAGCCTACCGCCCACCGGCGACCATCGAGCTACAACCTACCGCTCACTGGCGACCATCGAGCACGCTATGTCTAAAGCCGAAGTATTTTTCTTTCTCCATATGATTCCTCTCTTTCACTCTGATTCGTCTCTCTTTTCCTTCTGTTTCCTCTCTTTTCCCTCTGATTCCTATAACCCCTAATTTAATTTCAGTGATTTTGTTTTACCAGTCTCGTTTCCATCACGACTCACCGGTTAATGATCCGGCAATCAAGCTTTTTGGGAAGACTATACCGCTGTCGGAGAGTGGGGATAAACCTGATCTGATCCCCATGCTAGAGTCGTCGCAAGGTGAACGCTTCATCATTGAAAAATATTGGTAAAACATTGAATCTTCAACAATTGCTCGGGTATGTAATTCTAAAATAGAAAAAAAACGAAAAATATTTACTGATCGATTAAGCATCCAGATGACCACGAGATCATCCTGTCAACTCTGGGTCACATTTTCTCAAACCAAATCCGGGATATGCTACCTATGTACTATCTTCATAAATTTTTATGTTTCTTTTGTTTTTTCACATCAATTTGAGTTTCTAGTGAGGTAGGATAACACAATTTGTAGAACAGAATAACAAACCTATAAAGTTTGCAAAGTTGGAGGATCGGTTGTAGACCAAATAAAAATAAGACTGAAAGAAGATCTTGCAGAAATATGAATAAAAGACCAAAAAACAGTTGTTACTTGCATTAAGTGCTAGGCCTTTTTCTCAGCCTTCTGAATTTTATTCGTGGGGCCATAGGTTAGCAGACTTGCCCCAGTTCATGTCTGAGAATCATGCACTGCTACTAAGGATCTGAAAAAAAAAAAAAAAGCATGGTCAATAATAAAACGAATTCTATGAAAAATTAGAAGAAATGAGATGAGAAAAAACAAAATAAATTAGAAAAAATTGAAAAAATTGAAAACAAAATCTATTCAAAGAAAATAAAAAACACTAAAATTAGGTCCCATAAAACAATTATTCAAAGAAAATAAAACACACAAAAAATTTTAAGTCTCACAATCCATGAAAAGGTAAAACAGTTCAAACCTTTTAAAATTTAAATGTAGGATCACCTTCTTGCATCAGTCTTGTCTACCTGAAAAAAGATTGAAGTACTTTTAATCAAATCCAGAAAAAAGTGAAATAATCAAAATAGATATTTACCCTTTATTCTTCTAAAGAAAAAAATTATTTAAACAGTAGTTTAATAAAAAAAACCATATATATAATTTACATACAAGAAAATTATCAAATAAAATGATAAAATATACTTAAACTACCTTTTGATTTAAATCAATAAAAAATATGTTAGAAACCTTACCTTATCTCTTAATCCACAAAATCCAATTACAACAAGAAAAAATAAGAGTACCACCTGATATGGAAGTAAACAATCAACTAAAAGAATAAGAATAACATATTTTCGTAATATTAAAAGCAGAGAATAAAACAAACAATTATACATGTGAAAATACCAGAAAACTTGTAGCATATTAAAAGCATATTAAAAGCATATAAAACAAACAATTAATAATGTACAAGAAAACAATTATACGTGTAAACAACCTAAACGAATTGATACTAGATGTGAAAATACCAAAAATTTATAGCATATATATGTCATTCAAAATAAATCAAATACCTAAAAAATAGTTACACCAATATAGTTACAATGGATCGAATGCCTAAATTAAAATGAGTTACTTTATTTCTCATGAATGCTTAAAAACTTAACCATGTAGACTAACTATCAAAAGAGTATCTACAAAGAAAATTAATATATAGTAAACATTATTTTCCCATAAAGTACATGATCAATGATCAATATAAACTTTACATGCATGCAAACAGAGACTACTCATTTGCAATTTATTAAACAAAAGAACGGTAATCAGTAGAACAGTAGAACGGTACAACGGTAGAGCGGTAGAGCGGATATCGTTTACACCCCTAACTAGCCTATTAGTAGGACAGCCACATCGGGATGTAAATTTGAATTTTTTTGTATCCCTCCCCTAATTCCCTTACAATAGCCTTCATTTTTAAGTTCTTTTGACCTTTTTTTTAATCCATCCCTAATTCCCTCTCTATAGTCTTCATTTTTGAGTTTTTTTGAGTTTTTGGAGATGAATCCCAAATTCCCTTCCTATAGACTTCATTTTTTTTTTTTTTTTTTTTTTTGTTCGTCCATGAATACCCTTACTATATGCTTTATTTTTGAGTTTTTTAGTCCCTCCCCAAACTCCCTTACTATAGCCAGCATTTTTGAATTTTTATAGTCCCTCCCCAAACTCCCTTACTATTGCCTGCATTTTTGAATTTTTATAGTCCCTCCCTGAATTCCCATACTATAGCCTTCATTTTTTTTTTTTTTCAGTTCCACCCAAAATTCCCTTACTAAGCCTTTTTTTTTTTTTTTTTTACATTTTTAGTTTTTTTAGTCCTCCCCGAATTTCCATACTATATAGCCTTCATTTTAAAGTTTTTTTTTTCAGTCCCTCCCAAAATTCCCTTCCTATAGCCTTCATTTTTTTTTTTACTTTTTTTTAGTTTTTCTAGTCGTCTCTGAATTCCCTTACTATAGCCTTCCCTTTTGATTTTCTGAATTCCTCTCTGAATTCCCTTACTATAGCTTTCAGTTTTATGTTTTTTTCAGTCCCTTCCCCACCTTCCCTTGGAATAGCCTTCATTTCTGAGTTTTTTTGTGTCCATCCCGAAATTCCCATACTATTGGCTTTATCTTTAATTTGTTTTTATGTTTTTTTTGTCTGTCACCAAATTCCCTTAATATAGCCATCATTTTTTATTTTTTTGTCCCACCCCAAATTCCTTCACTATAGCCTTTATTATTTTACTTTATTAATTTTTGTTGTTCCTCCCCGAAATCTCTTACAATGGCCTTAATTTTGTAGTTTGTACAAGGGTTTTTGCAAGCCCTTCTCCGAATAACCTTACTTTTGCCTTCATATTTGAATTTATTTTTCAATCCCTCACCGATTCCTCAACTGTAGCCTTTATTTTCAAGACTCTGAATTCCCTTTCCATAGCCTTCACTTTTGAGTTTTTTATTCACTTACCATATTGTTAATTTTGGAATTTTTTCTCAATCCCTCCCTATCTAACTGTAGCCTTCATTTCCGAATTTTTTATAGTCTCCAAATTCCCATTCTATAGCCTTTTACATTTGAGTTGTTTTGAGGTTTTTATTCCATTCCCATATTTCCTTACTGTAGCCTTCATTTTTACTTTTTTTAGTTCTTTTGGTCCCTCCCTGAGTTCCGTTATTTTAGCCTTCTATTTTGAGTTTTTTTAATGCCTCCTCGAATTCCTTTACCAATGCCTTCATTTTTAAGTTTCTTTGCGTTTTTTTGAGTCCCTCCCCGATTTTTTTTTCTATTGCCTTTATTTTTGAGTTTTTTGGGGTCCATCCCCAAATTCCTTTACTATAGCTTTCATTTTTTAGTTTTTTTAGTTTTTCTGGTACATCCCGGAATTCCCTCACATTAGCCTTTAATTTATGATTTTTTCAGTCCCTCCCGAATTCCCATACAATAGTCTTCATTTTTTAGTTTTTTTATCCCTCCCCGTATTCCCTTTATGTAGCCTTCATTTCTTCATTTTATTAGTCCCTCCTGAAATTCCATTATTATTGTTTTCATTTTTTATGTTTTTAGTGTTTCTTCTCCCTCCTCGGATTCCCATACTATAGCCTTCATTTTTGAGTTTATTTTTGGGGTCTTTTTAAGTCCTTCACTGAATTACCTTATTATACCCTTCAGTGTTTAATTTCTTTCAATACCTCCCCAATTCCCATATTGTAGCCTTTATCTTCGAATTTTTTTGAGTCTCAGAATTGCCTACATTTAGGCTTCAATTTTTGACAGTTTATAGTCCCTCCCCAAATTCAGTTATTTTATGGCCTTAATTTGTTTTACCTTTTTTTTTTTTTACTTTTTATAGTTTCTTCCCTGAATTCCCTTACCATGGCATTATCTTTTGAGTTTTTTGAGTCCAACCACAAATTCCCTTACTGTTACCTTCATTTTCAGTTTTTTTTTTTAAAAATTTTTTGTCCCTCCCCGAATTTCCTTTCTATAGCCTTCATTTTTTAGTTGTTTTGAGTTTTTTTATTACCTCTGCAAAATCTCTTACTATAGTGTTCATTTCTTCTTCTTTTTTTTTTAGTTCGTCTGGTCCCTCCTCTTATTCCCTTACTATAGCATTCACTTCAGAGTTTTTTTAATTGCCGCATTGAATTCCCTTACTATAGCCATTATTTTTGAGTTTTTTATAATTTGTTTTAAATCCTTCCCCAAATTCCCATTATATAGTCTTAGTTTTTTACTTTTTTTGTTGTTTTTTCTGGTTTCTCCCCGAATTCCCTTACTATAGTCCCTCCGCGAATTCCCATAATATATCCTTCATTTTTGTTTTTGTGTCCCTCTCTAATTCCCATACTATATACTTCATTTTTAGTTTTTTGTGTCCCTCCCCGAATTCCTTTACTATATAGCCTTCATTTTTGAGTTTTTAATTTGCACCTCAAATTCCTTTATTATATCCTCCATTTTTAGGGTTTTTTAGTCCCTCCCAAAATTCTCTTATTGTAGCCTTCATTGTTAACTTTTCATAGTTTTTCTTCACCCTCTTAGAAATCTATTACTGTAGCCTTTTTTTTTTTGTTCCTCCCCGAATTCCATTACAATAGCCTTCATTTTTGGATTTTTCAGTCCCTCCTCGAATTTCCTTACTATCACCTTTATTTTGGAGTGTTTTAAGTCCCTCCACGAATTCCCTTACAATAGCCTTCATTTCTGAGTTTTTTTACTTTAAGTTCTTTTGACTTTTTCTGAGTCCTTCCCTGAATATCCTTACTACAGCCTTCATTTTTTATTTTTTCTTTTCCCTCCCCGAATTCCCTTACTATATGCTTTAATTTTTGAGGTTTTATGAGTCCCTCCCCAAATTCGCTTACTATAGCCTTCATTTTTCTACATTTTTTAGTTTTACTAGTCCTTCCCTATTTTTATAATCCCGAATTCCCTTACTATAGCTTTAATTATTGTGTTTTTTTTTTTTGAGTTTTTTTGTCCGTAAAAAAATTCCCTTACTATTGCCTTCCTTTTGAAGTTTTTTCCTTCCCCAAAATCCCTTACTACAGCTATCATTTTTGGGTTTCTTTAGTCCCTCCCCAAATTCCTTTACTATAGCCTTCATTATTTTACATTTCTTTTAGTTTTTCTAGTCCCTCCTCAAGTCCGTTACTATAGACTTCAATTTTTAGTTTGTTCTAGGGTTTTTTTCAAGTCCTTATCCGAATAACCTTACAATGGCCTTCCTTTTGGAATTTCCTTTTCTCAATCCCACCCCGATTCTCTATCTATAGCCTTCATTTTCGAACTTTTTTGAGCCTTCGAATTCCCTTTTTATAGCATACATATTTGAGTTGTTTTGAGTTTTTTTTTTATTCCCTTCCTGTATTCCCTTACTGTAGTCTACATTTTTTTTACCTTTTTTAGTTCTTTAGGTCCCTCCCCAAGTTCCTTTACTATAACCTTCACTCTTGAGTTTTTTTAAATGCCTCCCTGAATTCCCTTACAATATCCTTCATTTTTAAGTTTCTTTCAGTTTATTGAGTCCCTCCCCAAATTGTTTTACTATTGACCTATATTTTTGAGTTTTTTTCTGTCCATCCCCAAATTCCATTACTATAGCCTTCATTTGTTTTTACTTTTTTTAGTTTTTTTCTAGTCACGAATTCCCTTACTGTAGCCTTTAATTTATGAGTTTGTTCGAGTCCTTCCCAAAATTCCTTACTATAGCCTTTATTTTTAAATATTTTTAGTCCCTCCCTAAATTCTTCATATTTTAATTTAATTAGTCCTTCCCCGAATTCCATTACTTTTTCCTTCATTTTTACATTTTTTAGTCCCTCCCAAAATTCCCTAACTGTAACCTTTTTTTTAACTTTTTCAGTTTTTCTACCCCCTCCGAGACTTCCCATACTGTAGCCTTCATTTTTGAGTTTTTTTAGTTCCTCCCAAATTCCATTTCTGTAGCCTTCATTTTTAATTTGTTTTTAAGTTTTGTTTAATTGCTTCACCGTGTAACTTTACTATTGCCTTCATTTCAGAATTTTTTAGTCCCTCCCTGATTCCTTTACTGTAGCCTTTTTAAATATTTTTTCTCGCCAAATTTCCTTACTATTGTCTTCATTTTTACTTTTGTATTCACTCCCCAATTTCCTTAGTACGGCCTTCATTTTTTACTTTTTTTATTTTTCTAGTGTCTCCCGAATTTTCTTACTATAGCCTTTACTTTTGAATTTTTTTGAGTCCTTCCCTGAAATCCCTTATTGTACCCTTCATTTTTTAGTTTTTTTGAATTGTTTTAAGTCCCTCCCGAATTCCCTTACTATAGCCTTCACATTTTGAGTTTTTTAGTGCCCCTCCATGAACTCCATTAATATGGCCTTCATTTTAGAGTTTTTTTAAAATCCCCCAATTCCCTCACTATAGCCTTCATTTTTGAGTTTGTTAAAATCACTCCCCCAATTCGCTCAATATAGCCTGAATTTTTGAGTTTTTCAAGTCCCTCATCGAATTCCCTTACTATACCCTTAATTTTTGAGTTTCTTCCAGACTTCCATTACTATAGACTTCAATTTTGAATTCTTTTTAGTTCGTCCATAAATTCCCTAACTATAGTCTTCATTTTTGAGTTCCTCCCAGAATTCCTATATAGCCTTCATTTTAAAAAAATTTCTAGTCCCTCCCCGAATTCCATTACTACATAGTCTTCATTTTTGAGTTAGTATTTGGGGTTTTTTAGGTCCTTCTCGAATACCCTTACTATAGCCTTTATTTTTTAATTTCTTTCAATCCCTTCCAAATTCCTTAATGGTAACCTTTATTTTAGTTTTTCTAGTCCATTCCGGAATTTCCTTAAAATAGCCTTTGCTTTGTGTTATTGGAGTCCCGCCCCGAATTCCCTTACTATAGCCTTCATTTTTATGTTTTTGTTAGTTTCTTTAGAATGCCACACGAATTCCTTACTCTTGCCTTCATTTTAGAGTTTTTTAGTCCCTCCCCGAATTCCAATTAAGGCTTGATTTTTAAGTTTTTTTTTCAATATGTTTGAGTCCCTCCACGACTTCCTTTACTATAGCCTTCAATTTTTAAGTTCTTTCCAGTCCCACCCCGAATTCCCATATGATAGCCTTTATTTGATTTTTTTAGTTAATTTTATTCCTCCACAAATTCCCTTACTATATCGTTCGTGTTTTACTATTTTTAGTTTTTATTGTCCCACCCCGAATTCCCTTCCAATAGCCTTCATTTTGAGTTTTTTTCAGTCCCACCCGGAATTCCCTTACTACAGCCATCATTTTTAAGTTATTTTATTCCTCCCAAATTCGCGTACTAAATTCTTCATTTTTTCTTTTTTTAGTTATCTAGTCTCTCTCTAAATTCCCTAACTATAGCCTTCAATTTTGATTTTTTTCTGCCCCACCCCGAATTCCCATACTATAGCCTTCATTTTTATGGTTTTTTTGTCCTGCCCAAAATACCCTTACTATAGCCTTAAGTTTTGAATTTTTTTGAGTCCCTCCAAAAATTGCCTGACTGTAGCAAGTGCTAGTGTTTTAAAAACCCGGGGATTAACCGATGAAGCTTCCGATTCTGGTTCATCTGGTTCAACCGATATGTGTTGTACAAATACAAAAACAATTAACAATGCTCAAAAGGATAACTTGACCGGTTCAACTGGTCCAGTCCAATTCTCGGTTAAGCGGTTGCACCACTAAAATCGGCTAGTCAACTGATTCTTTATCATTTTCGGGTTTTTGAGCAAATAGAACCATTCAAAGCCCCGGTTTCGGTTGAACTAGGTCGAACCATCCAAGTCGGTTCGGTTTTTAAAATACAGTCTGTACCCTTCATTTTTTAGTTTTTTAAGGTTTTTTAGTCCCTACACGAATTCCCTTACTATAGCCTACATTTTTAGTTCCTCCCCAATATCCGTTTATGTAGTCTTCAATTTTGAGATTTTTAAAATTTTTTAAGTCCCTATATGAATTCCCATATCGTAGCCTTCAATTTTGAGCTTTTTTGAATCCCTCCTTGAATTCTCATACTAGAGTACTAGAGCCTTCACTTTTTTGGTTTTTTAATCCCTCCCAGAATTCCCTTTCTCCTTCGTTTTGGTTTTTTTTATCCCTTCCAAAATTCCCCTACTATAGCCTTCATTTTTTTTTTACTTTTTTTCGTTTTTCTACTCCTCCCCAAATTTCCATACTATAGCCTTCATTTTTTAGTTGCCCCCTGAATTCCATTACTATAACCTTCATTTTTGAGTCTTTTTAGTCCCCCAGGAATTTCCTAACTATAGCATTCATTTTTAGTGTTTTCAGTCCCTCCCAAAATTCCTACTATAACCTATATTTGAGGTTTTCTTGTTTCTTCTCAAATTCCCTTACTATTGCATTTCTTTTTGACATTTTTTTAATTATTCTGTAATCCCTCTATGAATTGCCTTACTATATCCTTCAATTTTTAATTTTTCTGAGTCCCACCCCGAGGTTTCTTTGCATATAATTCATTTTTGAGTTTTTTTGAGAAATTCCCTCACAATGGCCTTCATTTTTTCAGTTTTTTTTAAGTCCTCCAAATAACCATACTATAGCTTTCATTTTCTAGTTTATTTTTGGGTTTTTCAAAGTCCTTCTCCTAATAACCTTACTATAGCCTTCATTTTTTAATTTGTTTCAGTCCCTCCCCAATTCCCCTAATGTAGGCTTTTTATTGAGTTTTTTCCCATCCCCAAATTCCCTTTCTTTTGCCTTCATTTTTGAGTTTTTTTTATTCCCTCCTTAAATTCCCTTATTTATCCTACATTTTTCACTTTTTTCGTTTTCCGAGTCCCTCCGAGAAATTCTCTTACTATAGCCATCACTTTTGAATTTTTTTGAGTGCACCCCAAACTCCCTTACTATAGCCTTCAATTTCTAGTATTTTGAATTTTTTAAGTCCATCCCCGAATTCCCTTACTATAGACTTCTTTTTTTAGTATTTTTGAGTATTTTTAGTCCCTCCCCAAATTCCCTTACTATAGCCTTCATATTTTAGTGTTTTTATCCATCTCCGAATTCCCTTACAATGGCATTCATTTTTGAGTTTTTAAAGTTTTTTTTTTGAGTTATTTGTATTCCCTCCCAAAATTTCCTTACTATAGCATTTATTTTTTATCTTTTTGTTTTCCAGTCCCTCCCTGAATTCCCTTACTATAGCCTTCAATTTTTAGTTCCCCCGGATTGCAAACAATACTATAACGTACATTATCGAATATGTTTCTAGTCCATCCCCGAATTACCATACTATAGCCTTCATTTTTGAGTTTGTTATTGGGTTTTTTAAGTCATTCTCCGAATAGCCTTACTATACCTTTCACTTTATAATTTCTATCAATGCCTCTGTGATTTCTTCACTATAGCATTTATTTTCGAATTTTTTTTGAGTCTCTAAGTTCTCTATCTGTAGCCTTCATTTTAGTTTTTTTAGTGATTTTTTAGTCCCTCCTTATTGCTTGACAAATTTTACTTTTTTTAGTTTTTCAAGACCGTCCCCGAATTCCTTCTATGGCATTCAATTTTGAGTTTTATTTAATCCCTCCGTGAATTCCCTTACTATACCCTTCAGTTTTAAATTTTTGAGTCCCTCCCTGGATTCCCTTAGTTTAGCCTTCATATTTTGAGCATTTAAATTTTTTTTTTCAGTCCAACCCCAAATTCCCTTACTATAGCCTCCATTTTTATGGTTTAGTGAGTTTTTCTTCTCTCCCTAAATCCCCTTACTATAGTCTTCATTTTTGCGTTTTACTAGTCCTCCCTCCCTAAATTCCCTTAGTATAGCCTTCATATTTTGAGCATTTAAGTTTTTTTTTTTTCAATCCGACCCACAATTCCCTTACTACAGCCACCATTTTTAGGTTTAGTGAGTTTTTCTTCTCTCCCTAAATCCCCTTACTATAGCCTTCATTTTTGCGTTTTACTAGTCCCTCCCCAAATTCCTTTACTATAACCTTCATTTCTTTTACATTTTTTTGTTTTTCTAGTCCCACCCCCGGGAAGTCTCTTACCATAGACGTCATTTTTTAATTCGTTCCTGGGTCTTTTTTATGACCACCTCCTAATAGCCTTACTATAGCCTTCATTTTGAATTGTTTTTCTGTCCCTCCCCGATTGCCTAACAGTTGCTTTCATTTTCAAATTTAATCGAGTCTTCGAATTCCCTTTCTAGAGCCTTCATTTTTGAGTTGTATTGAGTTTTTTATTCCGCTCACAAATTCCCTTTATAGCCTTTATTCTTTTTTCATTTTTGTTCTTCTTGTCCCTCCCCGAGTTCCCTTACTGTAGCCTTAACTTCTGAGTTTTTTTAAATGCCTCCCAAATTCCCATATAATAGCCTTCATTTTAAAGTTTCTTTGAGTTTTTTAAGAACCTCCCTTAATTTTTTTTAATATAGCCTTCATTTTTGAGATTTGTCATAGTTTATTTGAGTCCATTCCCTAATTACCTTACTGTAGCCTTCCTTTTTTAAAATTGTTTCCAGTTTTTTTGCTCCCTCACCGAATTTCCTTACTATAGCCTTTTTTGGAGTTTTTTTGAGTCCTCCCGAATTCCCTTACTATAACCTTCATTTTGAAATTTTTTAGTCCTTCACCGGATTCCCACACTATAGCCTTCATTTTTCATTTTTTTTTGAGTCCCTCCCCAAATTCCTTTACTATAGCCTTCATTATTGAATATTTGTAGTCCCTCCATGAATTCCCTTACTATTGCCATCATTTTTGGGTTTTTTAGTCCCATCTAAAATTCCCTCACTGCAGCTTTCATTTTTTTTTTTGCTTTTTTAGTTTTTCTCCTCCCTCACTGAATTCCTTTACTATTGCCTTTCATTTTTTAGTTCCTCACAAATTCCAATTTTGAGTTTTTCCAAATTTCTTTACTATAGCCATCATTTTTTACTGTTTTTTAGTCTCTCCCCAAATTCCTACTATTCCTTCATATTGAGGTTTTCTTGTCTCTCCCCGAATTCCATTACTATACAATTCATTTTTGGGACTTATTAAATTATTTAAATCCATCTTCGAACACCATACTAGTCTTTAATTTTGATTTTATTTAAGTCCCACCGAGTTCTTAGTACAGAATTCATTTTTGAGTTTTTGAAGTCCTCTGAACAACCTTACAATAGCCTTCATTTTTCACTTTGTTTTTGGGTTTCTCTAAGTTCTTCTCCTAATAACCTTACTATAGCCTTCATTTTTTAATAGTTTTCATTCCCTCCCTGATTCTCTTATTGTAGCATTTATTTTTGAGTTTTTTCCCCTCCCTGAATTCCCTTCCTATAGCCTTCATTTTTGAGTGTTTTTTAGTTTGTTTTATTTCCTCCCAAATTCCCTTACTATAGCCTTCACTTCTTACTTTCTTATGTTTTTCTAGACCCTCCCAAAATTCACTTAGTATAGCTTTCAATTTTGAGGTTTTTGGGTCCCTCCCCGACCTCCCTTAGTGTTCATTTTTTAGTGTTTATGAAATTTTTTCAGTCCCTACCCGATTTCTTTTACTATAGCCTTCATTTTTGAGTATTTTTTGTCCCTCCCCGAATTCCCTTACTATAGCCTTAATTTTTTAGTTCCTCCCCATGATATTTCTATTGCCTACGTTTTAAAATTTTTTTTCTAGTCCTCCCCAAATTCCCCTAACTATAACCTTCATTTTTTAATTTTTTTGGGGTTTTTTATTGCTTCTCCAAATAACCTTACTGTACCCTTCATTTTTATAATTTCCTTCAATACCTTCCTGCTATTATTTTTGAATTTTTTGAAGTCTTTGAATTCCCTACCTATAGCCTCCATTTTTGAGTTTGTTTGAGTCTTTTAGTCCCTCCCAAAATTCCCTTATTATAGCCTTCATATGTTACTTATTTAGTTTTTTCAAGTCTGTCCCAGAATTCCCTTACTATGGCATTCATTTTTAAGTTTTTTTGAGTCCCTCCCCGAATTTCCTTACTATTACTTTCATTATTTGAGTATTTTTTAGTTTTTTTCACTCCGACCCAAAATTCCCTTACTATTGCCTTCATTTTATTTTTTTTTTTGATTTGTTTTTGTCCTTCCCCAAATGCCCTTCCTATAGCCGTCATATTTGAGAATTTGTTTTGTCCCACCCAAAAATCATTTACTGTAGCCTTCATTTTTTTTTTACTTTTGTAGTTTTTTCTTGTCACTGCTCGACCTCCCTTACTTTTGAGTCCTTCCCCATATTCCCTTTCAATAGTCTTCATTTTTTACTTTTTTTTTTAGTTTTTTCTTGTCCCTCCCTGAATTGCCTTTCAGATCCTTCATTTTTTAGTTTTAATCGTCCTTCCCAAATTCCCATACTATAGCCTTCATCTTTGAGATTTTTTAAATCTCCCGAATTCCCAAGCAACATCCTTTAGTTTTATGTTTTTTGTCCCTCCACGAATTTCCTTATAGTACCCTTCATTTTTCAGTATTTTTGAGTTTTTCTGAGTCCTCCCCAAATTCCATTACTATAGAATTTATATTTAATATTTGTTGACTATTTTCCTCCCAAAAGCACTCACTATAGGCTTTTTTTTTTTAGTTTATTTAGTCCCTACCCGAATGTTTTTTTTAGTTTATATTTCTGGTCCCTCCCTGAAGTCCGTTATTATAGCCTTCATTTTTTAATTAGTTCTTGGATTTATTTTTTATGTACTTCTCCGATTAACCATACTAGAACCATCATTTTGAAAAAAAATTTCCAATCCTCTCTGATTCCCTAACTGTTGCCTTTGTTTTCAATTTTTTCAAGTCTTCGATTTCCTTTTCATTAACCTTCCTTTTATAATTTTTTTCAATTTTTTTCCTCCCCAAATTCCCTTACTATTGCCATCATTTTTTCCTTTTTTTTAGTTCTTCTGGCCCCTCCACAAGTTCCCTTCCTTTAGCCTTCACTTATAAGATTTTAAAATACATCCCCAAAGTCCCATACAATAGCCTTCATTTTTAAGTTTGTTTGAGTTTTTTTTTGAGTCACTCCTCGAATTTATTTACTATATCCTTCTTTTTAAGTACTTTTGATTAATTTTGAGTTTTTTCTGGTCCTTCCCTGAATTTCCTCACCACAACCTTTAATTTTTAAGGTTTTTTTGTCCCTCCACATATTCCCTTACAATAACCTTTGTTTTTGAATTTTTTTACTCCCTCCAAAAATTACCATATTATAGCCTTCATTTTTTAGTTTTATTGCGTCCCTTACCGAATTCCCTTACAGCAACCTTCATTCTTATTGTTTTTTTAAGTCCTCCGAATAACCTTACTATAGCCTTTTTTTTGGAGTTTTTTTTTTATTTTTCAAGTCCTTCACATAATAACCTTACCATACCCTTCATTTTTGAAATTTTTAATGCCCCTCCCCAATTCCCTTGCTCTAGCCTTTATTTTCTAGTTTTTCCTACACCTTGAATTCCCATACTACAGCTTTCATTTTTGTGTTTTTTATTCCCTCCAAAATTCCCTTACTGTAGCCTTCATTTTTTTTACTTTTTCTAGTCCCCCCTCCCAAATTCGCTTACTATAGCTTTCACCTTTGAGTTTTTTTGAGCCCCTCCATGAACTACCCTACTATAGCCTTCATCTTTGAGTTTTTTGGATTTGTTTTAGTCCCTCCCCAAATTCCCTTACTATATAACCTTCGTTTTAACATATTTTTAACTTTTTTGAGTCCCTCCCCTAATTCCATTACTATTGCCTTCATTTTAAAGTTTTTTTTGTCCCTCCACGAATTCCCTAACTAATGCATGATTTTTTAAATTTTAAAACGTTTTTGAGTTTTTCTGACTTTTTTAGTCTCTCCCCAAATTCCCTAATTATAGTCTTCATATTTTACTTTTTCAGTTTTTCTTGTATGTCCCAGAATTCCATTACTATGGCATTCACTTTTGCATTTTTAAATCCTCCACAAATTCCCTTACTTTTGCCTTCTGTTTTAAGTATTTTGAGTCCCTCCCCAAATTCCTTATTGTAGCCTTCATTATTTGAGTATTTTCGAGTAATTTTTTGTCTGACCCAAAATTCCCCTACTATAATCTTTATTTTTTGGTTTTCTTAGTCCCTCCCCTAATTCCTTTACTATAGCCTTCATTTTTTACTTTTTTAGTTTTTATAGTCCCTCCATGAAGTACCGTACTATGGCCTTCATTTTTTAGTTAGTTTTGTGATTTTTTAAGTCCATAGAAAATTTTTAGTATAGCCTTCAATTTGGAATTTTTTTCTATCCCTCTCCGATTCCCTAAATGTAGCCTTCATTTTCAAATTTTTTTCGTGTCTCAGAATTCCCTTTCTATAGCCTTCAATTTTGTATTTTTCAATTTATTTATTCCCTCCACAAATATCCTTATTATAGCCTTCATTTTTCAATTTAGTTTTAGTTTTGATGGTCCCTCCTCGAGTTCCCTTACCATGCCTATAATCATTGTGTTTTTTTGAGTCCCTCCCAAAATTCCCTTATAAACTTCATTTTTGAAGTTTTTTAGTCCCTCTTTGAATTCCCAAACTTTAGCCTTCATATTTTACTTTCTTTAATTTTTTTAATCTCCCCGAATTCCCTTTCTATAGCCATCACTTCTGAGTTTTTTTAATTCCTCCCCGAATTCCTTTTCTACAGATTTCAGTTTTTAAGTGTTTTTGAGTTCCTCTGCGAATTCCCCACCAGTGGACTTCATTTTTGAGTATCTTAGAGTTTTTTTTTAGTCTGTCCCCATACTCCCTTACAATAGCCTTCATTTTTAAGTTTTTTTTGTCACTCCCCAAATTCCCTTACTAAGTCTTCATTTTAGATATTTTTATTCCCTCCCCTAATTCATTTACTATAGCCTTCATTTTATTTCTTTAGTTTTTCTAGTTCCTCCCTGTAGTCCCTTACTATAGCCATCATTTTTTAGTTTGTTCTTGTATCTTTTTATGTCCTTCTCCAAATAACCTTACTATAGCCTTCATTTTAAAATCATTTTTAAATCCCTCCCCAATTCCCTAACTGTAGCCTTCATTTTTTAATTTTTCGAGTCTTGAAATTCCTTTCTACACCCTTCATTTTGAACTGTCTTGAGTTTTTTACCTCCCTAAATTATCTTGCTATAGCTTTCACTTTTTTTTTTAATTTTTTTATTGATCTAGTCCCTCCCTGAGTTCCTTTACTATAGCCTTCACATTTGATTTTTTTAAATATTTCCCCGAATTTCCTTAATATGGACTTCATTTTTTCAGTATTTTTGGGTTTAATTGAGTCCATCCCCAAATTCCTTACTTTAGCCTTCATTTGTTTCATTTGTTTTTTAGTTTTTTTTGTCCCTCCCCGAATTCCCTTACTATAGCCTTTAATTTTGTAGTTTTTTTGAGTCATTCCCTAAATTCCCTTACTAAAGCCTTCATTTTTGAATTTTTTTAGTCCCTCCCCGAATTCCCAAACTATATAGCCAATATTTTTTAGTTTTTTGAGTCTATTCCCAAATTCCATTACTATAGCTTCATTTTTTACTTTTTTGTAGTTTTTTCTGGTTTCTCCTGAATTCTCTTATTGTAGCCTTTAATTTGAGCTTTTTTTTTGAGTCCCTCCACAATTTACCTTACAATAGCCTTTATTTATGAATTTTTTAGTCCCTACCCAAAATCCCATACTATCATTTTTTACTATTTTTGAGTCTCTCCCCAAATTCCTTTACTACAACCTTCATTTTTGAGTTTTTAAATTTGCTCCCCAAACTCCTTTATTATGTCCTTCATTTCTAGGTTTTTTTAGTCCCTCCCAAAATTCCCTTTCTATAGCCTTCATTTATTACCTTTTATATTTTTTCTTCTCCCTCTTTGAAATCCCATACTATTGCCTTTATTTAAGAGTAACTCCTCGAATTCTGTTATTGTAGCCTTCATTTTTTTATTTTCTTGGCCCTACCCGAAATTCCTTCCTATATCCTTTATCTTAAGTGTTTCTAAGCCCCTCAGTGAATTCCTTTCCTATAACATTTCTATTTTATATATTTTTAAATTATTTTAAGTCCGTATACGAATTCCCTTGCTATGGCCTTCATTATTGTGTTTTTGTCAGTCCGTCTCGAATTTCCTTACTGTAGCCTTTATATTTGAATTTTTTTTGTCCCTCCCCGAATTCCCATACTATTACCTTCTTTTTCAAATCTTTTTGAGTCCCTCCCCAAATTCCATTACTATAGCCTTCATTTTTTAGCTTTTTGTCCCTCGCCGCATTCCCTTATTATATCCTTCATTTTTTGTCCCTCCCAAACTCCCTTACTCTAGCCATCATTTTTTTCTTTTTATAGTATATATTCTATATCTCCATATCCCTTACTATATCCTTCATTTTTTTTTCGTCCCCAAATTATATTACTATAGCTAGGGGTGTAAATGGTATTCGATTATCCACTCTACCGTCCGACCGATTACCATTCTACCGTCTCTTAGAATAAAATAATATTATCCATTTACGATTTTACCGATTACCGTTCTACCGTTTAATAAATGAAGCGGAAATGGAAATAACTCTTCGCATCCGTTCTACCGTTTAAATAAGGTAGTATGGTAAATTTATCAATATTTTTTATGTTTAACATTTTATTTATATTAATTAATTAATTTGCCAAGTATACTCTTCACACAATGAGATATCATATAAATACCATAAAAAAATAATACTTTACTTATTTATTTGTTTTGATAAAAGAAATTAGTAAAATTAATAAAGAATATGTAATATTGATTGTATAAAGTTCAAAAAATTATTTCCCCTCCTATTATATTTGTATAATTATTTTAAAATTTATAATCTTTTGTCATAGCAATTGAGTATAATGACTAATTGAGTAATTGGTTTAGGATCTTAATTTCATATGAGCTATATCTTATATGAGTGATTGAATATAATGACTTATTGGCTTAGAGATTTGAGAGTTTTGTAACATATGGAATATGTGAATATTTATTAAATCAACCAAATTTCTTAAATTTACTTACATGAATTATTATATTACTGTAATTAAATGAAAATTAATAAACTTATTATTGATTATACAATTACCTCATTAAGCAATAGTTAATACATGTCTATGTTCATAATTAAATGGAATAAATATTTAATAAGCAATCTTCCACAATTTTATATATAAATCAACTAAAATAAAATTACAAGTATTATATGCCATTGATTCATTTATTAGAATACACATGATTCTTTTTTCCCAAGACCATTCTAGTAGAGTAGTAGTCTATTATCAAGAACCACATATTAAATAAAGTAACACTTTCGTAACACCCAAATTTTCAAATTTTAAGATTGTTTATCATTTTTTTTTAAATTACCGTCATTTATTACTCCAAAGTTTTAAAAGCAAAAACCTAATTAATAAGTTCTAACATATGCTAAAAGCAATTCCCTAAAATCTACCATGTTATAAATTTATAAAAGGCAAAGTCCTAAATCTAATAATCTAAGAATAATGACTAATGTGATACG
The DNA here is from genome assembly GCA_022405105.1 of Aristolochia contorta. Taxonomy (NCBI): domain Eukaryota; kingdom Viridiplantae; phylum Streptophyta; class Magnoliopsida; order Piperales; family Aristolochiaceae; genus Aristolochia; species Aristolochia contorta. The sequence goes on along the minus strand of CM039666.1, from coordinate 10,196,780 downwards.
TGACATATGGCTAGTGTAAATACTAAATAGTAAGTCAGTAACTACACTGACTTTCATTGGTCGAGCTGTATAGAAGGCTAAATCCCCTAATCCAGCATCCCGTGCAACCGCGCAAATAGAAAAGGCAAAATCCTAAATTTATTAATCTAAATGACTTATGTGATGTCTAGTGTAAATACTAAATAGTAACTACACTCAATGTTTGTCACTAGTAGAGCCCTAAATGTGCCAGGCAACTGTGCAAACCCTAAATCCATGTCTAGTAGTCCATTATTAAGAATCACATATTAAATAAAGTACACTCCATAACACCCAAAAATTTCAAATTTTAAGATTGTTTATCATATATATTTTTTAAAAATTACCTTCATTCTTTTACTCCAAAGTTCTAAAAATCAAAGACCTAATTAATAAGTTCTAACATATGCTAAAAGCAATTCCCTAAAATCTACCATGTTATAAATTTATAAAAGGCAAAGTCCTAAATCTAATAATCTAAGAATAATGACTAATGTGATACGTGACATATGGCTAGTGTAAATACTAAATAGTAAGCTAGTAACTACTTTCACTGGTCGAGCTGTATAGAAGGCTAAATCCCCTAATGCAGCATCCCGTGCAACCTTGCAAACCCTAAATCCAGGCGAGAGGCGAGTCAGGCGACCATCGAGCTACCGGCGTACCGCTCACCTCTGGACAAACACTGTCTAAAGCCGAGGTATTTTTCTTCTTCCCTCTGATTCCTCTCTTTTTCGTCTGATTCCTCTCTCTTTTCCGTCTTATTCATCTCTCTTTTCCATCTGATTCATGTCTCTTTTCCCTCTGATTTCTCTCTCTTTTACCTCTGATTTCTGTAATTCCTGATTCAGTGATTCCATTCTTACCAGTCTCGTTTCCATTTGTCTGTTCTCAGAGTCTTCACACCGTTGTTACATCGACGCGCGTCCTCCTCCTTCCGTCTGTCCTCGCTGTTGCAGAAGTGGTCGTCTCCCTCTTCGAAATCCTTTCCAGGTACTCTCTCTTCTCCTCCCTATTTCTCCCTCTCTTTTGCCTTCAACTTTTCACTTTTCTTGTTTTATGGCTAAAATTTTTGTTTTCATTTTTCTCTTTTATCCTCCCTGTTTTTTCTGTTTTGCTATTCACTCTTTGCTGTCGATTTTTTTTCCTTCGAGTCTGTTTTACTATAGTTGCTATTCTGTCTTTGCTCTTTTTCTCTTATTATTTTCTCTGTTGTCTACTTCACATCTCTTATAGTTCGTTGTTTATTTTCTCATTCATTCGGGATTATTATCTCTTAATCCACAAATTGATCTGTGTTTTAATGGTTAATCTCAGCCTCTTAACCAGTAGAAATGGTACTGCCGAACGTATCAGGAAATTTCCCAATAGGAAATTGCAGATGAGTAGTCTCTGTTCGCATGCATGTAAAGTTTATATTGATCATTGATCATGCACTTTATGGGAAAATAATGTTTACTGTATATTAATTTTCTTTGTAGATACTCTTTTGATAGTTTTTTTTTTTTTTTTTGAAAGTTGGTATTTTATTTCATTCCTTGATGCCCAAATAGGCACCTAAAACAGTACCTGGCCCTAGGCCTTACAATATGAAATCAATTGAGCATTACAGTAAGGTTATGTCCCATGACTCCCTTTTTAGCTAATATATCAGCCCTCCCGTTTGCAGTCCTAAGAACATGTGACCAGGCTGTAATGATGGTTGCAAGATCATGAATTTCATTCATGACTGATCGTAGTCTCCAAGGCGGCTTGAGATCCTTCTTACACCACTGGATAATGACCATGGAATCACCTTCAACATGCAAAGGTCCCACAAGCTGTGCATTGAGAAAACATTTTAATCCTTGTAGGAGGCTCATTGCCTCAGCCGTATTGGAGTCAGCAATACCGATAGGTGCTGTATATTGTAAAATGATTTCCCCAAGATGATTCCTAATGAGGCCACCCACACCAGCCGGTCCCGGGTTACCAAAAGAGGAGCCATCAAAATTCAGGTTATATGACGATATTGGCGGTGGCACCCATAATTGCATTTTGATCATTTTTCCACTACTATCATGGGCATGTTCAGCCCATGAGCTCCATATGGTATTGCAGTCCATCCCTTTGAATGGTTTCTGTAGTTTTAGCCATCCAATAACCTGAAAGATAATTGCATTGCAAGTGTCCCTCCACTCTTTAGACTTATTGGAAAAGATACAGTTATTTGCTTTCTTTCCATATCAACCAAGGAATGAAGCCAAGGCAACACTTTAGCATCAGCCTCCCTTTCTTTGATAGACAAAAAGAATTAATCTGGTCAAGAAGGCCGCTGAAATTTTGGGGCATAACCATATCTATACCAAATTTGCTAAGGAAAAAGAGCCATATTCTCCAACTATAATGACAATGGATGAGCAAGTGATTTGCAGCTTCTTCTTCAGTGTTACATAGAGGGCACAACCTGGAAGGGATCTGCATTCCCCTTATGCACAACAAGACACGGGTAGGCAATGTCCCATAAAAGACACCAAGTGAAAAATAATTGCTTCCTAGGGCAGGAGAGCTTCCTAGCGGCTGATGAAGTATGAGGACGACCCCCATGACCCGTGAGACATGAGTAACCAGAGTTAGTAGTATAATCTCCAATAGGGTGAGGTTTCCAAAGCAATTCATCGTTATGGTCCCTCCTTAAATATAATCTGGACAATTCCTCTTGTAGGCGTACTATCTCAATTGCTTCATCATCTGTTAAATTCCTGCGTAGATGTAGAGTCCAATTAATATCCTTCAGTTGACCTCTAGGAATCAAGTCAGCAATAGTACAATCAGGAGACCGAGCCAAAGGATAGATTCTAGAGAATCTTTCAGCTAGAGGGGCCTCTCCTAACCAGCAGTCCGTCCAGAAACAAGTCTTGTCCCCCAGTCTTGGTTGAATAGTCTACATGGTTAAGTTTTTAAGCATTCGTGAGAAATAAAGTAACTCATTTTAATTTAGGCATTCAATCCATTGTAACTATATTGGTGTAACTATTTTTTAGGTATTTGATTTATTTTGAATGACATATATATGTTATAAGTTTTTGGTATTTTCACATCTTGTATCAATTCGTTTAGGTTGTTTACTCGTATAATTGTTTTCTTGTACATTATTAATTGTTTGTTTTTATATGCTTTTAATATGATTTTAATATGCTTTTAATATGCTACAAGTTTTCTGGTATTTTCACATGTATAATTGTTTGTTTTATTCTCTGCTTTTAATATTACGAAAATATGTTATTCTTATTCTTTTAGTTGATTGTTAACTTCCATATCAGGTGGTACTCTTATTTTTTCTTGTTGTAATTGGATTTTGTGGATTAAGAGATAAGGTAAGGTTTCTAACATATTTTTTATTGATTTAAATCAAAAGGTAGTTTAATTATATTTTATCATTTTATTTGATAATTTTCTTGTAAGTAAATTATATAAATGGTTTTTTTTATCAAACTACTGTTTAAATAATTTTTTTCTTTAGAAGAATAAAGGGTAAATATCTATTTTGATTATTTCACTTTTTTCTGGATTTGATTAAAAGTACTTCAATCTTTTTTCAGGTAGACAAGATTGATGCAAGAAGGTGATCCTACATTTAAATTTTAAAAGGTTTGAACTGTTTTACCTTTTCATGGATTGTGAGACTTAAAAATTTTGTGTGTTTTATTTTCTTTGAATAATTGTTTTATGGGACCTAATTTTAATGTTTTTTATTTTCTTTGAATAGATTTTGTTTTCAATTTTTCAATTTTTTCTAATTTATTTTGTTTTTACTCATCTCATTTCTTCTAATTTTTCATAGAATTCGTTTTATTATTGACCATGCTTTTTTTCAGATCCTTTAGCAGGTGCATGATTCTCGAGACATGATCAACCTGGGGCAAGTCTGCTAACCTATGGCCCCACGAATAAAATTTAGAAGGCTGAGAAAAAGGCCTAGCACTTAATCGTGTAACAAGCTGTTCTTTGGTCTTTTATTCATATTTACGCAAGATCTTCTTTCAGATCTTATTTTTATTTGGTCTCTGACCCGATCCTCCAACTTTGCAAACTTTATAGGTTTGTTATTCATTCTTAAAATTGTGTTATCCTACTTCACTAGAAACTCAAATTGATGTGAAAAAACAAAAAAAAAACGTAAAAATTTAAGAAGATAGTACATAGGTAGCATATCCGGATTTGGTTTGAGAAAAGGTGACCCGAGTTGACGGGATGATCTCGTGCTTATCCGGATGCTTAATCGATCGATAAGTATTTTTTTTTTTTTCTATTTCAGAATTACATACAGAAAGCAAGCTGTTGAATATTCAATGTTTTACCAATATTTTTCAATGATGAAGCGTTCACCTTGCGACGACTCTAGCATGGGGATCAGATCAGGTTTATCCCCACTCTCCGACAGCGGTATAGTCTTCCCAAAAAGCTTGATCACCGGATCTTTAACCTGTGAGTCGTGACGGAAACGAGACTGGTAGAACAAAATCACTGAAATTAAATTAGGGGTTACAGAAATCAGAGGGAAAAACTTTCAAAAAAAAGAAATTAGAGGGAAAAGAGAGGAAACAAATGGAAAAGAGATGAATTAGAGGGAATGAGAGGAATCATATGGAGGAAGAAAAATACCTCGGCTTTAGACATAGCGTGCTTGATGGTCGCTAGTGAGCGGTAGGCTGTAGCTCGATGGTCGCCGGTGGGCGGTAGGCTATAGGTCGATGGCCGCCGGTGGGTGGTAGGCTGTAGCTCGATTGTCGCAGGTGAGCGGGAGCCGGTAAGCTGTAGCTTGATGGTCGCCAGTGAGCCTGTAGCTCGATGGTCGCCGGTGAGCCTGTAGCTCGATGGTCCCTCTGATTCGTCTCTCTTTTCCTTCTGTTTCCTCTCTTTTCCCTTTGATTTCTGTAACCCCTAATTTAATTTCAGTGATTTTGTTCTACCAGTCTCGTTTCCGTCACGACTCACCGGTTAAAGATCCGGCGATCAAGCTTTTTGGGAAGACTATACCGCTGTCGGAGAGTGGCGATATACCTGATCTGATCCCCATGCCGGAGTCGTCGCAAGGTGAACGCTTCATCTTTGAAAAATATTGGTAAAACATTGAATCTTCAACAGTTGCTCGGGTATGTAATTCTGAAATAAAAAAAAACAAAAAATATTTACTGATCGATTATGCATCCAGAGGAGCACGAGATCATCCTGTCAACTCTGGGTCACCTTTTCTCAAACCAAATCCGGGATATGCTACCTATGTACTATCTTCTTAAATTTTTACGTTTTTTTTTTGTTTTTTCACATCAATTTGAGTTTCTAGTGAAGTAGGATAACACAATTTTAAAAACAGAATAACAAACCTATAAAGTTTGTAATGTTGGAGGATTGGCTGTGGACCAAATAAAAATAAGACTGAAAGAAGATTTTGCAGAAATATGAATAAAAGACCAAAGAACAGTTGTTACCTGCATTAAGTGCTAGGCCTTTTTCTCAGCCTTCTGAATTTTATTCGTGGGGCCATAGGTTAGCAGACTTGCCCCAGTTCATGTCTGAGAATCATGCACTGCTGCTAAGGATCTGAAAAAAATGCATGGTCTTGAGATAGTATACTGGAGGAAATCCCACCAAGTGCTCGTCTATGGGTGGCAAGGAACTTGTACTGTGAGATGCCATGAATCCATTTGGAGGACCACTTTCACTCTCTGAAACATTAATTTAATAAACAAAGAAAATAATCTTACTACTAGCTACAGAGCTGTGAGACATTCTAATTAATAAAACGCTTGAGTAAAACATTCCGGACTTCGAGTCATCAAAAAAGAAATTTCACCATAGGAAAATAGAGCAGAAAAACATGCAACACCCATTTATGGTTGTGATATGGCACAAAAGCAAGTTTTGACTGAAATATCCACAACTACAAGCCACATGATACATAAGAGAGATGCAGAAGATTCCAAAATCTTCAGAAAAAACATCACGGAATAAAACGAGTAAGCTCTGAGACCTAGAGTAGGACTAGGTTCATGACTCGGACCCCTTGCTCTAGGTATGAATAGGTCCAGGCACCTGAGAGAAGCAGAATTTTCTGTGTGAAGCAGTAAGATATTCTGATTAAAAATTCAAAGACTCTAGCAGGAAGTAGGACATAGAGACTACGGACTTCTATGAGCGAGGAAAAGGGGGAAACTCAGGAAATAATATGAGAAAACAACGAGGGAAAAATTGGAGAATGCTTACCGTCGGCGAGCTTCTACGGGCGGCAGTTGATTCGCGAAGTACTAGAGTATCCTTGGTGGTGAGGAAGAAGAGAATGGCGACAGAGAGAAATTGAAGGGAGCAAGCAGAGGAGCACGGGACATATTTTCCATGGGGGGGGGATTGAGTCATGTTGGTGAGGTTTAGCAAGAGATGGTTCACCTTAATATCGGGTTGAGTTAGGGAGGGCAGATTCGGGTTGGTCGGTCGGTTTAGAGGCAGTGAGTTATGTGTGGGCTTACTTAAGAGTAATGCTAGCAGCACCTCTACCAAGTACCCTATGGGTGTACTCTTGACTTCGATGATGCATCTGGCATCCACATCAAAATCCTTGTCAGCATCTTCTTCTTCAAAAATATTATATCTTTAACCCTAAAACTTTTTTTTTTGAAAGTAAACCCTAAGCCCTAAACCCTAAAACTTTTCCTAAAATATAAAACCCTAAACTCAAAAACCTAATAATCTACACCTGTCGTGGATGCCAGCTGTGCTTCCACATTCATTGGTACGCCAAAGGGGTATTGCACGAAGGTGCAAATAGCATTATTCTTACTTTAAAGGATGGTTCTTTTTTATACTGAAATTAAGAGTTTAGTCTTTTCCCTTATACCAGGTATTTATCAAGCCAATATAAATGTATTATAAGGTGAACACGAGTTAATACTAACTTAGTACAAGTACCTTTGTGTTAGATTAGGTAATTAAGTGTACCCTATTTTAAGAGAGGTAAGTAGTTTGGATGCTGTATTATGGGTGAAGTTGGAAGGTAGGTCGAGTAAAAATCCTTCCCTCTCTCTCCTTAGACATAATACGATAATAATTTTTGTAATGTTATTATTTTTGTCTTTTGCATAGATACCAACTTAATTATCAAAAGAATATTATAAACTATATGTTTGACATAAAGTGGAAAATGTAATCTATGAGATATATCTTATTGAAAGTATCTCATTAAGAAGGGGGGCTAGGTATATTAAATTGTGTTTAGTGTACCTATATTATCAAATATACTATGGCATGAAACCCATTTGACTCACATGGAGAAAAATAGAAATATTTTTTTAAAAATTATGTTCAATAGCAAATGCGTATATAGTGTAAAAGTAAATAATTTAAATCATCCCTTAAAATATAAATTTTTTTGAGTGCTGATAATAGTACTGCCAAATTTTACTGTGAGGGTTTACTGTGTGACGTGGCATCTTCATTGGTAGTCCAGATAAGAGATAAAGTAGGAACTATATTCCTATTCTATAGGTAAGCCTAAACCCTGGACCTTATTTGGAGTTCCAACTAGGCAGTGCTAGTATTACACTTAAAGTAAGCCCACACATAACTCACTACCTCTAAACCAGCCAACCAACCCGAATCTGCTCTCCCTAACTCAACCCGATATTAAGGTGAGCCCACGGTGAACCATCTCTCACTAAACCTCCCGTGGAAAATACAAATCCCGTGCTCCTCTGCTTGCTCCTTTCAATTCTTCTCCGTTGCTATTCTCTTCTTCCTTTCCACCAAGGAGACTCGTAGTACTTCGCGAATCGACTGCCGCCCGTAGAAGCTTGCCGACGGTAAGCATTCTCCAATTATCCCCCATTGTTTTCTCATGTTATTTCCTAAGTTTCCCCCCTTTTTCCCCGCCCATTGAAGTCCATGGTCTCTATGTTTTACTTCTAGCTAGCGTCTTTGAATTTTTAATTAGAATGTCTTATTGCTTCATGCAGAAAACTTTGCTTCACTCAGGTGCCTGGACCAGTTCATACCTAGAGCAAGGGGGTTCGAGTCATGAACCTAGTCCTACTCTAGGTCTTAGAGCTTTCTCGTTTTATTATGTGATTTTTTTTCTGAAGGTTTTGGAATCTTTTGCGTCTCTCTTATGTATCATGTGGCTTGTTGGTTGTGGATATATCTGTCAAAACTTGTTCTTGTGCCATTACACAGCCATAAATGGGTGTTTCATGTTTTTTCTGCTCTATTTTCCTATGGTGAAATTTCATTTTTGATGACTCAAAGTCTGGAATATATTACCGCAAGCGTTTTATTAATTTAGATGTCTCACAGCTGGAAGCTTCTGTAGCTAGTAGTAAGATTGTTTTCTTTGTTTTTAAATTAATGTTTTAGAGTGAAAGTGGTCCTCCAAATGGATTTAATGCTTCTCAAGACCATGTTTTTCTTTCTGATCCTTAGCAGCAGTGCCTGATTCTCAGACATGACTGAGGCACGACTCTTCTACTGCTAACTTATGGCCCCCTACGAATAAAATTCAGAAGGCTGAGAAAAAGGCCTAGCACTTAATGCTGGTAATAGCTGTTCTATGGTCTTTTATTCATATTTCTGCAAGATCTTCTTTCTGTCTTATTTTTATCTTGGTCCACTGCCAATCCTCCAACTTTGCAAATTTTATTGGTTTGTTATTCTGTTCTTAAAATTGTGTTATCCTACCTCACTAGAAACTCAAATTGATGTGAAAAAACAAAAGAAACATAAAAATTTATGAAAATAGTACATAGGTAGCATATCCCGATTTGGTTTGAGAAAAAGTGACCCAGAGTTGACAGGATGATCTCGTTCTCCTCTGGATGCATAATCGATCAGTAAATATTTTAGCTTTTTTCTTTTTTCTTTCTTTTTTTTTCTGTTTCTGGTTTTTTTATTTGAATTAATGGGTGGGAGTATATTTTCTCAAATATTTGCATACACCACAAAGAAACCTTCTTTATTTGTGAAGGCTATGCTCCAAAATTGTCCACACGAATTGGGTTTATTTGCTGTTATCATACTCAAAGAGCCTGAAATTTTTATCCATTGATGCCTACCCGTTTATTTATGATGTTTTGTTTGGCCCTGCTGTGTCTTACCCTTCACCTATATGTATGTTTGATATGTAATGAGAGTCAGGGAACTACTTTAACATTAGATGATTTTTTTTTACGTCTTGGTTGACTTCCTCATTTTTTTTTGTCTTGCTGGTATATATGTATGAGCAGAAGGTAAATGCAAGTTTGTGTAGCCCAGAGATAAGCAAAGCTTGAGCTAGTGGGGGTTGAGTGTCCAATGTGGCCGGGTGGATGTTGAATGATCACTTCGATGGATTTAAATGCTTCACCTTTGCCGGAAGATGGCGAAGAGGAGATTTTTGGTGAACATGTTGAAGAGGAAATTGCCGAAGAGGAGCATGTAGAGACAGCAGTCGAAACATTACGCAGAGTATCTCTCTTTTATCTTAATGATTCATTTGGTTTGGAAGACATGCTTTCTGTAGGGTGCCAGTGTAGCTGACAATGGTTTAAGCTATTTTATTATGTGATGCTGATTTATGTGTATTTTTAAGTACTTTTCATCACTTCCTAGAGTATTTCCTTTTGGTAGTTCTTCTTGAGAGCATCTCTTCAACTTATTAATTAATGAATCTAGTTAGAATGATGATCTTGCATCAAAAGCATCATTTGGATCATCAATAATTTTCAGTACCATTGTTAAATTTATACATGTAATTTGTCCCTAGTAATTCATCTAGATGGTTGACTTTGGCACAATAATGCTCATATACTTGATTTTACTTTGATAGCTGCAGTTGAATTTGAGGAAGGTGATCATAGAGGATCGCACATAATAGAAAGGGTGCCTTCAGTTTATACTATGTTGAGTCATTGTCTGTTGAATAGAGTGAAAATTGCAACCTAAATAAGTTTGCATAGTTATACCTTAGCTCTAGATCAAATGCCTGGAGACAATACAGTGGCTTGGGGACATGGCAGAGAGTGGTAGATCTGATGGGCTCTGAGGGAGCTGTCTTCTGATTTCATTACTGATAATAGTTTGACCAGTCAATGAGTAATCAAACCTGCGGTTAATCCACTAATATATAGAGATTAAACATGAATGAAATATGACATCGTTCACCTTTTTAACTTTTCTAAAATTCCTGTTAAGAAAATTGCATACCAAGTGTTATTCTATATGGGGGAATTATGACCATTTTGTGGAGAGTTGAAAGCCAGTATTTTTCTTGTGATTTATTTTTCCATAATCATAGTTTCTAGTGCTTCCGAATGCAATTTGTAGATTGTGGGCATGTCTGAAGTTTAAATTTTTGTAGAAGATATATCTCTTCATTCTGCTAATACTTCTGTTTTTTCTGTTAGTATATCTTTTAGCGATAGTAACTCTTGTAATTGTTGATCGAGCGTTAGGTTACTGGAGTTTCTTTTTGATTGCTGATTTTGAAAAATGTTGTTTAGGAGCGTGAAGAAAGGCGTCGAAAATTAAAAAGAGAACACCCAGATGATGGGCCTAGGCAGATGTCACAACCACCAAAGGTTAATTCTATGACTCAAAATAAAAGATTTTATGACACAAGCAAGTTACCACCTGGTAAAGTTTTTGAATCTTTATCCCACTCATAGCCTTTTAAGTTTTTCTTTGTATACCTATATCCTGTGTTATTTATGTATGTTGGTTTAAAATTTCTGAAGATACTAATAGATTGAGCTTTACAAAGAGTTCAATTTTTTTTATTCTTTCATTCTCATAATTTTTTTTTTGATTCTATCTTTTTCTTTTCTTTTTCTTCTTTTTTTTCTTTTCTTTTTCTTTTCTTTTATTTTTCTTTTATTTTTATTTTATTTTTATTTTATTTTTATTTTATTTTTATTTTATTTTTATTTTATTTTTATTTTATTTTTCTTTTATTTTTCTTTTATTTTTATTTTATTTTTCTTTTCTGTTTCTTGTTCTTTTCTCTTTCTGTTTCTTGTTCTTTTCTCTTTCTTTTCTCTTTCTTTTCTCTTTCTTTTCTCTTTCTTTTCTCTTTCTTTTCTCGTTCTTCTCTCGTTCTTCTCTCGTTCTTCTCTCGTTCTTCTCTCGTTCTTCTCTCGTTCTTCTCTCGTTCTTCTCTCGTTCTTCTCTCGTTCTTCTCTCGTTCTTCTCTCGTTCTTCTCTCGTTCTTCTCTCGTTCTTCTCTCGTTCTTCTCTCGTTCTTCTCTCGTTCTTCTCTCGTTCTTCTCTCGTTCTTCTCTCGTTCTTCTCTCCTTCTTCTCTCCTTCTTCTCTCCTTCTTCTCTCCTTCTTCTCTCCTTCTTCTCTCCTTCTTCTCTCCTTCTTCTCTCCTTCTTCTCTCCTTCTTCTCTCCTTCTTCTCTCCTTCTTCTCTCCTTCTTCTCTCCTTCTTCTCTCCTTCTTCTCTCCTTCTTCTCTCCTTCTTCTTCTCTCCTTCTTCTCTTCTTTCTTCTTCTCCTTCTTCTCTCCTTCTTCTCTCCTTCTTCTCTCCTTCTTCTCTCCTTCTTCTCTCCTTCTTCTCTCCTTCTTCTCTCCTTCTTCTCTCCTTCTTCTCTCCTTCTTCTCTCCTTCTTCTCTCCTTCTTCTCTCCTTCTTCTCTCCTTCTTCTCCTTCTTCTCTCTCTCCTTCTTCTCTCCTTCTTCTCTCCTTCTTCTCTCCTTCTTCTCTCCTTCTTCTCTCCTTCTTCTCTCCTTCTTCTCTCCTTCTTCTCTCCTTCTTCTCTCCTTCTTCTCTCCTTCTTCTCTCCTTCTTCTCTCCTTCTTCTCTCCTTCTGGTCTCTTTCTGGCATGTAGACTACAAACTATGTTACACTTTCTCCTGTATATGCGAAAGACTGGGATCAGAATTTGTAAAAACCTAACAACAAGCGTGACACGCTATGTTCAATTAGAAGTGGTGAAACAACATGTAAAGAAACAAAAAATAGAAAGTGGGAGAGGAAAAGAAGGAGAGAGGAGAGAAATAGAGTAATGGCCAGAAAACAAGAGAGCTAAAAATGTGCGCTTTCCCCCTTGTCTCTATCCTCATCTATCTGTTGAATTACCGAAATACATCTATTCCCCTCACTAATAGTAAGTGGGCCAAAAATAGGGAAAAGAACTAACCACTTACTTCATATTCCCCACAAAAATCCAAAATATAGTAAATAACAGAAAATAACCAGAGCTACAGAAGTTTCCTCGAGACATTATAAGTCTTTTTGGCCCAATTAATTGTTAGGGTGGAGTTCCCTTCAATTATAATAGGGCCGCTTGTCAAGGATAAAACCAGTCTAAGTCCTTCTAGCAGTCCTTCATACTGCTTGAAATATGTGATCTTAAACCAATATTTCCTGAGTACAACACTAGGGAATGGCAGCATTGCTCTAGTGGAACCTGCCCACAGGGATATAATTTCTATAGCTTTTACAATTAGCTTCCCATGGAACTCAATTTTTGTTGAAGGTTCACTCGTTCCTCTCAATGTTATGGAATGTATCCCTAATTTTCTACTTCACTGTGCAGCAGTAGATGATTGATTGATTCTTCTTTGTGACCATCAAATTTGTCTATAAGTTTTGAAGATCATACTGCTTTCTTAGAGTTTTCTTGTAGGAATTTCTTGGAGCCTTTTATCGCAACCATCTCAGGATTATTATCCTTGTTTTTTTTTCTCTTTCCTTTCACAAATTTTTTTAATGTGTTGCCAAGCTTCTGGATTAGGTGTGGCATAACAAGCAGATAAGAATAATTCTTGCTAATCTAGTCTGTTTCTCATATTCTATTTTGTATATTTTGTTGTCTGGTTTGTTTATCATCCAGTCTCTGTTTTCTGTTTGTACCAAATTACCATCTTTTCTTTTCTCTTTACAAAGCTATCACGTTATTGCTGTTGCTATTACTATTTATCTTTTCATAACTATTTGTGCTTCATACTGCAGGTTGGTTGGATTGCCCGAGGTTTGGGCAGAACATTGGTCCTTTAATCCCTTCAAAAGTTCCTCTTGGCGAGTCCTTTAATGAATATATTGAGCCTGGGAAGAGATACTCTTTGAAGCAAGTGGTTCATCGGCAGAAGGTACTGGGAAGGGAAGTAAGTATATGCATTAGGTTATCGAACCTTTCTCTTGTTAAATACCATATAGATTCTTACTAGACGGTGCATTTCTCATTTATGACCGTCTTTGTGTTAAAAGTTTCTCTTTGTTAGAACAAAAAAATTTTGTACCCCTAATATGGAAAAAAAAGTGTCTCTAGCTCTTTGACTGTTGGTTGCTACTGGCCAAACCCAATACTGAAACCAAAAGAAAGAAAAAGATTCAGGATTTTCTCATCCATGACCTTTTGGGACTGCGCGTCTGCATCTACTTCAGATTGGATTCAGTTGTTATAATACAATGGGACATAGGCTCTGTTATGTTCAGCTTTGTCAAGCTTATGTAGTTTTTCTGGTTAGCCTAGCAAAACGAGTCTGTTGCTTCAATGTTTTTCCAGTTAAGCTAGTGTTTCATGCCTATGGTATTATGAGTTTGACTGTTTGACTCTTTTTAGATTGGTATGGTGATTGATTTAACCAATACGACCCGATACTACCGGGCATCTGAATGTAAGGACTTTGGTCTTAAGCATGTTAAGGTGAGGTGGATATGGCTTCATTAGTACTTGTGCTTTTGAGAAGTTTCATTACCAAAATTTTCTATTTAAACATACATTTGTTCTTTTCTGCCAGATTGCATGTAGAGGCCGTGATGCAGTTCCTGACAATGAGTCTGTCAACCAATTTGTTCATGAGGTTATTTATTTATCATTTATAATTTTGAAAACAACCCCTTTAAAAAACAATTAATTAGCATTTTGAATATATTCATTCGAAATTTTTTTGTAACCTATTAATATATCTACCTCTTTGTTTCTTCTCCTATGAAGTGATCAAAGCTCTTTTTTTTTTTGGAAAATGAAGTGATCAAAGCTCTGAAATGCCTTCATTTGATTCAAATATATTTGTTCTTCATTAAGCTACTTGATTCTTCTTGATTATCTTAGTTGTGTTAGTGATCTATTTGTTTCACAGAACAGTATTTTTTTTTTTCTTTTTGTGAGCTTTGAACTGTCTATGTTATATTTAAGACCATTTTAAAATTTCCAAGGAGCAAATATTATGCTGAACATTATCTTCTTTGCAGTTGTCTGTAACTTCCACTTGTTGATTAAGCTTTTAATTTCAACTCATTCAGTAACATTTTAAATTTCAGGTTTCTCAATTTCACTTCCGCCAGAAGCACACGAAGAAGTATGTCCTCGTACACTGTACTCATGGGCATAACAGAACAGGTTTCATGATTATTCATTTTCTCATGCGGTCACAGCCTCTTTCTGTAACAGAGGTGATACTCTCTACTTCTCCCTCTATTTTGAGCATCAAGATTGTCTGGTACCTTAATAGTTTGACATTTTACTGTGTTATCAACCCGTTAGGCAATCCAACTGTTTGCTTCTGCCCGCCCCCCAGGGATATATAAGCAGGATTACATTGACGCATTGTATAGATTTTATCATGAACGGAAGCCTGAAACAGTTGTTTGCCCTGCAACTCCTGAGTGGAAAGGATCTTCTGGTCTTGATCTCAATGGTGTAGCTACACAGGATGAGGATGATGATGGTGGTCATGCTGCTGCTTTGCAAGTAACTCTTACATTCTTTGTTTGAATTTGCCGGGATTGTGTTTAAGTCAGATTCTTCTATGTTCTTATTATGGATTTATTTGAATTGTGTTTAAACCAGATTATTTTGTACTTTCTTCCATGGACTTCCACGAATTGCTTTTAACCATATTGTCTTGTATGTTCTCGCTTATATATGTCCGAGTACGCCTTGGAAAAGCTTTAGAAAAGCTGGTTGTATAACAACTAAGAGATGCTCTTTCATATGTAAGTGGTTTCTCTTGGATAACTAATTCTGGATTTTTGTTTTTGTTTTGTGTTAGCTGGAGGAGCCAATGGATAATGAAGTATTGACTAATGATGATATTCTGGGAGATGCAATACCTTTTGATCAACAAGATGATTTACGACAGTTTTGCTATCACGTGCTTAAACCTAAAGGGGTACGATCTTGTGAACCTTCTTTACTTTAAGAATGATTCCGACCACACTCATGTGAGCTGGTTTTGTACTCAACCTCAAATTCTTTGATATCCAATGTCTAGCTTATCTTGTCCTTTATTGTATTTTTCTTTCTTTTTCTTTCTGGTTTATGTTGTAACTTTGCTAAACATGAAGAAGAAATACACGAAAACATAGTGGGAGCACCTAGGAAAAAACAGATGAGGCCTTCATGATGAAAGAAGACAATTGACTGAAAACAGCTATATATTCTGTATGTTTTTTTTTTTTTTTCGTTTTTGGGGGTGTATGCATGTATGTATTTGCAGATTTATATTTAATGACTGATCTTTGTTATATTTCTTTGTAGTTTTATGCTAGTTGAGATAGAGCTGTTGTTTTCTGGATTAGATTGTTCACATCAGTTGCTTTCAACTTATATCTGAAATCTTTTTGTATTCTTTAATCATTCTTTTAATGATGCAGCCTAAAGGATTTCCTGGATCACATCCAGTTTCTCTTAACAGGTATTGCCTCAGTGCCTGCATATGTTTTGTTGCATTTGCTTTTATTTCAAGCTTCTCTGTGTTTGAGTAGATTAGTTGGTCTTCCCATGACTTAGCCATTGCAAACAGGACTACATTCTTCCACGGAGATCGTCTCACATTGAATTTTTGTTTGTTAGCTCCTTCCCTTGCTAAGGCGTAAAATTGTCCGATCGCAGAAAAAAAAATCATTCTAACTTAATTGTTAGATGAAATAACTCTCTGAAGTTGGCAATGTGCTTTCATGGTGGTGGAGCTTCTTAAACGAGCCGATGGCGTAGCTTGAGTCTCCTCAATCTTTCCCCCTAAAATCTGTCTAATTTGAAGCCCATGCAATACACCCATACTTCCGCGTTGATTGAGTCAAGGAGACCCAATGGAAACTGCCCTAAAGTCAGAAGGCCTAGGAATTTCTGAACAAGGAAATTTTGGACTAATTCTCTTAGTGGTGTGAGTAGTCCACTTTTGCATTCGAGGGGGTTGGTCTACCACACCAAGTTCAGCAATTCTGGTCCAAGAGTACCGAAGTTCTCTACCAATCGTCTTTCCAGATTCCTCCTTTGTGCAAAGCCATTGAATAACTCGCTGTGAAGTCCTCTCAGCAACTGGCTCCATTCCAACTACTTGTTGTGCTCTTCCCAAATTCTCCTTGAAATAAGAATCGTGCATGATTCCATAATTAGGTGACCTTGTTTGCTAGTTACGAGGGTCCTCAGCTGGAAGGATGGTGTTGGAGAAATCTTTTGGTAGGCAAGTAGCAACACTGAAGAGGGAGAGGGAAAATGCCTAGACCCGCCAAGAGATATCACAATGGAGAAGGGCGTGGTTGATTATCTCAAAGGTGTTGTTACAGAAGGGGTAAAGGAGAATAGGAATGGTCATACTACAACACTACAAGTTCTCTTGAGATAGGATTTTCTTGTGCAAGGCACTCTAGACGAAGAATTGGCTTTTTAGGAGTTGTTGATGCTATTTTAGGAACATACATATCTTCAATTTGTGGATGTAGTGCCTTGTATGCCTCATCTTCCCATGACTATTCAATTTTCTAAATGAAAAAATCGGGGACCTGGAGATCCTGAAAACCTGAACGATTGATATTAAACGATGGACCTGCAGCTGAATCCTATACTCTGGCGACCGGACGCGAAAGAGTTCAACCCGGAGAGATTCGCGAACGGCATTTCAGTGTGCGCAAGCTCCAACTCTGCCAGCACTTCTCTCCTTCTTCTGCCTTTCCCACTCTTCTTTTCTTCCTTCTCCTTCCTCAGCCTCATCTTTCTTTTTTCTTTCTCCTGCCCGCTTTTTTCTCTCTCCAGCCGCTTTTTTTCTCTCCAGCTGTTTTTTTTCTCTTCTACCTGTTCTTGTTGCTGATTCTCCTTCATTTTCCATTAATTATTCCTTGCCTACCTATGTACTGAATTGATTAGTTTCTCTCTCGCACTAAATAATCTGCAGGATTAATGTTGTACTGCTTCTCTGACTGTGCAGCTTGTAAATTAGTGTATTTTATCTGACCCTCACAGTGACCACCGCTTGGAAGGAAGCTTTGTTATATAATAGGGAAAGAAAATAAGTAGGATTTTTTCTTTGAACAGTTTGTTAAGAAAATAAGTAAGATTGAAAACCCTGGATCTCTAATGTTGAATTAAATATCAGAATTCATTGGTAAATTTTAAAAACAAAATTTGAGGAGATTCAGTGGGTAATATATAACTAATACAAGCCATTCAACAGTTCTGTAAGTGAAATTTTGTTGCACGGTGAATTTAGTTTTATTTTTTTTTAAAGTAATTATTTATGAATGACTAAAATTAATTAAATTCTTCTTTCATATATCAATGCCTCCTAAATTCTCAATGTTTTAAACTAACAAAACAATTTTAATTCTCAATGTCTACCACTAACAAGAGAGTTTTCTCAGAGATTATTTCAGGGACTTCAATGACTAAGACTATGAAATCCCTATGTATATCATATTCTCTATGCACTAACACTGTTAATTTGCTTCGAAAATTGCCTGAACAAATAAGATAGAAGTAACACAAGCGCACTCGAGGATTCTAGCTGTCACGAGCATGGTTTGCTACTCGACTGAGTAGACTAAGATTTTCATTCTCTTGGGTCAAGTCAGGGGTAGATTCATCTCTTCTATAAAGGGATAAGTTCTCTTTGACTTTGGCTGAGTCCTGTGGAGTCCAGAGGTCAACCCAAAACTGGCTCGGCCAAGTCAACTTGAACTTCTTGGGTTCAATTTGGTTCCTGCACTGCAGTCGAAGAGCCATAATCACATTATCTATAGCAAGTTCATTGGAAAAGAAGTTGACCAAAAACTAGGGATCCTGATATTCTGTTGAATTTCATGATTTGGTTTATTAATAAAAAGGAAAGCCTACCTAAATTGCTGTCTGATGATGAGTTGCAAAGTTCCAACTCAAGGGTGGTTAATGATACCAAGTCAAACAAAACAAACAATATTAAAGAAATGAACAGATAAGACTAGAGTTCTGCCCCTAAAGGAGAATGACTTAACCCAAATGAAGAAATAACAAGCCACTCACAAACAAAAGAGGTTGGTAGCTAGGCCTGGGGAGAGGAATAACAATAACTTCTTTAGGCAATGAGTCATAACCTATACTCTTTACTCTGATACCATTTTAAAATTAGGGTTTATTGTACAATTGTTGTGTGAAACTTCATCAATTTGATGCTTGTAAATTGGGAAATTATGAGTTATATAGCCAATGGAAGATGAAAAGAGATATCTAGAAACAAACTTGCTAACATTGCTAAAATACATCATGAACCGACCCCTCAAGACATCATTTTGTTGGTTGCTCATGATGGACGAGAGAAGAATATTGGAGATGTGTTGAATATGAGAGAAGTGTTGAGTTGCCACATGAGATAAGTAGATGAATATTGTTAAAGCTGTGATCCTAATGGGTAGTGTTGCTTTATTGTAACTTATTTATTTTCTAGTGAATGAAATAAAACTCAATTTCAAAAAAAAAAAGCTGTGATCCTAAAATGACTAGCTTTAGGAGGCTTTTTTCCAATCAAACTACTGTTTTTTTATGCTAATATGTGCTGGATTTTTTTTTGAAATGAGAATAAATTTTGTTTGGCGGGTTACATCTGCGGGATTTTATCCTTGAAAAAAAAAATATATGTTGTGGATAAGTAGGAACCTTGTAATGATCTTGTTGATCTTAAGCATATACATGTCCTAAAGAAGTTGATATTGGGATCTCGGACTTTTCTAATAAATTTGTATGTATCAATTTTATATTAGTTTGGGATTGATCTGTATGGTTTCAGTTTCCATAGTCAAAATGTTCTTTTTATTCTTTTTCTTTTTCCACTTTGTCAATAACCATGTATAATGCAGGGAAAATTTGCAGCTATTGAGACAGCGGTACTATTATGCTACGTGGAAAGCTGATGGCACACGGTACATGATGCTTATCACTTCTCATGGGTGTTACTTGATTGATAGGAATTTTTCTTTTCGGAGGGTTCAAATGCGCTTTCCGGTGAAAAATCTTGAGGTGAGAGTATTAGTCAATCACTCCATTATCCCATTGAATACCTACTTTTTTTTTTTGAATGTTATTGCATACCAATTCTTTAGATGAAGTTCTGTTGTCTTTAACTGGAGGGGGTTTTGTGACAGGGGGTGTCAGTGAGAGGACCCATCACCTAACGCTTCTTGATGGTGAGATGGTGATTGATACCCTACCTAATACACGGAAGTTGGAGAGGAGATACTTGATTTATGATCTAATTGCACTTAATATGCAATCTATTGTGGAGGTGAGGTTGTGTTTTTGGTGTATAAGAAGATGCCCTTCTTCTTCTTCTTCTTCTTCTTCTTCTTCTCCATTTCATTTTTATCCACATATCTTCTTGCTGTAGAATTTTTCTTTGGATGCTCTTATGATTTTAATGTTTCCCAAAATTTTGGATGCTCATTATCTTCTTTATTCTCATTGGCTTCTTGTTATGATGAAATATCATGTCTCCAATAATTTTACTCAAAATTTTGTACCACATGATGACAGTATATGGTTCTGCCAAACTCTTGTTTGTTTTTGTCCGTCTTAGTTATTATGTTTATTAATTTTGGTTGGTGAAAGGAAAATTAGGAGAGAAATAAAAATCATAAGTAACTTGAAATGAAACAGGTCATTATAAATTATTTCTCTTCTAAAGTTCCTCATTTTGTATAAGAAATTACACTATAGCTTCATGTGAATCACAAATGATTGCTGTTGCTGATTCCCATGGTTTTGTTTTGATTTGTTAATGAAGACCCTTATTGTTCTCAAAAAGAAAAAAGCCATGGCTTGGTACTTTTCATTTGTAATTTAGTTGAAGCATCACTGAAGCATTTACTGCTGTTTGTTTTTTGAATACAGAGACCTTTCAATGAAAGATGGAAACTGTTGGAGAAAGAAGTGATTGAACCTCGAAATCATGAACGCTCAACCATTCACCAAAGTAGAAATCCCTATTACAGATATGACCTGGAGCCTTTTCGTGTACGTAGTACCACTCAATTAGTTGTCCACTTGTGTCATTTCAAGCGAACTTCCCATTTACCTGAAAATAAAATTTAGTAAGAAAAATTACTTTATCCAAAATATGCATATCTTTACAAACTCAGGCTTGAACAGGTTAGAAGGAAAGATTTCTGGTTGTTGTCGACTGTTACCAAGCTCCTAAAGGAATTTATTCCACGGCTCTCACATGCGGCAGATGGTCTTATATTTCAGGTAATGATATTCTGAAAGATGATTGCCCCATTATATCATTTCTTACATACAATCCCTAACCTCTTTAGTAGTAATCACTTACATGATAATTTCATGTAATGACAAAAATTCCCTCTACAGATTATGCCTGTTTGTGCAGTAAATAAACATCAGAATTAAAAAAAAATCACATCAATCAAGTCCTAACTCTGAACTGTATGCAACTATGCCATCCAACCACCCACCATTTTTCTACACCTAAAAATTACCAAACTACCCCTGAGTTTTAATAACATATACTGCTTAATCTCCAAGGAGGATCCTTTTGGCTGAATAACAAACAGTAGCACTAGATGAGTCCCCTCCATGTGGACCAAGATCTAGATTTACATAACATCAAACTATTCAATATAACTCCTATTTCTGCTTGAACAAAAATAAAATAAACCAGTGGGAGCTGAGTATGTGCGAAAATTTGTGCATTTGAGTCACGGAAAATACTTCCAATGTCAGCTAAATCTGGATTGCCTATACATCAACATTCAACTTTGTTTCTAAATGAGGGGGGCACCATTGAACTGCCTTTAAGTTAGGAGGATTATTCGCATCACCATGCCACTCCAGGATCTACTTAGTGATTCGCCATCTATTGATCAAAAACATTTTAATAATTTGGCAAGTTCCTCATAATTTCTAATAATGACCAAATGTAGCAGCCCATGGTTTACCAAGGTCCAAGATTACTGCTATCAAAATGGAGCTTGAAATGCCCTATAGCAGGAGGGACCAAGAGGTAAGTTATAGTGGGCAGCTGCCAACAACATCCCAGCTCCTCGTTTTTTACTTGAGCAGCTGATTCCACCAGTCAGGTAGGATCCAATAACTTTGGGTTCACGGATCATGACTGCTCAAATCTAAATGGACGAATGCCCACTTGGTAATGGATTTTGAAAGAGCAATCCGATAATGATCGGAGGTTGGCTGCGAAAGAGGTGAAGCTTGACTGCATGGGAACAACTCTAGCCAGTCTGAGGACACTACAAATCGATCAAAGCTTTGAGAAATTTGATGGGATTGGTTGTTTGGCCTTGTAAACTGTCTGTAAACTGTCTGCTAGCCAGAGGAATGTCAATCAGATTGTTTCCATTAATAAAGTCAAACAACTTCCTCATCATCTCGTGTAACTGTTTGTTTTCTCCTAATTTGTGTGGTTCCACATAAAGAGCAGTCAAACACAGTTTATGTCCCCCTTGAGGCCAAGAGGGATCTGTGCACCTGCTTCTGCAGACTTGGTTTTGGTTTCCCATCTTATAAGAAAGTAAAGGAATATTTAGACACTACTGTGAATAAAATTGTTAATCTCAGCTAAAATATAAATGGTGGTGGCTAGCTCTCAGTTGCAGGAACATGTACAGTATTACTAGTAGCAATTGCTTTCAATGTACATGATAGATATTTTACTATGGTTTGACCAATTCTGTTAGGGTTTTAATGATCCGTATATGCCTCGTACACATGAAGGTCTTCTGAAGTGGTATCAGCACTACTACGAGGAATATAAATGTTAACAATATAATTTGTTGAGACTACCACATACTTGTTCATTTATCAAAGGTCCTTTACTGAAAAATTTTCTTTGTAGGAACATCTAAAGTATCACTAGCAGCAACTGCTTTCTATGTATATATAGATTTTTTACTATGGTTTAACTTCTTCTGGTAGGGTTGGGATGATCCATATGTGCCCCGTACACACGAAGGCCTTCTGAAGTGGAAATATCCAGAAATGAACTCTGTTGATTTCTTGTTTGAGGTACTGTTAGTTACTTTCTCATATTTTCTGTGCATTCCATTTGATGCCCCACCTTGGCTCATAATATATTCTTTTTTTGCTTATTTTGGGGTCACAGAATCTTTGTTTTCTAACTTTTAAAGGATCAATTCCTTATATTTTTTTTTTCTAGGATCACATTATTTTTGCAATGACATGCGCTATACTTAGATGATATCAAAACTCAAGGGGCTACTCTGATCCTTGTAACAGGTGGGAGATGATGACCAATATCATCTCTCTCTCTTTGAAAGAGGGAAAAAGAAGCTATTGGAAGGCAATCGTGTAATATTCAGAGGTGAATATTTTGATGATAAGTTGACGTTGATATATATTACTTCTACTACCATTTCTTGAAGAACATGGATATTTTAATTTTATTATCTTGTTGCAGTGTTTGATACCGTCATGTTATCATGTTCGTAGGATTCCATCAATGTAATTTTATGCTTTTTAGTTCTGTTTTAGACCCTCAAGTAGATTTTTATGGTAGTTTTTGTTTTCTGTTTTCTCCATACTTTCTCTTCACAAGATTCCAACTCCATTGTAGTGTGATTTTGTTGTTCGTTCTATTGTTTTCTTGTTGTCAACAGCGTTTCCTTTAAAAAAACAAAAAAACATTTGGCTTTCTTATTTGGACCTCAACTTTGGAGGACCTTGCCACTCTAGCTTGTTTGCCAATGTTAGCATGACTAACGCTAGTCAAAATATTGTTGCTGATGTGCAGATGCATCAGACGTCTCTCAATACTCTGGTAAGATTATGGAGTGCTCCTGGGATATGAATGAGCACAGCTGGGTATTTATGCGCATCAGAACAGATAAATCGACTCCCAATGAATTCAACACGTACAGGAAGGTCTCTCCCTCTCCCCTTCCTACTCCCCTCCCCCTATCCTTCCTGGTCCTTCCCCCCCCTCTCTCTCCACTCCTCCCCTCCCCCTCCCCTCCCTCCTCTCCCTCCCTCTCCCACTCCCCCCCTCTCTTGCACACACAGCCTCCTAATGTTGAAATGTGTCACCTCTCAACAGGTAATGAAAAGCATCCAGGATAACATTACGGAAGAAGTCTTGCTCAAGGAGATCGGAGAAATTATTCGATTGCCAATGTATTTTGACAGGATCCAGAATGATAGTAAGGCCCACCACATGCATCACCAACAGCATGGTAACCCTGCGCGTCGCAGGTGATGATTTTAGTATATAGTTGTATACTCTACATTGTGAATTTTGGTAATGAGGCTGTGCTACTAGCCACCATGTCAGATTGGTGGTTTACTGGTGGGGAGCTGTTGGTTTGCTGGTGGGGGAGCTGTTGGTTTGCTGGTGGGGGAGCTGTTGGTTTGCTGGTGGGGGACTGTTGGTTTGCTGGTGGGGGGACTGTTGGTTTGCTGGTGGGGGACTGTTGGTTTGCTGGTGGGGGACTGATGGTTTGCTGGTGGGGGACTGTTGGTTTGCTGGTGGGGGACTGTTGGTTTGCTGGTGGGGGACTGTTGGTTTGGGACTGTTGGTTTGCTGGTGGGGGGCTGTTGGTTTGCTGGTGGAGGGCTGTTGGTTTGCTGGTGGAGGGCTGTTGGTTTTGCTGTGGAGGGCTGTTGGTTTGCTGGTGGAGGGCTGTTGGTTTGCTGGTGGAGGGCTGTTGGTTTGCTGGTGGGCTGTTGGTTTGCTGGTGGAGGGCTGTTGGTTTGCTGGTGGAGGGCTGTTGGTTTGCTGGTGGAGGGCTGTTGGTTTGCTGGTGGAGGGCTGTTGGTTTGCTGGTGGAGGGCTGTTGGTTTGCTGGTGGAGGGCTGTTGGTTTGCTGGTGGAGTGCTGTTGGTTTGCTGGTGGAGGCTGTTGGTTTGCTGTGTTGGTTTGCTGGTGGAGGGCTGTTGGTTTGCTGGTGGAGGGCTGTTGGTTTGCTGGTGGAGGCTGTTGGTTTGCTGGTTTGCTGTTGGTTTGCTGGTGGAGGGCTGTTGGTTTGCTGGTGGAGGGCTGTTGGTTTGCTGGTGGAGGGCTGTTGGTTTGCTGGTGGAGGGGTTGGTTTGCTGGTGGCTGTTGCTGGTGGAGGGCTGTTGGTTTGCTGGTGGAGGGCTGTTGGCTGCTGGTGGAGGCTGTTGGTTTGCTGGTGGAGGGCTGTTGGTTTGCTGGTGGAGGGCTGTTGGTTTGCTGGTGGAGGGCTGTTGGTTTGCTTGAGGGGATCCTCAGTTATGTAGAGATGTAGTTGTGTAATTGTCTTTTAGTTCTCTTTGTAAATTGGTCAACTTTTTTACTTCTTTTGTTTCTTGTAATTGGCATCAGCATTTCAGTATATTAAATTATAGAGTACAATTATTTCTCCAATGAGGCACAGATATGCTGCCGTATGGCATGTTTGTAAAATCAGATAGTTGAGAAGTTGAATAAGGGAGAGATGAGAGCTACATTTAATGTACGGTAGTCTACCGGGCAAGTTGACCTCTAAGCCTGTTTTATCCTGTCTCAAAGTGAACGTAGAAAACTATTAGAACCCTAGTACAGAAATGAAATTCCAAATTTTGTTGCGTCTCTATCAATTGATTGACCACTCTTACTACAAGGGATATGTTCGCTCAAGTAACTATGACATGGATATGTTTCTCTCCTTGTGTCTTCTCTTTTAATAATCTGTAGCGTTATAATGTGTTTCATTAATACTTCAACCCTCAATTGTCTCCTTAGCCGAGAGAACGGTGAATAGTTGAAATCGTTAGGTCTTTTGTATAGCAAATCTTGAGGGAGGCTGAGAGGTGTCTGAGTTGTTTTGTTAATTTCAGGGTGTTTTTGAACATGTTTTACTTAGTGAAGAGAACATTTGTTAATTTCAGGTGTTTTTGAACATGTTTTACTTAGGAAGAGTGTTCTCATTATCAATTAGTTCAATTATGTAGCCTTAAAGTTTAAGCCGCGCGACCAACGAAAATGGTTAAGATACAAGCACTACAATCATTTATAACCAAAAATCAGCTTACCGTGTCCGCCAAGGTTACATTAGAGATTCGTATGGGACTACATATGATGTCGTCTAGTTATTTAAATGTGCTTACTATTATGCTTTCTCTGGACCGAAAGAAGAGACTTTACATCTAAACTTTCAATCATTTATTCGACCGACATCAGGGAAAAGGACTTTACAAAAAGAATATGCAACAAAGATTTTAAAGAAATTACTTTGAGAACAATGATGTAATCTTACCTTAAAAAATTACTTTCAGAACAATAATGTAATCTTACGTTATAAGGAGCCAAGAACATATTTTGGAATCCTAAGTCTTTATCCTCTCATCCTTATTTGAAGTAAGAAGAAACAAAGAGGGAAAAAACAATCCTTTTGCAGAGATCTTCTTTCTATTCTCTTCTCTTCTCAAATTGTAGGTTGTGTTCAAAAGATTTTATTTCAAGACTTTATTTATGGAGCAATTTAAGGTATGTTTCTATATGAATTAATCTAATAAGTTTTCCTGAATCTCATGAATAATACTTGTTCAGATAGGAATGGAATTTTCCAATTATACATGCGATAATCTGCAAATTAGAAAATGATAATCCTTAAGCCCAGCCGAGCCATGAAAATGCCGTGTAGCTGTGTGTGGAAGGGGGAAATCATTAGTGGGTACCTGGAGTGTGAAGATAATCCTGGGCTAGTGATTAGTAGCAAGCATGTGTTTAGTAAGAAAAGAAAATTCCTAAATCAACAAGTACGAGGAAAGAGATAGGGGAAACATCTGTGAGAGTTTAGAAGGAAATTATATCATAGACTCTTAAATACGTAAGAAAAAACAAGAACGATCCTACCCCTCACCTCTTAGTATCAATGCATGCTAGTTATTCAAAAGAGTAATGCCATGCGTATGGTAGGTGTACTCGACCTCGGGTATATCCTGACGTGCATGCCTTAGGTGGCATAAATCAGATGAATGAACACTGGAACATAAATCAGATTCAAGTTAAGATAAAACTTAATTCAGTAAGTGCGCGTAACATATTTATCTCCAACCTACTAAACCTATTTTGGCCATCATTGTCTAGATTAATGTTAACTTGCATCATTCTCAAGCAAGATAGACAATACATCAATGACCATAATCCTTTTCTTGGAATTGTCAAAATTTTTATTACAAAGAGAAGTGCTACAGGTCCATATATAATGGCTTAGGGACCCACGACAATACAAAACTGCAAAACTGGAGGTTGACCCCCTCTGTCACTACAGAATCAGCAATATGCATGATTAACTGAACAGGAAACGTCAGACCACATTGAAACTAACAAAAAATGATCCACATTGATCTTGCACCTCAGCTAGTCCAGATCTTGGAGTCAGAATGCTGATATGAATGGGATTAAGAATATTGCACGTTAATGCACAAACAGTAAACTTGGGAGAACGATATCAAATGCCTTTCTTGAGCTCAGAAGATCAACCTGCCAACAATTGATTCTTGTTTGATCCTCCATGTTTTCTAGTTCTGATTGTTCCAAAATAACCTCCATCTGTTGGCATAAGCCACTGAAAAAGTATAACCGGACCTTCAGTTCAAGTAAAACCTACTTGAAAAATTTGCCCTTAAGGGCTAGCTGTCTATAGCAGTTCTTTTATATATATCAACAACAATGACTGTGACGTTTATAACAAGCAGGATAGATTTCTCAGAAACAAGTTGACGAAGATAAAGTGAATAATAATGACCAGACTCGACTACAGCAAGGGATTCCCTCCCCTCAAATTGGAACCAAATTCAATGTATAATGAAACAAAGATATCCATCGACTAGGAAATTCCTTTAGGCTAGTTTTACCTGTAAATTTCATAGTTTTTTTCTCTGGAGTAGAGCAAATGTAAACTCCTACAACAAAAGCCTAAAACGTGGAACCTTTACCAGAAGTACTGATCCAACAGAGAACAACTATGCCCATCAAAAAGTTCAATGATCACCTCAATTGACTGATCGAGCAGTCTGGCCATAATGTCAAGGTACTCTCACCAAGAACATGACAAATATGATGCTTTCACCCAGTACACCTCGCACCACAGTTCGTGGTGTTTCTTTTTGTATCTCTAGCACAATTGGAAGAAGGAAATAACTAGAAACATATCAGTTTGGGAGATTCAACTCATAAAATAATGCATAGTGAGCAATTTCAAGAGTGAGCGTGTATAGAAATGAGGTGTAGTTTCTTATAAGACTACGTTAAGTCAATATATAACTTGTGGCGACTGATAGTTCAGTGGAAATGCCACAGCCAATTCGAGTAGAGATCTATAAAGTGGATAAAAATATGTTGGCAGAGCAAAGTAAGGTCTCTCTCTGCTCTCTCTGCTCTCTCTCTCTCTCTCTCTCTCTGCTCTCTCTCTCTCTCTCTCTCTCTCTCTGCTCTCTCTCTGCTCTCTCTCTCTCTCTCTGCTCTCTGCTCTCTCTCTCTCTCTGCTCTCTCTCTCTCTCTCTCTGCTCTCTCTGCTCTCTCTCTCTCTCTCTCTCTGCTCTCTCTGCTCTCTCTGCTCTCTCTGCTCTCTCTCTCTGCTCTCTCTGCTCTCTCTGCTCTCTCTCTCTCTCTCTCTCTCTCTCTCTGCTCTCTGCTCTCTCTGCTCTCTCTGCTCTCTCTGCTCGTTCCGCCGACGCCTCCACTGCCAACAACGGCTAACCCGCCGGCGTGTTTTGGCTTCTCCGCCGGCGGAGACAGTATTTGTAGTAGTGCAATAAGAGTCAGAGAATGTAGTGCGGCAAAGAGTTTCTGAAAGGGATATATATACTCTGTGTGTGTGTGTATGTGTTTATATGTATGTGTGTGTGTGTTTAGAAGTATGCCTGTGTACGTGTTTTTATATATGTGTTTGTGTGTATGTATGTGTGTGTGTGTTTATATATATATGTGTGTATATATGTGAGTGTGTTCGTGAATGTGTGTGTATCTGTGTGTATCTGTGTGTATCAGTGTGTATCAGTGTGTGTATCAGTGTGTGTATCTGTGTGTGTATCAGTGTGTGTGTGTCGGTGTGTGAGTATTTGTGTGTGTATAGAGAGAGAGAGAGGAGAGAGAGTACCCGATCTCCAATATTGCACTAGTTGTTCACGTCATGCGCCATGAATTTACTGGTTCTTTTGACGTAGCGATTGTAGAGCTCACAGTGGTAAAGACGATCCACAGCCACAATAACTGACTTCTGCATCTTGTTCAAGACAACTGTACCTAACACAGGCTTCATAGCTACTTCAACTTCAATTGTCACCCACCAAGAGCTAAATAGCAAGCTAAAAACTCTCAGCCTCCCTGTTAACAGATTTCAAAGTGTTGTTACATCTCTTTTATTCAGACAGCTGCACCTAAAAATTACTTTATTGGAAGACAACAGCCCAGGTCAACTACTGAAGGAAGAGGTTCCCAACTGAAATCCAGAAATCGGAGACCTCTAAATCAGGAGAAACAAGAACAACCTCTCAAAAGATCGCATCACACGAACAAGCACAGATTTTTCACATACCTAGAAAAAAAAAAATCCAAACTTTTCATAAAACATCACCGATGCATTTAGTTACTAAAACCTTCTTCTTGCACGAGATATTAAGAACAAAATCGGAGAAAAAAAAGGGAAAAACACAACGGCTAACCTGACAAATGTATCGAGACGTGGTAAAAACAGAAGAAAACTGAAAGAGAGATTCGGAACCAGGTACCTGGAAACTTCAGAAGTCTTCTCAAGGAACATCACAGGCGATAAAAACAGTATGCTTCTCAAACAGCAACTCAGCCACGTCGACTCAGATTGGAAGAAGCATACTGGTCAGGGGTTCAGATTTGTCCAGTCTACTATTGGCAAGGTTCAAGCTGACCGACTGAGGTCGATGAAGGTCCCAAAAACATGCAACTCTGGAGTAAAGAACCAGACCATTTTCTCCACTCCAGTCAAGATATTTATAGATAGCAAGCAGCGATAGCCAGATTGATTAACCATTGTTTTTATTCCCCAGGATCCAAAATGGTATCATTCCACAAAAAGTGTTGGCAATGTCCCCAAAATTTTTACAGAGTTAAGTGAGTGAAAATAAAACAACGAAACAACCGACGAATAGTAAACATATTTGTCTACAGAAGAACGATTTCAGGACTACAAATCATGGAAACCGCCAAACCCGTAAAATATTGCGAACAAAAACAAATCATTGAAAAAAAATCTATGAAAAACAATATCAATGAAAGACGTATCATATAAAAAAACTTAATAAAATACTTTTTTCCTCAACAAGGAAGTCAAATACAGGTTAAAGAGTGTTTCCGTATAAATGGATACAAAGGGTATAGCCATTAACGTTTCCTTCTCTAGTCTTGCAGGCAAAGAAGCTCATAGCAGTAGTAACACATTAACGGGACGGCAGAAATTTATTTTCACCACAAGAACATGCGAAGACAAATCCTGAGCCCAGTGGAAAAAATAAAAACATGGAGCTTTGCACTATATGTGTCATGAGCTCAAGTGATACGGGGCGCGACTTTCCTATGCCTAAACGCGCAACGTCCATGTGCGGACATGCGCAAGACGGCTCGGCGAGGGCGGGCGCGCACATACATGTGCATGGACAACCAACCGACCAGCATGCACGCTTGGCCAAACGCGCATGCACAACTTGAACTCACGGATCCGCGCGCGGAGGCGCATACGCATCTACCAAGTACGGATGCGCGCTTGGGGCTGCTCGCACGCCCGCAACTCCTTGCATGCATCTACAAGGAGCAATCACATGTATTTGGCGGATGACGTGGCACTTGCATGACGTGGCACACGAGGTGGCACATGACTAGGGTGGTGATGTGGCAAGTGTGAGTTGGCAAGCACACATGGGATAAGTGCTTGCTAGTTGGCAACAACTAAGAGAGTTGGTGGTCAACACGAGTTGGCAAGCACATGGGATAAGTGCTTGCAAGTTGGCAACAACTCATAGAGGTAGTGGGAATCTATGGGTTGGCATGAGTTGGCATTGGTTGGCAAACACTTAGAGAAGTGCTTGATAGGTGTCACCAACCATGGGAGGTTTTGTAATCTATAAATAGCCATGTACAAGGCTTGTAATTCATTCATTCAATAGAAGAGTTCTTTCCTCCCAAATTCGGAGTCTCCTTGTGCTTGAGTTTTGAGAGAGTTCTAGCACCAAGAACAAGAGTGTTCTTGTGCTAAACTTCTTCCAAGAGGCTGACTAGCATCCAGGGACGGGCTTGAGCTGAGCTAGGCCGCACGCCACTAAGGAGTAAGATTGTGCTTCGCATACTCTAGCGGCGTGACATCAAGGCTCGAATGGCAGAAAGGGATTTCACCCACTCGAGCAATCAACAGAAAAATCGAAGCAGAGCGTGAAACCAAATTATGAAGACAACAGCAGACGAGAGGGAGAGAACAGATTAATTCCGAAATAAGAACACAAAATAATGGAACACAAAATTAGAGATAAGGAAAAGAAAAAAGGAGGGAATCATCGCCGTTCTCTTGGGTGAAGTGTTTTAATTAGGTCCCATTCCAAAAATCCCCGGACATGCAGAACAAACTAAGAGAAGAAACAAGAAAAATGGTTGGAACCGGAAGTAGTATTTATAAATCCATAATAAAAGGAACTTGACTCGACAAATAACATACAAGTGTGACAAATTTTCCTCTTCTCCTCTTCTCCTGTTTCCACCTTACTATTTGCTTCCACTTCTTTTCCACTCTGCCCTCTTAAAAGTCTCTGTCTTTTGTCCTTGCTTATTTTTCAATTGAACCCGGCTCATGTTTCAGAACGAATAGGGTAGGTAACAAATTACTACTAATAAGTTATGCAGAAGCAAAAATAGTAAGTTATAGTGTAACAAATTATATGTTATGCACTATGAAGTTCAGAATTGCATTAGAACCATGTTAAATGCATGTTTTCAAAACGTTACGCATTACGCATACAACATTGTTTGATATATAAAGTAAAACATCTAATATTATGTAGTCAAAATACAAGCTGCAACTCATTTAGTATATCTTTGCTCGATGGGTATTAAGATCATTAATACTTTCGATGAGATACAATGATAAAATCATCTTACAGTCCACACTAACGTTGTTCTATCATTTTGTTAGTCATTAGATGGTGGAAGCGGTGTTTTATCACAGTCCAGAAGATACAGGGCAGCTGGAGTGGCCTCACGTTTAGCTGATTCAAGACGAATTTTCTGTCGAGCTTTTGTGAAGCAGCTTTTACTGACCCATGACTACCGATTGCCTAATATAGGAAGAAGCTCTGTGCATGGGTGGGCAGAGACGAACAGGCTACAGCTGGATATGCTGGGAGTGATGTGAGAGAGGAGAAGATATCCGAGCATGGAAGAGCGTCACTGGATGAAATCATTGCTTCTGGCATCGCAAAGCAGCGAGACATTGTGGGGACGCAGAAATAGAACTGGGTCAATGTTTACGGCCATGACACTTTCCAGAGATGAGAAACAAGTCTTTTTTCACGTGCGAAGCTGTTCACCGAACCAGACTGGCGGAGCACGCCTTGAATCCTGGCGAAAATCTGCATGTCCATTGATGCAGGATTCGCTAGGAGGTGTTGAGTGTTCCACAGGTCAAAGTAAAAACGGCTGGATCTTCCCGTAGCTCGAAAACTGCACCCTGTTGGAGTTCGGTCTCGGGTCCTTTTGTTGAATTTCATTTTTATAACTACTTTATATTTCTGTCAACATTCCACTTTTTAATTCATTTTCTTAAAATGTTTCACTTCATCACATGGTGTCTATGAAAGAGGCTCTATCACAGGAAAGGATTTCAATGAAACCCACTAAAGATGCTCTGGGGAAGTTGGGGTCGTTAGGGGCTGAACCCGTCATAGAGCTCCAACGAACAATGCACCCCTAAGCTTAGTTTTTTTGTAGTACTAGTCTAATTCACCATCGTTCTTCAATAAACCAACTACGTCAGCTTCCGTCGAAAGGGTGTTTACATATCTAGTGTAAATGAATTGCAGAATTGGATTTCAGTATCTATTGCGCTATCTCACCCCGCACAGGTCATGGCCAGAATCATCACCATCATCTTTTCCCACCAATTCTTTCTCCACACGTTCATTTCAAAATGGATTCTGCTAAGCTTACATATAAAAGGCTCATTTCTGCGCTCATGAATGAGTTCAACAGTAAAATAGCACAGAGATATAATATCCAAACAGCCATTTTATCAATAGTGCACTACATTCAAGTATTTGCGACCATCTCATTCTAAGAATGAACTTGACTCGACGAATAACATACAAGTGTGACATTCTGAACGTGGCGCCACCTCCCTTTCAGGCAGATCGCGAGTTAGACCTGGAAAAATGTCAATCTCCCTTTAAATGGTAAGTTAATATCATCTAAAAGTGCCCACTCATCCCTGTAACTTTTGCCGTGAGACGGAAAAGAGAACTCAAAAGTCCCATGCATCTGCACCTTAAACTGCATCACCACTTATATTCCGGTACATCCTTTTAAGGCAAGAAATAGGCAAAGATAGCTAAAGCCTTCACTGGCAGACTGGATCTTCCTCAATGACAGGCTTCTCGTTCTGCCTCATTCTTTGCTTTCTTCCATATCCTCATCAGACGGTGGATTCTCTATCTCACTCCCACTAGTAGCATCTTCATCAGAAACGATCATTTTTTCTTCTACATGGTTGGCAGGAATGTGGTATTTCAGAAACTTAACCTGTTTTTGCTTTCCTGCCTCGTTCGTTTCTTTACGTTTTCTCATTCCGTTTGTTGCTACAGATCTCATCATCTGAGCAGCAGCCAAGAATTCAGAGTCCATGGACACGATCCCCTGGTCCTCTTCCAAACTCTTCTCACCTTGCTCCTCTCCCTTGTTATCAATATAGAAAAGGTCCTCATCCATTTTGATGTTCTCCAACCTTGACGTCGGGTGTTCAAAAGTTCCATTCACCTCATCAAATATCAATCTAGACCGGATCTTAAGGATGTCATTTGCAATTAATCTCACTCCTTGATCTTCAAGATTCAGCAGCCATTCTGATCACCAAGAAATGGTTTCTCTCACATAACAACTTGACAAAACAAAACTAACAAACCAAAAGACAACAGGATATGGCAGCTTACTAAGAATTGTTTGGGGAGTAGAGCTGTGAGGTCTTGTAGACTTTTCCATGCCTGTTTGATCCTTGACCCACTTAGTTATGTCAGATGGGAGTCGTGATCTAGAAAAAGCATTGAGGTAAGATATAGCCTTGTCATGATCTCCTTTAGACCTGCGGCCAAAATGTGAGATTTAGTAGCAATAAAGGAGCAATAACTTATCAAAAGTTTCATTCGGTCTAAGAACAAAAATTTGTAGTCTCATAAGAGGAAAATAAAATTAGCTAGCATTTTTCAAAATTATTTGCAAAAGCATAAATAAAATCAAAGACAAACATTAGCTTTTCTTAAAATTATAAATACACCCAGGGATTTGGAATTTAAAAATGAAATATTAATTAGATATTACCAACCTTGCAACACGTACAGCCTCATGGGTTGTTATCAATCTCAACATGGTGAGACTTCTCATCCAATCAACAGATTGATCAGATGCTATTTCAGGATTTAGAAAAGGAAACTCCACTAATATGACTGCTTCAAATAGAAGCTCCCGCAACATGGATTCATCTTCAGGACTCTGATAATTAGCAAACATCAGTGCATATGTTTGAAACAGGTGAATATACACAGTGCTCACAAGATTGTCAAAATCTACAGAGTTTTTGGTCAGTTTTGCAAGAGAATACAATGATTGGAGAGCATGTGATGATTTTCGTGAAAAACTAGTTGAACTTAATATATATGTACGAAAAAAAAAATAACCTCAAAGTTCAAGATATATTATCTCATTATGAAAGGTAACTAACTTAGTAGGTGCACTAAGCACAGATAGCAGAAAGCGCCAGAGGAAAATGTAAACAATCACAAGATCAAGAGACGTGCTACACATCTTTCTTTCTGATTCAAGGTATTATTGATTTGTTAATATTTGGCCGAAACAAAGTAAATTATTGTGAACTTCGTAATCACAGCGTCATACTATAATATGTTGGTCTGAATGTATAAACCTCCATTGCCCGTTCTCCTCATATCTGCTGGGTTTATCTATTGGCTTTTCATGAAGTCTACCCTCACAACTCCCATCAACTTTCATTTTCATCTATTTATACTAGGCTTTTTTTTTTTTAAAGTTGTGTTTTTTTTTTTTTTTTTCATTTCATTTCAAGTAATTCCATAATGAATAACAAACTCAGACATACAAATAGAAGCAATAATAAAACTAAGGGGTCCAAAGGACAAGTTGTTGTTCATGAACCCCTTTTTTTGCTAATTCATCTGCCCTACCATTTATGCTTCTAATGACATGACTCCAGCTAACTACAGAGGAAGCTAAATCTCTTATCTGGTTGAAGATTTATTTGTGTCTCCATGGCGGATTACAGTTCCCTGTGCACCATGAAATGATGGATTTGGAGTCTCCTTCTACATGTAATGGTCCAGAAAGTTGAGAGTTTTGAAAACATTTCAATCCTTGTAGTAAACTCTTTGCCTCAGCACTGGTTGAATCTGAGTTGCCTATAGGTGCTGCATATGTAAGAAAGACGTCGCCATTTTGGTTCCTTATGAGTCCTCCCACCCCACCTGGTCCGGGATTGCCCATGGATGATCCGTCAAAATTCAACTTGTAGGACTGATTTGGGGGGGGGGGGGGTTGCCACTGATCGACCAGAAACCTTTTTGCCTTAGGTTCACGCGCGTGTTCTGCCCATGAGTTCCATAATGTTCCTGCTTCTATGCCTTGGAAGGAAGTTAGAATTCCATACTAGGCTTTGGAACAAAACCATCACCACCTAATTGATATGCCATTACATCATTTTCCTTTGCCAAGTTAATCACACAAACACACTTGCTTTCAACTGGTAAGACTTGAACCCAAGTCCTACAACATGAAATCCCCTGGCATGGTCACTGAGCAGCCCAAACCACCAACTACTTACCCTTTGTTTCATAAAAAATGAACATCTTTTTATGTCTCAAAAAAAAAGAATGTCTTTGTTTCAATGAAACCTTATCATCTTGAAAAAAATTCGTAGTTATTATCCACACAGCAAGTATAATAGGTACCCAAGAATTAGGAATACATTACACGCAAATATTTGCCCGCAACCCAACCATAATATCGTCATTCAGTATTAGTACTGACCAATTGGAACCTGACAGGCAACTTTGGCTCCAGTAGCATCCTCAGAAGTAGCTCTGATAAAAAACCACAGTGAGAGATCTATCAGAGCAGTAAATACTAGAAGAACCATAGTTCATAAAAAAAAAAGGACAATAATTCTGGCCACTAACAGGCATGCATGCACTAAATGTATATGCTACAATATTCTGCCAATACAAGAATTAGTGGCTTTCTCTGATATTCTTAAAAGGACTAATTTCCATGTTTAATACCTAGCTTCTCATTTGTCTTACAAGGTAAGCATGGAAATAGATTAATACATAATTAAATCAGTAACTACATAGCTTTTCTAGTAAGTGTTGACCATTACACCTCTAACAACAATGCCTAAAACTGTTTCACACATGCAGACTACACGTTAAAAGTTTATAACTGGCATCGGCAGCAACTATTAATTTCCTACACTACAACCTTCACAATAGAAACCCTCAATATGGTCAATGAGAGACAAGTCTCATCACATGCTCCAGTAGCAACTCTGGTTAAAAATATATACCACCGATCCCAAAAAATAAGAATCACATGTGAGAGAAACTGAATTCAGCTATATTATCTGAATACAGAAGGCAAAATATTAGCCAACTAAAGTTCATGACTTATCAGGGGTACCAAGTGAGTTGCTCAAGTAAATTTTGACCTCTAATTTGCGTGCTCTTTCAACTAAGAGTCCATGCCACTATACACTTGTGCCAAATACAAGTAATATCCTTTATGTTTACACAGTGTAATCTTGTTAATATCTGTGATCTCATAAGACCAAAATAGTAAAGCGTCTTTTAATTATTTCATGTTCATATGTTGGGTTGTGCCTTAGTGTTGAATAAACAGACTGGCACAGTAATAAAATTTCCATACCATCACAACATGGTATCAATCACCAAAAAAAAGACCAAAATTTATAAATAAAAAAAAGTAAACTGCCACAACAGCAAACTCAAAGCAAGGAAAAGAAACCCCACCAAAGAACAAGCAATTGCGGAAACCAGTTATGGCACCAACTGTCCATATCTTAAGCTCCTTTTGCAATTCTGACCTCGAGACACCGCTTTGAAACTTCAAACACAATCTAAGGAAGAATGCTTGGAGAATTACAATGGCAGCCAAATAATCAATTCTACATCCATCAGCTCCAACCTTATCTCTGATCTGATCACTAATGAGTGGAAAGAACACTGACAATGCTTCTCCCGCTTCCTCCACTGCCCAAACCTTAATTAAATCACTGAAACATGAAAGAGAACCGGCAGACCCAAAATCTTCAGCCCCATACTTACAACAGCAAATGCTAATGTAACCAATCATTCCTTCTACTAAGCTCTCAAGCTCTCTCGTCAATTTTTTTTCCTTTTTGGAGGAGTGGTTTCGAGGAGGCTTCAGTAAAGGAATAATGGAGCATCCCAACAACAGGGGCAAGTAAAGCAATGCTCTTTGCACCATCAGACGAAGCCGAGCAGGCGCAGAGCAGCTGGAAAATGTCTCTGACCACCGAAAGACTACCCAATGTGCCATCCTGTGAAACCCTAGCTTCATGGAAGCTTATTGCAGAGTAAAACCAGACAACTTCAAGAGGAGGATCCAGTCTAGACTGGAGCAGTCGCAAGAAAATGGTACGAAACCCCGAAAAATTGCATTTTTGTTTCTTGGTTTCGTGTAAGAAGCGATCGATGGATTCCTTTAACATGATATCAAAATTCTCGCTTCCGAGATGATAGGAACTCGTGTCTTTCGTTCCGGGTGTCGGTTCCACGACAATTCCAGCCATCATGAACGACACAGGCTTAATTCCGGATTCTGAAGATATCAACGAACTGGAGAAGGGAGCGGCAAACTGTCAGTCTTCGAATGTTCGAAGAGGGTTTTAGCATTCGTTAGGGTTTTGCAACGGTTAGAATTCAACCAAATTAAAGAGGGTTTATTAATGTCTTTTATAATTGTAAATAATAATATTCTTAAAAAATATAAAAATTCTTACATAATATTAAACACTTGTTTTAGCCTTTAGGCTTTAGCTCAAAATAATTTTTGATTCAAATAATAAAAAAAATTATCCTGAACTTGATCAGATTAACCAGAATACTAGGTTGGAGCCAAAACCCAAACGTTTTAGGCTTTTGCTTGTTTCGATTGTATTTAAGGATGGCATTGTCAGAACCCAAACGGTACTTGAAACCCTCCTTAATTGAGTTGGTCAAGATCAAATGCACCACCAATAACCCAAATTGGGATAATAAATCAAACCTTTTTTACATTATTTACCATCACCGCATTACGCATCCCTGCAACCTAATTCCTAACCCCTTCCTGTTTCATCCTTTTAACCTTTACCTGTACTCACTTTGAGGCATAGCTTAAGCTAATTTAAACATAATAAAAGACATTAATAACATAAAATGATACAAATAATAGTGTTGAATAAAAACTAATTTTCATAAATCAATGAAATAAATATACTAAAAATATATTATAAAAGTTCTCGCTTTCCATATCTCATTTCTAAGAATGCATTACTTTTAATGTTTTTTTAAGTAATACTTTTAATCTTTTGGTTTTTAAAATCATGTAAATTTGTTTTATCAGGTTTCAATTGGAATTATGTTGGGTTTATATATGGTACTTATAGGCCATATAAACCATAGTAAAAAAATCTTAAAAAAACAATTATATAAACCCTAATAAGTTGTATTTGCGATTGTAAGTCAGATAGGTACTATAAGGTGCAGACTGCAGCTAACCGCAGCATGCTAACATTTTTTTCTTTAACTTTCAAAAAGGATTATAAATTAATAATACACATTTAACTTTTAAGTCTTTTTAAATATTTCATATAAATTTCTATTGTACAACTCTAAATATTTTAATCCCGATAAACGAAAAGTATTACCAATAAGTAATTGAGTAGTGATTCCGGCACAGCTGCTGACTGTCACATACAAATTAAATAATATATTTTACGAAATTCAAAAACTATATTATTTAATCGAAGTTCCCGAATTATTATTCTAAGTAATTTCAATATACAAAACCGTAGCATACTTTTGCTCATCAACACACACAAAAGGGCGTGTGCTCAGGACTCGGCCGTGAACCGGCGAACCGGCTGACTCGGCGGGTCAGCGGTGTCGCGTTGAGGACTCGAGAGTCAAGAAGCGCGCAGGAAGGGCGAGGCGAAGTCTCGAGGTTCTCTGTCGTCATCGTAAACGGTAGTCGGCGGTCGCCTGTTAAGTCTTCTTAAAAGTTAGTTGTCATAATACTGCGAGAAGAGGGAGCTGCGAGTAATGGCGAAAATCGAAGCCATTGTACTAGCGTTCCTCGTTTTCTTTTCGTCGCCGTGGATCTCTTATGCCTCCAGGAAACCAGTTGCAACCGCACGAAAGGAAGACGTTCCTTTCATAAAATGCCAAATTTGTGAGAAGATCGCAGCGCAGCTTTATCATCAAGTGCAGAAGAAGGAATCCCAAATCTCCCCCAAGAAGGTAAATTAAGTATATATATATTTTTTTTTTGCTTTGACTACTTAGTAGGATCAACACTTAATTATCCTTTGTCTCTGGATCAGGTTTCCGAGTTTCAGATTATAGAAATTGCGGAGAATCTGTGTAATTTGAAGAAGGAAGAAGGGGATTGGATCTTTCAGATTGATATCGTTGAGAAGGGAGACGCCTTAGAGGTGGGACAACTTTACTCTCTGTTTTTCTTTGTTACAGGAATGTGCAAATTTGCCGAAGTTCATACGATGCTTGCTGCAAGATAATTTTTTTTCTTCAAATTATTGGGTTCTTCTTCGAGATATACTAATCACTCGAAATTATCTTAGCATGAAATCTATGGACTACATATTGCATGTTATTATGTTATATCTAAAGTTTGATAACCACAACTTCCGTTGTACCACTCGTTGGCAAATCTTTAGAATAAGTCTGCGGCTATATCCATGAAGTTTATAGGTTGACCAGAATTTAAATATAAACAATGTAATTAGATTCTCAGAAAGTCTTGATAAATCCTTATTTACTAGTAATACTATCAAGAGATCTTGGTTGGTGTGGTTCTGTGGCTATTGATAGGTTGCACTTGAGCTTCTTCTGCAGCAGAGTGCATCCTCGTATCAACAGCCAAACAGTGGAAATAGTTTGTTAGCTGCTCAGTAACGTCACATTTGTGCTAGAACCACTTAATCTTTGGTGCCAGTTCTTTTCCTTAACGGTATGATCTCTTCTTTTATCCAGCTTGTTGAACAAGGCACTGAAGGAGAGTGCAACTCCAAATGCAAGACCATTGAACGAGCTTGTCATGAGGTATAGCAGCGAGGCTTAAGCGGACTGATGCATAAACCATCTTCACATTAATGAGAAAGGAAAAATCATATTATCCTATTGGGTGAAATTTTTTTGGTGTTTATGTTCCATTGCTTTTATTAGTCATGCATGAAAAGCATCATCAAATGATGATGGTTATCTCATCTACCACTGGACACTCCTCATACCAACCTGAAAAATCATATGTTGGAAAATTGGCTTCCTTTTCCTTTCATATGTATATTTTCTACCAAATTGTTCTGGAGAAATATAATTGTTGTATGCATCAATTATCTGTTTCATGCTGAGGATTAATTTCATGAATATTTGAAACTTAAATTTGGTCTTATATTCTGTTAAATTCCTCAATGATAGACTTCCTTTAGATGTAAGGGACTCAATGTTCTTCCAGCCCCAATTCTTGTTATTGTGTAGGTAAGAGAGTCCTGATTTTTTTTTGTTTCTTTCAATGATAAGCCCTTTTCGCTATTTTCTGAAATGATGAAAAAGCCCGTAATATAAACTTCATGCCCCTTTGGAGACTTGACGTCATCTCAATAATAAATGCCCTATGTGACCACTGAGCTACCGCTCAAGTTCACCCCTTTTTACTTATAAAAAAAAAAGATGAAACATCTTCTTTTACTTACCAATCTTACATTAGTTTACATGAACATGGTGGTAAGACTAGTAATTTTCCATGAACAAGGTTACTTGTTTT
This sequence comes from Aristolochia contorta, assembly GCA_022405105.1. Taxonomy (NCBI): domain Eukaryota; kingdom Viridiplantae; phylum Streptophyta; class Magnoliopsida; order Piperales; family Aristolochiaceae; genus Aristolochia; species Aristolochia contorta. The sequence continues at coordinate 10,156,237 of CM039666.1, read as the reverse complement.
CCTTTCCTAAAAGAATAGAAAAAGTCAACAAAAAAAAACCGTTACATGGTTTAGTTTTGCTTTAGGATTGTGTGGATAGGTGGGTGACAATTCACAGCAAAAGAGAAAAAAGCGTTTCATTATTGTGAACTCATGTGCAGTACACAACGAACTTCAATTTTGAGGTTTTTGAAACCATACTCCATTTTGCATACTGGGTGCATTAGTAGTAGGTTGGCAATGCTGTGTTTGCAGACAAATTCAAGCCGATCTGAACTCATGCTGTAAGGTACTATGCATATGGTAAGGTTACAAATTTTAAGACCCTGTCCAGAACCACAATTTATTTTGGCAAATATTTTCATTAGCATCTATCACTTTAGAGCTTATGATCTCCTTTTTCCTTTTGCGATGCCTACTATGGAAATTCTTTGATCCATATTTGGTTATTACAAATGGGAATTTAAATAATGAATTTTGCAGGTCTTAGGGTACTCTGATACTGATGTAGCTGAATTCCTCTTCAGAAAGAAGCCTGAAATGGATTCTTTGGTGAAGTTTCTCTGCCTGGACCTTACTGGGGCCTGCTCTACAAAGCCACCTCCTCTTCCTAAGGTAGTAACCAGTGGAGTTTGTGCTGTCTGTTGTGATTGCAGACTTTCTTATCTGTTTAGGAGTTTGGTTGATTCATGGGTGGAACGTTCATGTAAAAAATTTACACCTTAGTTGCATGGGGCCTTCTTAAAGACTCCTAATGCTGGCTGTTGCATGGTGCCTTGCTACGTTTTCCTTTTAAGAAGTTTCAATGGTGTTAATTAGATTATAAAAAGCTCATTCATGTTCTTTTTTGAAGATTTTCTTCAGTGTATAAATTCTCATGAGATACATTTTGTCTCTCTCTCAGAACAGGGTACCAGGAGAACCCTTCCAACCCAAATCACCTAAAGAGGCTGAGATGGAAAAGATTTTGAGATCCATGCAGGTAACTTTCTTTTACGATGTAACTTGCCTGTTAAGTGAATCCTCGATGGTACAGTTAAACTGTGAAGTGTGCGTTGTTAGGGTATTCCGGGAGCACCAGGCATGAAAATGTATTCCAAAGAAGACATTCTTAATAACAACTTTGAAGATGAGGAAGCTGACGATGATGAAGAAGAAGATTCATTCCCTTCAAATTTGGTAGGCACTTCTTTTTGTGGAATTGTGAGTGGCTGGTTGCAGGATGAGTAAAGTTTTGTATATTGAAGCTTTGCTGATCATGCAGGGTAAAGTCTTGACAGAGAAACAATCACAGAACACGGATTGGAAACAAAAGACTCTGAAAGTATTTAGAGAGTCAGTGTCATTAGTGAGTAGACGTATAAACAAGACATCACGAAGATTACAGGATTGGTGGAAGGGAAAGAAGACGATCTCCAAACACCCGAAGGCTAATACTGAGCTTTAAGGGTGCTTGTTTTCTCTATATGAGAATTCTTGCAAGTTGTAGGGTTATTTGATCTCCCCAAGTAAGCCTCCGGATTTATCAAACAAAGCCACCCCAGATTAATAACAAAATTTTTGGTATGTTAAGGGAAAAAATTACAAGGATTATTTGGTATATGGTTGAGTTATTTTTGTCATTTTTCAGTAGATACCAGATTTTTTTTGTCATAATGGTGGACACATTTTACCACCGGGAAGGTCCAAATGAAGATTATGTTGTAACCACTTTAACGTTATTCTTAGCTACAAAATAGGGCTGAAATAAAACATCTTGCACAATCCCTAGTGCATTCTTGATTTTTTAACATCTTATCAGTAAGTTTTTGAATATTTCCTAATTAACAAGCTGGAGATGGTAAAATTCCAATTTGATAGATCATTTATCCAAGAGTTGTTAGTGAAGAATAAAACTCTTAACACGATCACACGACAGTCCAGAACGATCTTTAAATTAACAGTCACAATTTGTGGATTTTTCGTCTGTCCTGCATTTCATCAAATAATTTCGAAGCTTACGCGCCTAAAGCCTACTGCGAGAGAGCTTCATCGACCTAATGAAGAACATGAGCAAGACAGCAACCAATAAAAGTTACAACTGGATATTATATTATCAGTTTAATTTGTTACGAACTGAAACAATAAGAATTACAATCAAACCCTCTAAAAATTAGTGAAAAACGTGAGTATTCAAAATAATAAGTTCAATCCCTGCAGTTTATGGGGTAGAGGGAAAACAGTTACAAATATTTTACGTGAAATGGAGTTCACCGCATCTTGTAGTATTGAGTTCTAGAAACACTACAGCGGAGGCCGTTCAAGGAATACTTAACCATTATATCAACGTCTCGGGGGTTATTCTTGCTGGGTGCTACCGTCATGCTTCCAACCAATGCCTCGCCTTCACATATTGTCAATACATCTTCAAGATATAATACTGTCTGCTTCCAATGGGTTGCTCGTGACTTCGGTCCTGCATAAATTTGTAGAAGTGAGCAAATTGCAATAAAAAGTTTATTCCATAGCACTAATAGGTGTTTATAATGCTAGCCTACGTATATGCGATTGATCTCCACAGTGGCAAAACTCTAGCTGCTTGTTTTGGATGTTCAAATCTATTTTGCACGTGAACGCATAAATATGGGTCATTCGGAAAAACTTTACGGCATCTTATACCCCTCGTCCGTTTTCCTTTTATAAGCTCACCTTCAGGATGTCCATATGGCAAAATGTGCCCATTTTTCATGCAATCGAGAAATATGATGACTGAGATAAAGAATGCTCTCTTCAAAAAGAATAAGAAAGCTGCTGAGAGAAAGTATAAACCTGTTGAGAAGCCAATCAACTTGTGACCCTTAGTAAATGAAACATCAAAGTATGCTACAAGAGCATGGATGTAATCATTACGTTGCGCAATGAGCTTGAATTGTGCTGTAAAGGAGACGTCTCCTGGAGCCATCTTGGATATGTCCATAGTCTAAGAAGAAGGATGCATTCATATTAGCAAGTTTTAAATGAGGCAAAGGTAAATTTTAATATGTAATGAGACACCTCTCCAAGAAAAAACAGTACGAGATTATTTACCTTGAGTAACTGGCAGTTGGTAACAATCTGATTCTGATCAACTGTATCAACCAGAGGTTCCATCATAGATTGCTTCTTGATGCAGCTCATGTCAAATCCATACACATCATGCCAGACTGATAAAATTAATAAATGCAGTCAAAACCTACAAAATAAACCTTCAAAGCATCTAGATGTAATAAAAATGTCGAATGACCCAAAATCCCAATGAACTGAAAATCCTAGTCATCCAGCAGGCCCAACCCCATACCCAACTGCAGGCCCATACACCAACAGCAGGCCCAACCCCATACACCAACAGCAGGCCCAACCCCATACACCAACTGCAGGCCCAACCCCATATACCATCAGGGAATCGAACTGTTACTTTTCCAGGCATCTTTTTGAAGAGGAACTTAATAATAACACCTCATAAAAAATTCTATGAAGACCGTAAGTGAACTCAAAAGCTAACTCAAGCCACAGAGACTTAAGTTGGCAGAAAAAACATACTATGCATTTTCATATCATGTGTATTAGGGCTTACACTCAATTTTGTCTTCTTTGTAGTCAGCATCCTCTATTGCTGTCAAATACAGGGAAGCTCTGTCAGGCAGGACTATCCCATCGTCAACCTGAAGAAAATAAATCCAAGCTATTAACTATAGAATCCCAAACTGATGAAGGTGAAAATTCCTTTTTTTTTTTTGTTTTGAGGAAGTTTGAAGGTGAAAATACTTAAGAAGTAGAGTTGAACTGATGAGAATCTAAATCAGCTAATGGTGGCCATCTACATTGGGACCAATCGTTTAGCTAAGAAAGATATTGCACACACTTTATAGCTAATATCAAATATGCAACAAAAGCTAAGACAGCACCCAACAGAAAATAGCTCTGCCAATATCTTGCAGTGGTACCACTACCAGTCCAACAAAAAATAATAATCAACTGATTAACAGAAATTAAGGTGTATTAGACTCCAAGAGAAAATAAAGGAAAGAAAAAATATTAGATAGAAGAAAGAACTGCGAAAGTGAGAAAGTATGTATAACTTACAAGCCATTTATCACGAGCATACAGTACTGTGTTGAGCATATTTTCAAAAAGTAAGAAGTATCCCATCCATTCTGAAACGATGATGTCAACATGGTCGACTGGAAGAACAATCTCTTCAACCTTTCCCTTCAGAACTGTGATAACTAGATGAAGCAAATAGGTAACTATAAGATATACTAAAATTGAAGGAATAACAGACTAAACAGATCTTTGTAGTGAACTAATCCCCACTCTGATATAAAGAACCAGAATATTTATGCAAGCTGGATACACCAATTCTAATATATAAATATACATATATAAGCGTGAGAGTATTACATACAAATAGTACTTGCATTAGGGCATGAGAGTGTTACTTATAAATAATAACTTTACAAGTGAACTAGGACTTAAGAATTCAGGTTGCAGAATTGTGCCTAATAAGACAATTCTTGCAACCCAGACCTAGTTCCAGTAGGATAATAAATAATAAGGCAAAATGAAACTCCGCTTAAGCTCCTTAATTATTACCATCAGAAAATCCATTTTTCTGAATAATTTCTTTGGCCATGTCAGCCATAAGGGAGCATTCCACCTGCAATATAAAAGGTTCACTGGCCTTAATAACATATTCAGACAAAATGATCATCACTACTGCAAGTTCCAGTAGTAATTTGTTAGAAAAATTAGTCCATACTGAACCAAGATGCAAAGAACTCCTGTTGGAAGAGAGAGAGAGAGAGAGAGAGAGAGAGGGAGGGAGGAGAGAGGGAGGGGGAGGGAGGGAGGGAGGGAGGGAGGGAGGGAGGGAAGTTTACATTGTGTACTGTACAGCAACTCGGAAGTATAGGGAGAAACCTTTAAATCTCCAAGGTTTCATAAAAATCTCAAAATCAGAAGAAGTGTCACATACACCAAAATGATATTTTCAGTGAACATAATCCCACTTCCAGCTTACTTTGCAAAGTTGAGACTCCTAGATAAAAAAAGATGTTCATACATGGAAAGCCAACAAAATTGTATCACAAAACAACTTGCTCGAGTCTTTGCTCAGGTTCCAGTCTTGTAGTTTGGATTAGCCCAGGAGGTGGATATTCAAAAGAGTAGCTGTTCTAAGTGAAAGAATAGATCATCTTTAAACAATAGGAATGCACTTTTCTCCACCAGGTGCGGATCAATTATGCTCGAAGTGGTTTTTTTGCTCTCTACAGAAAATGACCAGCACGATCCAAGTCCGCTGTCCTGTTATATGCCAAGTTATTTGGTTCAATAGGGTTGTCTGGTCCTAAGCACAATTTCACAAGAATTGAACAAGAAGATAATCTGGCAGAAGCACTCTCAACAGGAGCTGGAATGCAAAAACCAAAAGGTATGTTTCAGTAAGGCCTTCTGTGAATAGATAAATCAGCAATCAACTCCAGCCTACAGAAGCTTGGGATACTGGAGCTAATCATTACTAATACTACTACACTCATTTGCAATAAATGACAAGGAACTTTTTGAAGCTTACATATTAAATGCAAGAACATGCAAGAAACAATACATCTGTTCAGTAAAATATGTGGCAGAAAGAACATTAACTTACAGCATAAACATGCTTTGCTCCTGCTTTTGCACAAAAAAGGGACAAAATTCCAGTACCAGCTCCAACATCAAGGACGATCTTGTCCTTGAAGAGAAAGGTATTCTTGTAGATGGCATTTTGGTAAGTTTTGGTCCTGACTGTATCTTTTAACATTTCCTGCAAAAAAATATAATTCAGAAACAAAGTTTACAGTATTTAAACAAAAATATAAACAAGAACTGGTTCAGGCCTCTAGGAAATCATGCATGAGTTGGGCTAGTGTAGTGTTAGTAGAACAGAAACAGAGTGCAGACCCGAATCTGTAGATCTTAAAGTAATCTTCGGACCAAACAAACATGACTGTAAAGATGACCTTCCCATAGGACAACATCAGTTAACAGCATTAAAAACCTCAAAAGGAACTAACCAAAAACCCACTAATTACACTAGTCTACAATAACTTTTCAAGTGGCACTGTTAAGCAAAAAACTGTCTTTACACAAATATCAACAACTGGTATTCCATCTTTCACACAACTAATACCAATTGCCATGTATATTAAAATAAATCAATTTTCCAACATTTTAATATATGTTCCCAGCCCAGTCCCATCATTCTCCTCAGAGCTGCCTTTATGTCATTGCATATGCTTCATGACGGAACTTGAGAACATCTGGAGTTGAGATGCATAGCTGTCAACCTAAGACTATAACACCGCATAACCCAATTGATCAATACTGAAAAATCTTGGATAAAATGAAGTTTCTCTTACCCGTTAGTACATGTAAAATCTGTCATAAAAAAATAAAGCAAACGATCTTAACCTGCTATGACTTTAGCCAATCCTAGAATTTTTCTTTTTAAACGAACAACAATAAGAGCTTTCCCCGAATGCATCACCCAATTTTTTCCAAGAAAGATGGCACTCAATCAAAGTAGGAGAAGATAAACTTACTTCGTGAATACCTGCAAATATACAAGAAAAAACATAAGTTCTATAATCAATATATAGTTCAAGAACAATAAAAGATCTAAAAGACAAACTTGAAATAGCAGAAACACAAATGCGTTAAGCCTTCTTGGCCTGTTAGAAATGTGGCATTGAATTCAAAGAAGGTTCGAAAATACAACGAGGCAACAGGTAGAAAACACTTTTGTTGTCACAAATTATACAAAAAAAAAATGATTGGTAAAATGTGGTATACTGAAACAATATACCTGGTAAAGACGATAAAAAGAAAAGGACGGCGCTTGCACCAAAGATTCTTAAGATAAAACCCCAGTGAAGTGCACTAAACATACATGTATTTCGCTCTTGGTAAACCGAACGAAGTGATCATAATAAAGGAAAGTAATGGCGCAAGATTTTGTCTCCGATTTATGATGAAGTTAGATTATCTAAGTTAACAGAGAAGACGAGAGACGTGACTTTTTAGAAACTCTCTACACACTTGCATCCCCTTCCTGGAATAAACCAGCTGCAGCAAGCTCACTTGCTCAAAACAATAAAGCTCAACACAAGAGCCATCCCGACTTGCCAGAACGCCTAGTTCAACAAGCCCCTTGCCAAACACCTTAACAACATGAGAAATAAAACCGAAACCTACCAAAGTGGGAGTAGGAATCGAAGTAGTAATCGGCGCTCGTCTTGTCACTACCGATAACGTGTTCCGGTGGCTCGTACATCGAATTGTCAATATTAGAGGTCTCTGCCATCTCTTCAATGGCTTCGTCATCAACACTCATTCTCGTCACTTTGACGTCCAAGCTACCAGTGTTGTTGCTCGCCGAGCTGTTCGCGCTTTTACCACTCTTTCGCCGGCCCATTGTTTTTCTCCGCTACTGTAACGCGAGGAGGGAGAGAGAAGATATATTGAGAACAATAAAGATGAGGATACGAGCTGAGGTGACGGACTTGGGACGGGATAGGCGCCAGTCTTCGAGCGAGGTTTTTGTAGGGTTTTGGAGAATTTCACGCGAGGGAGAGAGTCGAAACTTGCCTTCGGCTGTTTAATGCTTATAACAATATATATATGAATTACTATAAAGAGTTAGGGCTTCGTCCATGTCTTCATGGAAATAACCTACAATACGTCGAATAGTAGTTTCGGAAAACAGCGAAACATACTGTACATTACAGATCTGCACCCTGCACCGGGTCAAGCGCATTGAATTGAAGTTAAAACATGATTACACCGGAAGGGAAAAGTGTTCTGATCGGATCATAATGATTTAATCGGGTCCATCAGGTTTGGTCGGGTTAAAACGGATACACCCATCAATTGAACTACTGTGACGTCCACGCAAAATCTAAGAAAAGAACATGTCATATATGGACCCGGCTTCCTTTTCCTCATCTTTCCATCTACGTAAAAAATTCTCCCTGACACTGCCTCACTGGCGTAAGGGTAGTGTTTCAGCCTTACAGGATTGAGAATGAGACTTTAAATCCCAACTTGAAACCATAACATTCAAAACGGGGTAAGAAGCGCAATAATGTCTTAAGTTGATTTGATCCCATGAACTAGATAACATTCCAAGAGCAAGTTTTGCTAAGCTTTTTGGGACTAAAGGCTGCTTTTTGGATGAAAGAGTTCATCAGAAGAGCAAATCGTTCAACTGCAGCTAGATATGTGACAAATTATAACCGATTACTTTAGGATTCAGATGATTGACAATTCGAAAATTTCCGGTCAACACAAGGTTAACAGGCTCGTGTCTGAACCTAATTGTAGTTGAATAATCACAAATAAAGGTAACAAAAACAGAAACTTTCAGTGTGATATAATTGATCAAGATCTCCATTATGTCTAGTCATGAGATCTTGCAGTCTTCACACTCTGGCTGATGATCAGTGTCAGGATCTTCTCTGCAAAGAACATAGTGGTTCAGAACCACGAGTATTCATGCCTATTAAACTCAGAATAAGTTACTCTTCTGTACCTACCAGAACCAGCACAAGCAACAGGTCACATGAATGCAGAGATCGAACTAACATGACAAATAGAAATCGAGAGCCCATGAATTACCTTTACTTCTCTAGTCACTGGTGCTAATTTGAGATTTCAAAAGCCTCTTGGTTAGCACCATTTTGGCTGACAAATGTCTGATCCAACGGCCACGATTCCCCAGCCATTACAGCTTCAATTTCCCACGTCTCTCTAGGACAGTTGGTGAGATTTTTACAACCATTGGAAGTAACATGCTACAATTACAAAACCAGAAGATGATGTAAAGATTTCAGTTCTGTATAAAAAATTGAACGAACGATATCAAGCACCATGGAAAGTATAAAAGAGTGCACCCAAATTGAGGCAAATGCTGTTAAGCAGCATGTTTGTGCCGCATCAGAAAACAGGGACGCTTTGAAGAAAATTGCCTTACCACATCACTTTCAATCCGAACACCACCAAACCCTTTAAATCTCTGAATCACGTCAAGGTTAAAGAATTTTGCCGTATTTGAATTTTTCATTGCTGGATCTAACACAGCATCAATGAAGTAGCATCCAGGCTCTACGGTAATCACCTAAAGAACAGTTACAAATTTTACATAATAGATTCTCAAAGGCAGAGACTTTTGTAAACATTGAAATTCTCATCATTGTTATTTGTACAATGCAAAAGATAAAAACCATTGAGAATCTAACCATGTCCTCCTCAAGTTTTTCTCAGTCCTTAAAGCACTCAATCCAGGTTCTTTTGGCCTCTCCAATCCCTGCTCAAAGAGGAAAATTTAGGGCCAAATTTTTCATGAATAAAAAATAGGTGATACATGACAACAGAAAACAAATGGAGATTCAGAAGCTCGGGCATCAGAACTAACAGAAAGAAAACTAATGAATCTGTACCTTAGCATACCCCCAGGATCATGAGTATCAATCCCAAGGAAGTGCCCAAGACCATGAGGCATGAAGACAGCGCCCAATCTCTCAGCCATCATATCATCAACATCACTAAAACATTAAACAAAACGAAAAAGAATGATTATCTTCATCAGATTCTTGAAAAGCAGAAAAAGGGTTCAACGAGAGCCAGGAAGATGACAAATCCAGTATGACCTTGCCAATAGCCCATTTGCAGTAAGCACTATGAACAATTAAAAGAAATCAAGAAAAGAGTTGCTTAATAAAAAAAGAGAAAGGGAAAAGGAATGTGCAAAGACTAGTAAAAGGGAAGATCAGAACTGAAGAACAGTAGTAAAATCAGATTGAATCAAACTGTTCAAAAGAGTTACACTAGTACAGTTTCCAGGGAAAAACAGAAAAAGAAAAACCTTTCAACTGTACATACCCATTAATTAAGCCACCTTCCATCAATGATTGGAGAATAATGTTCTCCGCTAGCCTGCAACCATGAAGCTAAGCAGTAAGACAAAAAGCCAGTGTCCATGATGCACAATATTAGTAACAACCAAAGTTTGACACGATTGCCCTCCAGGATGATTGCTAAGTACATGAATAAACAAAATTCTTATGCTACCGAAAAATGAACATGACAAGCACTAGAAGTTAATATTGAAGAGTCATTGTGTTTTCTATAATCTCCTATAATTGGACAAGTCACAATTAATTTTTTAAAGCGATTTTATTAGGAAAAACTCTTCAAGGAGGAGAAGAATACAACAAGAGGAATACACATAACACAAGATAGAACGGAAGTGCCAACAGTAATATCAGACCTATTAACACCTAAGCTAGAAAATTCACCCGCCAATCAGAACCTCTAGGTCATCGCACCAAGAAATGTTTTAAGATGCTACAGAGATCTAGGTACTGAATCACAAGTACAGGAGAAATTTTCCAGGTGGATTCTTTCCCAAAACAAATTTATAGAGTCATGGCAACTATTAGATGAGAAGACAAATGTGGTGAACATAGTTCTAAAGCATCACGAAGGGCCCTCAGTGCAACCACTATTGATTCACACATGCAAAATTAAAAGTGAGACCTATACAGTACAAAAGGGTTCCTCCACCAGCAATTCCCAAGCTTCCACAAAACCTACCATCAAAATTTAGTTCATGGGATCCTTAAGGGGAAGCCGTACAAAGAGTGTAAGAGCTGACTGGAAGTTGTAACAGTTACACTTTTCAAGATATTTCTAATGAGCAGAACTATGTAAATGAAAGGTTTCAGAAAAGTTGCTCGTCAAAAGGAGGATGTAATGCACGGCAGTCTCCATGATACCACCAATATACTTTTGCTTGCACTCAAAGGTTCTTCTATAACATTCTTCCTACATGGTCCTGGTATATAACATGTGGTTCGACTCATCAAGTTCCCATTGAAATAGGATCTACACAAGGAAAAGCACTTGCCATTCGTTGGTTATTAGGGGCATCCCGAAAACGTCCGGGTCGAAATATGGCTTTCAAATTAAGTTCCGAATTAGTGGATGCTGCCAAAGGGAGTGGCGATGCCATACGCAAAAAGGAAGAGACTCATAAAATGGCAGAGGCAAATAGAGCTTTTGCACATTTTCGTTCTATTCTGGTTCATGGTTTCTCTTGGCTATATGGTTCATTTGGGGGAGAGATCGAACTTCAAGAAATAGTGAATGGTGTTATCAACACACAAATGTATATCTCCCCGGGAATTTCAATTGCGCTTATATTCATAGCAAAAAGCTAGTTCCCCAAAGCTGCTTCCGATCTTACCACATGGCATGTGCTTTTTCAATAGTTGAACTACAGGTGAATGGAAACTCAAATGAAAGCTAAACTTTAGAGCGAAGGCATATCAAGTTTACATTGCAATAAATTTTAACATAAAAGAATCATGCACAGCAACAAAATCTTAATGGTCCCAAGCTCTCAGCCTTCAAAACACCACAATTGTTTCTAAAACAAAAATGAATAAATAAAAATAAAGCCTTTTTAGCAAATAAAATCAAATGATATACGCTGAATTGATAAAACAAGATCAAATATCGGTCCCCCCGCCCCTTCTTATTTGGTTATATTTTGGGTCTGTGTCTCTTCCTTCTCTTGCTCCCTCTTTATGCTTTCCCATCACCACAATACAATGAAACAGTAACTACAGATGCTGCACAAGGGGTGGTAGATACTTTCTTCAACTGCAGGGGTTCCACAGCTACTTTTATTTCAGTAAAATAAATTTCTGTGTGCCAGTTTCAAATTCATTTTCAACACATATAATTTCATTGGAATTTCACTCAAGTGCAATAAGATATTAGAACCTCTATTGACACAATACACAATATAACAAACATTTGTGAACGTCTTAACTTGTGAATGAGGTTGCAGTTTAAATTATGCTAATTTTCTATATCTTTATGAACCCTCATCTGCTGTGGGTCCATTTTGCATTTTACTCGTCCTACTTGCTGCACCAACTGTTGTGGGCTTTCCATATTGAGATGCCAAGAGGAGAGGGAAGAGGAGGAAACATGAGAGAGAAGGGTGAGAAAACAAGAGCAAGAAGGGAGAAGAGAAGGAAAGAAAGGAGAAGAGAAGGAAAGAAAGGGAGAATAGAGGAGAGAGGAGAGGAGAAACGAGAGAAGTGAGAAGAGGGAGAATAAGGGTAGAGCTCAAGAAAGATGCATGGACAAATTTGGAAGAGAAAACAGAAAAAGGAGTGAGGGGTGGCGGGGTGGCGGGGTGGCGGGGGTGGCGGGGTGGCGGGGTGGCGGGGTGGCGGGGGGTGGCGGGGTGGCGGGGTGGCGGGGTGGGGGGGTGGCGGGGGGCGGGGTGGCGGGTGGCGGGGTGGGCGGGGTGTGGGGGTGGCGGGGTGGCGGGGTGGCGGGGGTGGCGGGGGTGGGGGGGTGGCGGGGTGGTGGGGGTGGCGGGGTGGCGGGGTGGCGGGGTGGGGGGGAGAGGGGAGAGGCGAGGGAAGCAAGATGAGGGGAGTGAGGAACCAAGGGAAGAGACCACAGGGGAGAAAATCGAGGGGGGAGAGAATTGGGGGGAAGGGGAAAAAGGGAGGAGATAAGGAGAAAAGGAGAAAAATCTGGCACTAGCTTGAAATTTAGTGGAAAGGAAGACTAATTAAAAGTTAGTCGAATTTCAAATATTAACTAGATCCTGAACCCCTGAAGTCTTATTTGTAATATTCAGATATCCTATGAGGATTAGAAAGAACCAAAATTTCAGATAGATATCCAAAATTTTGGAAGCAAGTCAGATCCGGATAAATTCCAGATCTGTTGACAGGCCTAAAAAGCCTACAACCTCCTCAAAAAGAAGAAAATAGCTCTCCATCAGGAACAAGCTGAATGAACTAGTATAAATAATGCATGTAGAATATTCTGTTGCTACAGGTGGAAATCACTTCTCCCAAAACACTAAATAGAACTTGTAAACCTGCAAATTTAGAACTTCATTTCCTCCTACAAGATAACTTGTTTTTACATACTATGTGCTTTTGTATTGAGTTTCCGAAAGCAAGCAAATAAATCATGCTTTAGTTAAAGAATGAAAAAAATCTCTTAATCCATACTTGTGCATGTCTATCCAGCTTACTCCAGGTTTAATGGTAGAGATAACTTCATTATGGGCCTTAAGGACTGCCTGCAATGCATATTCAATGTGAAGCAATAAGACCATCAACTATAGAAATCATTCTGCCTGTAAGGCATATTCAATGTAGCAATAAGACCATCAACAACAGAAATCAAGAATGGCTCAAGCTTGGATTGAGAAATTGCTTACGTTATAGATAAGGCGTTGATCACTTGTAAATTTACCATTAACCTGGGTCACATGCAAACACGTAATTTTCGACAGTGTATAGAAATTTATTGATTATTTAGCATAAGAACAGTTAACCAGCAGGACAAGAATAACATACGTAATAAAACCATGAATTGAACCAAATTGATTTTCAAACATCATTTCACATAAAATGTCCAGGTTGAACACTGCCAAATTATAAACTAAACAGTATGCAATAATTTATGGTTACTCACATCCAACATGCAAGTGTTAAATTCAGCCTGTAACTGGAAATACCAGTCAACTGACCCAATACATTTTGTTTCAAATCTTATTCGTACAGTTTCCTCGTCTTTTACGAAAACACCTAGAATCATATAAAAAAAACAATATCACTATTTTGGCAATTCTCTAAAGCTCAGTATTTGACTGTACCTTGGTACAGAAATGTCACTCCGCTTCAAGAAAGAGGTCAAAACCTACTATATTGCACGCAGGAAAAAACACTTTCTTTTTTCCCTCTACAATTTTTACTGTCTGTGCATATGAATTTGTTTGATAATGTAAGCCTAGTTCAGGGACTTGACGGGATCAGCCAATGGAGATGAATGTGAATAAACTCTGCAGTTCACATATGAACCACCAAACACTTCTTTGAATTTATTTTCTGCAAATCAACCATTCAACTTGCTGATTCCATCATCAGATATCAACCTCTATTGAATGGACCTATGTATTTGCCCAGGAAACACAGGATATTTTTATCTTAGAAGTGAAGTTCAGTTGGACAAAATATCAATTTGTTATACACTCACAGGAAAAGAACAGGTTATATCAGAACCATAAAAATGATATTCCGCTCCCATATCTAGCAATGCCATGTCACCTTCGCATAAGATCTGCATAGAAAGCCAACAAGATTACATGAAAAATTATTAGGAAATATAACCAGATTATTGCCTCAAAAAATTTTAAATTTCATAGTTTGCCTCTCAAAACAGATGACAATAGCAAATGATTTTATGCCAATGCCCTTAACCTGGAAATCTAAAATGGCATTGAACCAATCAAAAGGAAATATGCAGTCATGAAGCAGCAAATCAATTTATGCATAATCTGAAGAGAAAAAAGAAAGCGCATTAAACGGCCAATGTATTCCACAAATATTAAAGAAAAGGTGCAGACGGATGCTAAATTGCATGTTTACAGTACAGATTAAACTACCAACAAAAATAAAAACTAAACTAACACCGAGGGAAATTTTATTGCAGGAATTACAGTTGTTGACAACATTTTTTCAAGAGTGCTTTCAGTACAAACCTGAAGGCAAAACAGCAATCGATCAGCAATAAAGAAGGGGCCCTTACAATGAGAGGTTAGTGGGGAAACCCTCTCCTTTGCAAGAGAGAGGCAAGCTACAAGTTGTCCATGGAACATGGAACCAGGAGCAAACAACACTATCAGGTAAATTAACAATCTGAACCAAGGGCACCAGAGCCTCCAAGGTGCTACATGTCAGTTTATTATAATATTTATTTGTTTTCCCTTATTATTTAAAATTCTTTTGCCCACGATTCTCTTTAAAAACCAGGACAGTAAAAACATAGTAACAAATAAAAAAATAACTTAGAGCTACCAATTTGCAAAAGTCCAAGAGATGTGACAGGAAGAAGTAACACTTTCTCATGTATAACAATTTTCTTCCATACAGTTCTTTCACTATATAAATTTCAATAATCCTAATGTTTTATAGATTGCTCAGAAATAGGTCATCCCAGGAAGGAGAGGTTTAAAACTAAGTAATCAGTGATTAATACTTCAATGGCACTGCAAGAGGCATTAAGAGATTGAACCCCAGACTTCTCTCAATAATAACAGAAATACCAAATTAGAAAATGTCTACAAACCAGAACCAAGAAAATCAAATCTGGAGACAACTTATACAAACATCAAATACCCTTATTTTAATTTTCAAGTGTCCATTGACTTGCACATCAACAAGCGTAATTTAACATTGTTCACTAAATGCATTCTCAAAGAAATAATAAAAAATATAAGAGAATATAAAATAAAATAAGTGTTCACTAAATAGAAAACGGTAGTGAAATCTCTGAAACTTAAGCATGCCTATATGAGATTTTAAGAAGAACATAACTTCATCTTAACTAATACTGATGTAAAATTTGACAGTACTATCTTTTACATGCCAAAGGTAGAAACCATCTATTAGAGAGATTGCTGACAAAAGGACCTACAGCCAAAAGATGATCCAGGAATCACATATTTCCATAATCTCATAAAACACATGGCCCTATCTCCAAAATTTAGAGAGATTGCTTGTGCATACATTAAATCAATGTGGAATCTGATACGCAAGGAACCATTCTTGGCAAACGTTTTTCTAGTAATAACCGCTTATCAGTCATGATCTCAAGTTTATCATCCATTACAAATATTTTGCTCAGAAAATCAGTCCTTCAAACTAGATAGTGCCAGCCACTCCATCAAGTACAGAACATTCAATAATTCATCCATCTCTCCCTAAGGGTTAGAGAAGAATCCCCTCCACTATTAACTTTCTCAAGACAATCTGCTAGTTCAAGCATCTGCTGTCCGTGCACATTGACAGTTTTAGTGACAGCATCTTTCCTACTCTCACCCCTAACGCCCAGCAGGTTAAGTATGGATGGCAGCTCATTGGAGGGCGCCCGCGCACACACTCGCGCGCGCACACCACACCCACACCCACACACACACACACACACACACACACACACACACACACACACACACACACACACACACACACACACACACACACACACACACACACACACACACACACACACACACACACACACACACACACACACACACACACACACCACAGCACACACACACACACACACACACACACACCACACACACCCACACACCCACACCACCCACCCACCCACACACGCACCCACCACACACACACACACACACACACACACACACACACACACACACACACACACACACACACACACAGACATATATATATATATATATATATATACTCCAGGTTGCATGGGAATATGTAAGTCTAAAATACAAGAATCCTCACCCTGTCATTTGGAGCAGCAGCATGCCCATAATGAAGAAAAGAACTGCAAGGTAAATGGAAATTAGAACTTTGAAGCTCTAAGAGTATAGTTTCATTGAGAAGTAGAAATTGACTATACATGCAACCATATGTCAAAGAGAAGTTGTGTTTAAACATCTATTTGTTTTTTTTTTATTTTGAAGAGTTTGTTTTAGTGTTTAAACATCTATTGGAAAAGAAAATAATGACCCAGCCTTCTTGCAATTACAAACACTTTTGCCAAAACAAATAAAATATAAAAAACATAAAAAAAAAAACCACGGTACATTTAATTTGAATTACTACCATTTAAATGTCACCATTGAACTGCATTATGTACATAAGGATAGGAAATCGTACTCACCTGTTTTCACCAGTAGCACATATGCATGTGTATGAGCAATATCTACAGCCTCCATACATGTATACATGATGGAGAAATAGGCTCTCCAACTGATACTCTTTCATGCCTGCTTTTGTTTTACGCATAACCTATATGGGAGATATCATAAGATCAGATTAGTACTGCAAAAAAGAAACATGAGAGCATTGCAAAGGCCATGCTGAATGATTCCATACATCTAGATACAGATCAAACTTGAAAAACAGAGTTTGATTTAAAACTTCTTGGCCAGAAGCACTAGAATGAGGCTAAGTCCAAGACAACCTAAACTTGAATAATGAAACCATTTTATGTAAAACATAAAAAGAGTAATCTAACTATTTTTTTTTGTTTTGAAGAGTTTGTTCAGAAGAGTAATCTAACTATGACAACTAATTAATGCTATGGGCGAAGACAAATTAGTGCACTAAAACATTCAAATAGGACTCACACAATAACCTCTATAACCAATTGTTTACTTGTAACATGTTAAACCATAAGCACTTCCCAAACATCTGGTTATCAACTTCTTAACCAATTATATTGTCTTAGATCTTCTTCCCACGACAGCTACATAAGCAAAACTATTCTGAAAACTTCTTCAGAATACCTCCTTGACATTCAACAAAGACATAAGTGATCTTTCAGAAAACATTTCAAGTAATCAACCATGTATAATTTCAAGTTGAGAATAGCCCACAACAACTCATTTTAATAAGACAAAACACAACTAATCAATATTTTAACAGTAAAAAAATTTAATTAAAGGAAAAGAGAGATCACTGCATCTGTGTCCTTGGATGTAAAGAAACATTAAATAGATGCTTTGCAAATTCATTCTACGTAATGAAAAAGAAGAAAGTGTAATAAGCTTTTTTTTAGGGTTTGAAAAGCTGTTCTACATATGTCACCCTTAATCTACAAAACATTATGAGGGAGCATTATACCTCAATATGAGCCTCTGAACTGATATCATTAGCATACTGAATGAGTTCAAGCTCCATTTCTGACTTAAATATACGGCACTCAGTCAAAATGGGATGCAATGTACAGCGATCTGTTTCATATTTTTCCATTTCCTAAAACATCAAGAAAGAAGCAAATTATATTTTTTCAAACTAGGGGGCGCGGAGGGGGCTAGGGGAGGAGGGAAGGAGGAGTGGGAGGGGAAGGGTAGGAGGGAGGGGAAGGGTAGGAGGGGGGAAGGGTAGGAGGAGGGGGAAGGGATTGAGAGGGAGGGATTGAGAGGGAGGGATTGAGAGGAGGGGGGAAGGGATTGAGAGGGAGGGGAAGGGATTGAGAGGGAGGGATTGAGAGAGGAGGGATTGAGAGGGAGGGATTGAGAGGGAGGGGAAGGGATTGAGAGGGGGAGGGAGGGATTGAGAGGGAGGGATTGAGGGAGGGGGGAGGGGATTGAGAGGGGGGGAAGGGATTGAGAGGGAGGGATTGAGAGGGGAAGGGATTGAGAGGGGGAAGGGATTGAGAGGGGAGGGATTGAGAGGGAGGGATTGAGAGGGAGGGATTGAGAGGGAGGGATTGAGAGGGAGGGATTGAGAGGAGGGATTGAGAGGGAGGGATTGAGAGGGAGGGATTGAGAGGGAGGGATTGAGAGGGAGGGATTGAGAGGGAGGGATTGAGAGGGAGGGATTGAGAGAGGAGGGATTGAGAGGAGGGATTGAGAGGGAGGGATTGAGAGGGAGGGATTGAGAGGGAGGGATTGAGAGGGAGGGATTGAGAGGGAGGGATTGAGAGGGAGGGATTGAGAGGGAGGGATTGAGAGGGAGGGATTGAGAGGGAGGGATTGAGAGGGAGGGATTGAGAGGAGGGATTGAGAGGAGGGATTGAGAGGGAGGGATTGAGAGGGAGGGATTGAGAGGGGGGATTGAGAGGGAGGGATTGAGAGGGAGGGATTGAGAGGGAGGGATTGAGAGGAGGGATTGAGAGGGAGGGATTGAGGAGGGAGGGATTGAGAGGGAGGGATGGAGAGGGAGGGATGGAGAGGGAGGGAGGGATGGAGGGAGGGATGGAGAGGGAGGGATGGAGGGAGGGATGAGAGGGGAGGGATGGAGAGGGAGGGATGGAGAGGAGGGATGGATGGAGGGAGGGATGGAGAGGGGAGGGATGGAGAGGGAGGGATGGAGAGGAGGGATGGAGAGGGAGGGATGGAGAGGGAGGGATGGAGAGGGGAGGGAGGGAGGGATGGAGGGGGGAGGAGGGAGGGATGGAGGGGGGGAGGGATGGAGGGACCGAGGGGATGGAGGGGACCGAGGGGATGGAGGGACCGAGGGGATGGAGGGACCGAGGGGATGGAGGGACCGAGGGGATGGAGGGACCGAGGGGATGGAGGGACCGAGGGGATGGAGGGACCGAGGGATGGAGGGACCGAGGGGATGGAGGGGACCGAGGGGATGGAGGGGACCGAGGGGATGGAGGGGACCGAGGGATGGAGGGACCGAGGGGATGGAGGGACCGAGGGGATGGAGGGACCGAGGGATGGAGGGACCGAGGGGATGGAGGGACCGAGGGGATGGAGGGGACCGAGGGGATGGAGGGACCGAGGGATGGAGGGACCGAGGGGATGGAGGGGACCGAGGGGATGGAGGGGACCGAGGGGATGGAGGGGACCGAGGGGATGGAGGGGACCGAGGGGATGGAGGGGGGAGGGGATGGAGGGGTGGAGGGGATGGAGGGACCGAGGATGGAGGGACCGAGGGATGGAGGGGACCGAGGGGATGGAGGGGACCGAGGGGATGGAGGGGACCGAGGGGATGGACGGGACCGAGGGGATGGAGGGGACCGAGGGGATGGACGGGACCGAGGGGATGGACGGGACCGAGGGGATGGACGGGACGGAGGGGATGGACGGGGGAAGGGATTCAGAGAGAAGAGGATTCAAGGGGAGGGGAGGGGGGATTGAGAGGGAAAAGTTGACAAACCAAAATTCCCCTGATACAATTCAACACAAATTTCACAATCCATGAAAATGTAACTAACAGCAGAAATTATCAGAATTAACCTTTTGCTGACATTAACTCATATCAGCCATTTAGACACTCTAAAATGGATATACTACCAAATTGATCCGCCTAAGAGAACTTAGCACTTTAACCAGAAACAAAAATGGAAAAGGCACCTCAAGCTTTGCAGGTTTGGAAAACTTGTTGCTATCAGTATTAAGCCCGTATAAAAGAAACAATAACAGCTTTCCGGATCCTTGGTATTGATCATGAAGCACCTTCACCATCTGATCAGTGTAGTAAACCATGTTCACCATGTATCTTTGCTGCAAGTAAAACAGGATAGTAAATAATCAATGTTGAATTGAAAATCTTTAAGGCTGACTGAATATGGTAGTAGAATTCACCTTGAAGTAAGTTAAGGGCTTTATTTCTCCTAGCTAAACAGCATAATCATTAGACAACCTGGGCGCGAAAAGGATAGATTTTCCAGAAGCAATGTCCTTCAAGGGTTAAAGCACAATCAGTACATTTTTACCCACACAAAGAACTGAAAAAGCAGAGAGGCCCAGATGTGTCAAAGAAAAGAATAAAAGAAACATATACATATGAGAACAAAGTAATGTTGTGATTTTCTACCCGCAATGTTGTGATTTTCTACGCGAGTAAAGGAAGAAGAAAAAGAGAAGTGCATGAGAAGATCCTGTCCTCAATAGGACTCAATCCCCAATGAGACTCCTGAGTTTTATTATATAGGGTTTCTACATGCATTACATAAAATTACAACTTAGGCCACTCATAAGAGGCTCTGCGTGCACATGATGTTACATACTTTCTAAATACCCCCCCTCAAGCTAGATGACATATATCAAATAGTTCTAGCTTGTTGCAAAATTTATCATGCCAAGACCCCACCAAACCTTTGGTGAAAAATGTCTGCTCTTTGATCTTCAGTCTTCACATAAGGTGTAGATATAACACCAGTCAATACCTGCTCCCGAATGAAGTGACAGTCGACTTCAATATACTTTTATGTGCACCTAAAAAACCAGATTACTCGTGATGAACACAGCAGCTTGATTATCACAATCCATTTCCATAGGCACTGTAACACTAACCCCAAACTCCTGAAGTAAAGACTTCACCCAAATCATTTCTCAAGTTGTATGTGTCATTGCTCTATACTCAGCTTAAGCACTTGATCGAGCAACTATGGTTTGCTTCTTACTTCTCCATGTAACCAGGTTTTCACGGACTGTCACACAATTTCCATTTGGTGATTTCCAATTTTTTTTTTTTTAAAGCTGATTTCCAATCTCAGAAGTGGTGAAATTGCAAGAGAGTCTAGAAGCAGAAGAACACCAGTTCCCCCACCTGAGGCAGCATACAAACTAAATTTTGATGAATCCTCAAAGGGCAATCCAGGCCCTGCAGGTATTGGAGGGCTTATTCGAGACTCTAGAGGTGATATAACTCTCACTTATTCTGGCCCCATTGGTGTAACTGATTCCACCACTGCTGAAGTATTGAGCCTCCTACAAGGTTTGAGATGCTTTACTGAATCTCACCTAACCAGTCCACTTCATGTTGAAGTTGACCAAGCTATGACTGCTACATGTGCATGCAACAATAAAAAGATAAGATAGATTACAGAGTCTAAATGTCCTTCCCATAACTACAGAAAGTACTTGTGTAGCGTATGAAAAAGAAGGGATCTCTGACCTACCTAAAGGAATTCCTTTTGATAAACCGCTTGACAAAACAAAGAAAACAAAAGTGCAATTGGGAAATGGCCAATGATGCAGGTTGAATGCATTTACTTTATTATTCAAGCAGCTTGTTGCAACTAGATTAGTCAAGCTAAACTAAGAGAACAAATCGGCAGTCTTTCCAATCAAGCAAGCAACTAAACCAATTCCAACGATTGCAAAGACAGCAAAAAACAGCTAAAAGTATAGATTGCAGGATTGAGTGGGAAGAGCTTGACAGGTCTCACCGCTACAAAGCTAATGGGCAGCTTTGAAAAATTGCTACGGGATCTATGCTTTGCTACGATCTGCTGTGATACTGAAAGCGGCAGAAAGAAAGCTTAATGCAAGCGGCATAGGTAATCAAGAAGCAATCAAGAGCTGCAACCTAGTTATGGTGAATTCAACCCACAGAGAAACCAAGCATTGCTCTTTCGTTGGAAAAGCCGACATACTTTTCCTATCTCTCTGCTCTCCTCATACTGCCTTAGCGCATGAGCCCACCTATGGAGTCAAGCTGGCTCGCCTTAGACTTGTGGTGAAAGGCGTACTACCATCCCCAATGTATTTGGCATTATGTTTGGGGACATAATGAACCCGAATAAGTTACCAGTTCTTTGTTTGTGATGATGTCTTTGTACAATTTATGGATCATTGGATCAGTTTGCCATAAGACCCCCACCAACTCCTTAGGTGGTTCTTGAGTTGCTTGAGTGACTAGTGTGCCACAAGAAATTGGGCTTGAAGCTCGTATATAAAATAAATTTCAACTGACTCTAATTAGAGTGCCAGTCGCGAAGATTCTACTGTCAAGAAAAAGGATAGAGGGAACAACACCATGAACAATTTCACTAGTAGCTTGTTAATCTTTAGTTTTTCAAGGAGAAGCCTTCCACAAAAAAGCTAGCAATCAACGAAGGAAACCAGTTACTAGCTTTATTTCTTTCTAAACAAAGGCACAACAAAGCAAGATGAAAGCAATGTCCTCCTTGGCTGAATTGTTTAATTTCCACAGGAACATCAGAGGCTTCAACCCAGCCATGCAAACTGATCACAAATTAGAATTCTTCTCTAACGTGAACAAGAAAACAGCCTTGGCGTGTCTAATAAGCATAGAAACTGGAGAAGTAGTAGGATAGACAGGTCTTGTCATTTAGAGTATAACTCTCAGAGAAGCAATTAATTTTATGACAAATGGGCATGATTTACTATAAGAGGCATGATTTCCCTGCCAACCCATTTGAGCTCCTTCACTGCTTCTTATGGAGGTTTAGTCACTCCAGTCGGTTCATGGTCTTCATAGTTCCCTGTGTTTCACATGCACAGCTGCATTACCAAGTTAAGAGAGTCCAATCAGAGGCCTGCTGATCTAAGTCCAACTAGCAATTTTATCCACAGTCTTTGTGTTGAAATTCAGTTCAAACTCTTGATGTTAAGTACTTCTAACTTAGAACAACCCTAAATGCTATCTTGGCTTTCTTTTAACCACAAAATGATACTAATGAAAACTCTTGTTCTATCACGTTATAATCAAAACACATTTAACATCACAAACAACTAAAACATATGTTTGTACGTTTATCCAAGAAAAATGAACCACTATACTAGAATGAAAGACTGAAATAGATATTCTGGATGCAATTGAAATGAAGAACATAATAAAAAATATAAAACAAAACTTACTATTGCCCCAAAAAAACCAGGCTCCCTTACTCCAAATAGGTAAGCAAAATAACTCTCTTGCCTGTAACAGCATCCAATATCACAGTTACAAAGGTTAAACAGGAGGGTAGAAAGAGGGAAATTTCTAATATGTAGTGCCCTTTTGGTGCACAAAAAAGTGAACAAGGAGCTCATATCCTATTCGAGAGGCTATTTTTTCACACTACTGAGAGCAAATCAGAGAAATAATGCACTTTGAAGACATGCCCCTGTATGGGATAGAAGCTTCTATATGCACTACCATTCATATGAAAGCTTCCACATCATATAGAGCTCTGGATCTGGCGACTCGGCGTAAACATAAATTCTACGGACAAGAAACCTGCAGAAGGCTTATCTGTGGTGCTCGTGTTCTTGTAGAAGCACCATATCATTGATTTTTGGCTATATATATGAGGTGGATTCTACCTTTACTCCTCATGGAAGAGACCAAATTTCATCTATCAAACGAAAATTCACCTTCCAAGAAGTCGAGTGAAGTTGCTGAAACATTTGTAGGTGGCGGATCCTAATCTTATATCGATTATGGCAAATTCATCTCCAGGCTCTCTTTCCCAAGGTGATTTACTTCAGCTGACATTTTCATGCAGCATACTTAGATGTATGAAAAAAAAAAATCGTACGAAATACGCCGATCACATGACATCGGTCTCATAAGAGATGAGACGACCACGTAATACAAAAATACACTGATAACAATAATGGTTTCCCAGAAGTTCAATGAGAAACCTGAAGAGTATTGCATGATCAGAGCAGTAGCGTGTTTGTTCCTCTCCTCCCTATCGACAAAAGACACGCAAATGTAACTTAAACACGATTATACACAATAGAGAGAGAGAGAGAGAGAGAGAGAGAGGAGAGATTGCCAGCCCGAGTAGCTACTTGGAGGAGAACGAAACCGTGGAGGGGACGACCTAATGCAGTGAGGTGTTCGCGGAGCGCACGTACGAGCTTTGATCGATTTAGGGCGTGGAGCTCGAAGGCGATACTGGGCGGAGAACGACGAGATGACATCGCCGGAGCAGAAGCAGCAACGTCCATGTCATCGAACCAAGGGCTCGTGATTGCTTATTTCGCCTGCATGATATTCTGTTTCAAAGCGTGAGGGGGGATATGACCACCAAAGCTCGCGGGGATTCAGCTGCTTTGAACAGTGGAAATTTAATTAGTTTTTTGCTTCTTGCAAAAACCCCGCATTAACTCCATGGCTGATTCAGCGGCGGCAGCGTGAATCGAGATCAACAAAGTGAGTTAAAATAGAGAGAGGATTTTAACTTCAGAAATCGCCAATACGTGCCCCTCGGAAAGCACATGATTCCTACCAATAGGTTAATAAGATAAGATTTTTTTGTTATGACTGCGATCATTAAGGCTAAGCAATTTACAGAGTCCAAGAACCCCTACTATCCTGTACGTACCAAGAGCAGCGACAAGAGTTCCACAATACGCAGAATGCCTATCGAGAATCGAGATTGAACTTCGTCAGTGAATTCTATATTTTGGGAACTCAGTTGCGCCATCATACGCAAGTGAACAGGGAACAAAGCCAACATCAAACTTCGCTAACTGGGGTGGGAACGTCAAATGGCCGAAAAACATACCCGATAGACCAAACAACTAGCGATGAACTTTACCCCACGGACATCTCCAGGAAGGACTAATAATCGATAATGCTCACATTGCTTGTTCTCTTGTTAACAGTTCGCTTTGTTCTTTTCTGTCAATATTCTGCAAAATACAGGGTAATCTGTCTCCGCATATACTTAGTGAACCCAGAACAACAGAATAATGTAGACTACTTTTATTTAAAACAAACACCGTCTTATTCATGGAAGCCAGTTATTCATCTCACTTCTTAAATTTACAAATTTTGTGGCTGTCAGATAAACAAAATATTTCCCCTCCGACCTATGAACCAAAAATTACACAACATAGTTCCCCCTCAATTCAGACCTTGTGGCAATCAAGCTCTTGATTTAAAAGAGCCCGGCAACTCTGTATCATAAAGAAAACTGGTTAGCACAGACAATGATAACAATCATTATAGACTCAGGTGCAGCAATTTGCAAGCCCCACGCCCCCAGGTGGCATTATAGATGTACAAAAACAGAGTGCCCTTCCCCATTCTAATCACAGGATTTGTTTTGGTTGTAGGAGAACTACAATCACTTCATTTTCCACCTAAACCCAACACAATAAGAGAAAGGAAGTGAATCTTCTCTACAAAGAATCAGATTAGAGCTGCCTGCCCGGGAACAAAACAGTTTTTGACTTCCTCGTGGTTTTCCGACAGCCTCTCTTGACCCACCGATATGAGAATGAGATACAAATTAAAAATGATGGACGCTGGGGGCTCTGATGAATGAAGTCTCCACCGCACCTCATGGCTGCAAGAATAAAAGTGACGGCCTTCACTGACAGAAACTCAAAAACTTGCAAACTTGCCAAGCAACCACGTTTGTCCTTTGCTGCTCTGCCAAAATATGCTATGCATAATACATGTACAGACTATTTGCAGCAGCGCAGGCAAGTGAATTCTCAGTTGGGTGCCATGCTAGGTGAAGCAACTTAGTTGTAAAATCATAAGCATTTCCATTTGCGTCAACACCTGGACTTTCCGCTCCTGAATGTTATGTTCAAACACTATCAAACGTCACCAAGAATAGCTAGAATTGGTGTGGAGAGAAAAAAAAAACACCAAAAAAAGTTCAAACTAACCGCGTCTTACTACACGAGTGAGACTGCTTAGAGATCTAGAAGGCCTTGAAGGGGTCTGTACTTGTCTCCTATTAAAAAAGACAAACACCACAGTACTTGAGTATATATGTTATCAATACATCAAAGAATTTCAAATCTTACAGGGACGACGTTAATTCCAAACCATCACTCCAGGAAAATATACCTCATAGGGTTTTTGCTGGCTTCCAAAGTTGTGGCCTCACTGCTGCCAGCAGTGCAACCAAATACACGAAACAAATTGCTGGAACCAAATTAATACAGTTAGGGGTCTGCAGTTGAGTTCTACACACAAAACTGTCCAGCAGAATTTAATTTATAAGGCAAACCTGTAGGAACCCGTGGCTACTCGAAGTCCATCTCCACTCAAGCAGCACTCAAACTTATCAAATATTGAGTCATTCTCATATAAGTCACAGAGCTGTGGAAGATAGTGAGAAATCATGATTACAACAACAGAAAGGACACATACATAAAGTGATGGGGAGAGGGAAAGAGAGGAATAGATAGCAAGAAACAGACAAATACAGACAGGCTCACCTTGGGCCGTAAATATTCGTGGACCTGGAAAGTCGCAACAGGACCAGAATCCATATTTATGTCCCATAGCTGGGAAAGCAAATCACATCATAATGTCAGGAACCAGATTGAAAAGAAGAAATTTTACAAAAAGGTTTTCATTCGAACACATTTATATGTAAAATGTGAACATATACTTATAATAGAATTAAAATACTTAAAAGCTTTTTAAATTTAAGTAAATAAAAATATTTTTTTCTAAATATTAATGTTCACATCAATAGTCTGTCATATTCTAGATAAAAATTTACACTTATAGTGCAACATAGACAATCAACCGTTAACTCAATATTCTAGATGTGAAGTACTTCACAGTTTATGAAAAAATCAAAAACCATGGAAATGTATAGATAATCAACCATTATACCAACAGAGGAAAAGAAAAAGATAGACCTTAAGAGTCATATAATCCCGACTAAGGATATATCTCCCATCTTTTCCAAACTTGATATCAGATATAGATGCAATTATCTCAGTAAAGAACGATCTTGAACCTGGTGTCTCCATTTCCTCAAACCTGTAACCAAAGAAACCAAATAGCTAGAGCTGAAGGATGAAATGGAAAATTTAACCCCAAACAAGAAAGCAGACTCAGTATTCTACGTCAATTATATGAGACTTTAACGTTAAAAGATGACCTCATATAGGAAACCAGAGAACTTACAATTTGGCATGACCATCACATAATGCTGACTGTCGCATGTCAATTAGCCGAATTGAACCCTTGGAGCTACTATACGCAAGTGTGTTACAGTGTGTAGGGTGGAACTC
Organism: Aristolochia contorta; assembly: GCA_022405105.1. Taxonomy (NCBI): domain Eukaryota; kingdom Viridiplantae; phylum Streptophyta; class Magnoliopsida; order Piperales; family Aristolochiaceae; genus Aristolochia; species Aristolochia contorta. Next base: position 10,128,918 of record CM039666.1, on the reverse strand, counting down.
GGCAGATGTAATCACCTCTGAAAGTTAACGATAATGGAATAGAAGTAGTTAGACTGACCAAGAAAACCCACAAGCATCATATATAAATCCCTAAATGCGACAAAATCTTTTTGAAAAATCAAGATTGTACAGGTGCAGCTTCATCCCAAAATGAATAATAGGAGGCATCTTCCCAAGTAATAGGGACAGGATTTTCCTGGTCTCCTGAAACAATGAGGAAATTCATTACCCTCTCTGTCATCTTTGAGCCTTCTTTAGTCTTATGGCTCCTATAAGTGGAAAACTTAGGGTGGTGGAGGTCAAAGTATGAGAATGCCTTCTGAAACCATGTCAAAGTTGGATCTAGGTGAATCCCAAAATAACTGCTGAAAGTAGAAGGCCACTTCTCAAGAAATAAACAAAAGATATATCCCATCCAAGATCCAAATGGAATTATTCTTAACAAGATAAAAGAACCGGTAAAGGTATCAAAATGAAGACAACTACATAAACAAATATATCAGCATCATAACAAAAATCAGTCCACAACAAACTATACATACAATAAAAGTATAAATTTCACAAGATGGAACTAATGCCACACGAAGTGATACAAGATATCATGCCAAACTTCACAAACATGACGGTCAGTTCTGACGCCCATAAGTGACCTCTGTGCTGCCCCTTCTGAAAACTTACTGTAAACATGAGTGCATCCACCTAAAACTATACACAGGCATTACAAATATGTACCAGTTAGATCCTCCATGTTGGCAGGCTTCACATCAACAATATTGAAACTCTGATTGCTAATCTCCAAGTTCCAAAGGTTTATTCGAAGATCATCAGCCGATATAAAAGTCTCCCCATCGCTGGAAATTATGGCAAAGTAGCATACACATTAGGTAATGTTTGAAGCAGAAAAAGTTAAGACTCATATTCAAATGTGAATAAGGGTATACAGATGCAAAAACCTTAACCCAATGGTTAAAAGAGCCTCACCAACAATATATATGTGCTCAATATACATACATACAAATACAATGAAAACCATGAGCAGATAAAAGTCATAGAAGAAAACAGATATGAACTTCAGTAGCACTGTCACTTGTATAGAATATTAAGGATCTTTCATATTTGCACTTCCTTCAAATAGATGAGGCCTAAGCTGTGAAAGCACAAATGCCAAAAATCTGGCAGCAAGAAATGTTAATGGCACCCATCATTTTTTTTTACAGACATGAGACTCATTTATTTAGAAGGGCAAGAAAAATGAAATACAAATTCACAAACTACTTAAAAATTAAATTAAATAAAGATAAAGAAACGAGAGAAGGTTCTAGCACAACAAAGAAGAGAGAACTCAGTGCACAATTTTCATCCATAAGAGGCAGATAGTTTGCATAAAAGAGGCTAGGACATTACCCAAGATAGTAAATACCTGCTTTAGAATTACAAGTGACCTACCAGATGTTAGTGAAAAAGGATCATTTAACTGAATTATTAGATTTATTTAAGCAAGTAAGCAAAATCAATTCATTACCTAGACTCTATAATACAAGAGAGATGAAGGAAGATGCATCATCACAAAGTTATAATAAAAGTTGAGATCAAGTTTGGTAGGCAAAGAGAAAACATGTGTCACTAGAGGAGAAAGCTGATCTCAAAACAGCAGTTCAACAAAGCAATGCATGCCGAAGATACAGAATTTTCAGAACATGAGCCCTTGCAAGAGAATTCAATGCTATTTGTTAGTAAAACAATTAAAGCAGATCATATGCTACTAGAATCATAAACTTCTTGAAACAAGAAGAAAAACACAAAGGGCATTACCATACAAAAACTTGGGAAACGTAATACAAAAAAAAGAGAAAAAATCGGCATAAGGTGCCAAATTTAGATACATGGCAAATCAGGCAAAATAATCGGACCACACCTGTTATTTGAAATCGAGTTAATATGATAATCATGAGCATGAGCATATATCCTCCGACATCTAGCAACAAGGCTCGTTTCATGGCTTGCTACCTACAAAAAAATAAATAAATAAATAACACACATTATTAGCACTTACAACTACATAAATATGTTAAAACATCATAATACAAACTCAACAATTGTTGTAAAGAGAAATGCACAAAATACCAAGCATTTCGTATCAAAAATATACACAGATATACATAAAAGGTGCTCGAAAATGGAAGATTTATATGACTTTTATTTCCATAAACATCAACACTCTGAACTGGTTTTGCCACTCTGGAGGAATGTTTGATTTCTTCATATTGGTGTTTACCAACATGTCAAGTTACAAATCATAGCAACTCACAGCATCACAGAAATTGAGTAGATGCCTAGTCGGGCAGAAAAGCTAAAAGAGGCCTTGGCCTTGGTATTACTACTGCTGTAACATTTTTTTTTTTTTTATTTCTTGTATTACTACTGTTGTAACATTAGTGCACCAATTTGTTTTCCTCTCTAAATCCCAGATTTCTATAACATTAGTGTACCAATAAAATTTTTAAACTTAATAAAACTTTCACCATTTCAAAAAAAAAAAAAAGTTACAAATCAAGTTCATCTCCTAACTTTCAAAAATATAAATAAATAAATAAACATCAGCACTCATTATAGACACAAATCATGGACAAAACGCAGAATACTGATGAGATAAAGCACGTGATATGGCATAATTGATTGACATTCCTAACCAACAATTAAAAAATCTATCCACATATGTCATTCTTTTAAATTTTTTTAATCACTTACTAAGATATCTTACTCAAAATGACAAATGGGAGCAAAGTTACCAAAGGCAGGAATTTATCTTTTAGAACAATAAAAGATGATGGTAGGCAGAATGGACTTTCTACAAAAAACATATCAACACTGACTACCAAACACACTATCATCGATGCAAGAGAAGGGGCTTAGTACGACTTACCACTGGTAAACGCAGCGAAGGGATCCCCCCTGCAGGGAAGGAAAAGTCATTGTTCAAACTATTGTATGGCCTCTCTGAACATCCACCATTTGGGAGAAATATCTTTGAGCTACCCAATGCACTTGAACCTGCAATATTACCATTTCCTACAACTTGTGAAGGATCCAAATTCATCTCACTTATTCTCTTCACCTTCTTTTCCTGAACCTGAAACAAAAAGAAACCAGCACAGACCACAAAGGGTTAATAAAAACCACATAATAGTAGCAGTTACAGGAAAAATTCGTCCAAATTTTAATGCAACTACAAACGAAAAAATTAGACTAAACCCTAGTTTTATTTGTTCTCAGATTCCACTAACGATAGCTTCCTGCCGAATGAAATTCAGTCGACTTTTGAAGAAGGTAAAAGAGCACTTTTTTTCTGATTACTCTAGAATAAATCCAGTACTATATGTTGAGAAAGAGAAATCACAAATCCAGGTAGGTTCTAATGTATGGAGAAGAACCAGAATAAGAGAGCAAGCCAAAGAAATAAAATAAGGAAATACCATAAAAAGGCTTATTTGTTAGAAAACAATAAACACGAAAATACTTTAATCAAAAAAGAATAAAAAATAATAAAACTATATATCAGAAAGGACAAGAACTACAATTCATAGAATATCTCCCACAACAAATTATTCTGAGACTAAAAAGGTCAAACAAGATGGCAAAGTGATTTCAACTAATTCATATCATAAATTCAGGCACTAACATAAAAATAATAATAATAATAATAATAATAAATAAATAAATAAGTCCTCATTCTCATTAATAAAAAAAGGAGCCAAGCATAAGGATATGCATATCGAAATTCGCAAGTCCTCATTCTGTTTTAATGGGAACCAAACCTTCTCAAAGCTAAGCTTCAGCCAGCCACTAGTGGATGTGCCTTGCCAAGGGAGGACCTCTTGACAGTATACCAAATCCAATGAATCGGCTAAGCTATCCATCTGTCTCCATTGATCACTAAGCACAACTGGGAGAAAAAAGAAAATGCACTGCCCAAAAGAGGGTGCATTACATAATTCTTCAATCATGATCATGCAAATGCCATGAGTAAACCACTACAGACGTATACAACAACATTCTCCCAAATTTTTTTAACGCTGAGAGGTTTTTCTGACAAAGAGAGGAAAAGGGTAGCAAAGTAGATCCTCCCAGATTCAACAGTGGCTACAGATAAACTGCAGATATAAGTTGAACAACAAGACTGAGAAACCATACTGGTACTCAAATTTCATAAAAGAAAGGTACTTAAAGAATAGACATTGATAACTGTATGGCCAAAATTTTCATTTTCATCATCTACAAATTTGTGTATAGCCCCTTTTCAAGCTAATGTAATTTAAAAAACTGACCACTTTAACACATACTAAACTAAATATGTGAAAATGTAGGGGTTCCAGCACTATGAAATCTGCCTGTGTCATCAGTTTTTTGTAAGCATAGTATAAGGTCATAGTGCAATGCTCAAAGGGACTCAAGCAAAAAATCCCATGACCACAATAATAGCAATATCTAAGATAGCAGTCCTCCTGATGCTCATTATCTCTAAGACTTCTTCAAAAATATCAGTTTCATACACCTAAAATAAGACTTCAATCTGGACTTTTTTAATCATAATAAAAAGAAATGAAAATATTGTTAGGGTAGGATGCCAAATCCAACCATCAAGCCAAAACTTTACCTAAGTAACTTTACTACATGAAACCAAACACTTGGAATAATTTTCATAAGTTTGCAAGTGGATTTCCATAAACTAGGGGTGAAGCAGTTACCACTAGTTCTTTTCGAGGATCAGTGAATATTGTAGTTACAAACTGCCTTATTTTTATAAATCAATTACACGTTTCCACACACACTGGACTCCTTTCCCCCACTGCAAAACCAAGAACTCACACTAAAACACCCCCTCTAAACGAGAGAGAGCGAGAGAGAGAGAGAGAGAGAGAGAGAGAGAGACAGAGAGAGAGAGAGAGAGACAGAGAGACAGAGAGAGAGACAGAGAGCCCACTAGATCCAATGAGATGCTTTTGCATGTAACTTTGTTCCAGTTAACAAGACAGCAATGAAAGAGTGAAACATATCTGATACTACTTGGTACCCTTCAGAGGATGCAGTGTTCCAGAGAAAACGCCATGAAAGAAATAAATTCCACTTGCCTAGCTTATCGTTGACATAGAATGGTACTTTGTAACTTTTCATCATAAGCAAGTCAAAATATCCTGCATATTGTTCCAGAAGGATAGACAGAGTACATGGAAGTCCCATACATTTCTTTTATTTCAGTACTATTTTGAGGTTTAAAGGATATAATTGTAAACAGCCATTTTAGTCATTAGTGTCAGTAAAAGGAGGTAAGGTGGTCAACCAGAACCCTGACATATCCAATTCTAGTAGCACATTTCCTCTCTCGCCCTCTCTCTAACGTCCTCAATCTCTCTCTTTCTCCTTCCATCTCTACTAATTTCACACTTATAAATATACTGGCATTGATTACCATATTACTATCTCAGTAAAAGCATCCCTCGTGGACCTTGAAGCCCACTTGCACTGGACTTATTTCTATAGCTAGCAAAAACCATTCCTTGACAAGACACCAAAAGCAAGAATTGTAATTGTTTAGCCTTTAGGCCCATATTGGATCTCGCCCTCTTTCACAACCACCATAAAAAACACTCATGTAGAAATAATATATGATAATGATGGTAATATTAGATCCACAAAGAACCTCTCAATTTACTGTAATTCAAGACACCATTATACAGAACACCATGTTTAGGCTTCTCCAACAAAATTGTCCTCCATATATGGATAGCTCTTGGCTGCGATAAGGTTTGGCATGTCACACTCCTAACACAGTGCATAACAGGTTTGCCTCCCAAAAATACCACCTACTTGCCCACCTTGACCACCTGGTGCATCAAACCAGCTTAGCCAGCTCTGTAAAAAATCTGTAATTCCAACTTCTCCCAGCTAACTTTACAGATTATGTGGTTTTTACATGTTTTAAAAAACTAAAAGAATCTAATCAAAGATGGGGGTTTATTTGAACAAATTCCATAGCTAATCATTCTTCTAAATTCTTTCTACTTGACCCCTTCCCATCGCCATATGGAACAAGACAGGCAAGTAGATATCCAAGCCCAGCCTACAGCAAACCCAAGCTTATAGGATTGAAGGTTTGAGTAAAATTCAAGAAAACTGAAAAAGCAAATAAGCACTCCTCAACAAAGTAAAACAGCAGCATCACAAAAACAATGATCCACACTTCTTGGCTCACTAGTAGTGTTAATGGCATCACTAATCGAAAGATAGACAAAAAAATGGCTTTCACCAAATCAGTCATTTTTTTTTAACAATTTCTGTATTCTCTTAGCTCAAATGCTTCAAAAAGAAAAGGAGGAAAAAAAAAGACATTGTAACATTGGCAATGTATATGTGTGATACCTTCCAGAATTTAATTGTTTTGTCATTGGTGGAAAGGAGGAAAAGTGCACCATTGGCAGTCTGGCACCATCTAATTTTGTTGATCTTCTCCTCGATTTCCAAACTTTTCAGGTAGTCGAACTGAATAACAACAAAATTTAAGCCACAGCATTAACATCCCCTACTCTAACTCTCCGTAATCAAGATCATGAAAACACATACCAAAACAGGATCAAGTAAAAAGAAGAATACCTCAGGTTCATGACTCTGAAATTCTGTTTTATAACGGAACTCAGGGTGCCTACTAATTGGATAATCCATCCTTTCTAGATCTCTTCGATGACCGTGAGCCTAGGTGACACATTGGAACACATGTAAACATTCAATAAATGAAGATAAAAAAGGCCTAAAAGTACTGATAGAAGTCATAAAAATAAACATACATCTCTAGTATCTGTCCGTTCAAATAGAACCACCCGACCTCCCCGATCTCCAGTAGCAAGGTGATCGCCAGACTTATCAAACTCAATTGCAGATATTATGTCCACTGCAGGAAACAAGGAGCACATAAGCCTGAAACAAAGCTTAACATTGACTTCAGCCAAACAGGAAAACACTACTCAGATTATAAAGAAAAGATGAACAGAAGCATTGAAGTGGGTAATGAACCACGGCTATATGAATATCTCACACATTTGGAATTTAAAAAAAATAAAAAAGTACTAGCATCATAAATGACCTCATAAAAAAATTCAAAAGTGAGTTATGCGATCAGCTTAACAAAGAACCAGCAATGGATAAAACAACTTAACACCTGCATTATTTTTAAATATGAAAAAGTTATTGACAAATTTACTGGTGAATGAAAAAGAATCAGAACAATGTATTAGACTATAACACATATGTGACCAGAGGTGAGCAGCACAAGGAATATGCATCCAGGAATATCAGGCATCTTCAATTATTCCTACAGTGCAGAACACAATCAGCTGAATAAATCTTTAATTTTTTTTAAAGCAATTACTTTCACGATGTAACTAAATCCTAACAATAAGTAGAAACAAATGTATGAGAGTAACTTTCTTCAGCGATAAGTATATCAAGAAGCTGAAAGCAAACTAAACCCGAATTTTGCCACATACAGAAATATACAAACATGGCAGAAACCCAACATATGCTAGATCCAATCACTGGGTACATATGCCCAACATGAATCCTAGAGAATACAGAGCTAGGTCATACTTAAAAATAAACTTTCTCTAAAAGGTGAATGTAAAATTTCATTCAGAAAATAAAAGGTTACAGCCAATCCTCTAAAAAATGGAGAGAGAAAAGAAAAGCTTGAAAACAAGTAACAAATATATCAGCAAAACAGTAATAAAAGAAGACAACAAAACAGCAGCTCGGGTACAGATCCAAACAAGAGCATCCAGCATTTCCCGATGGCAAGATGATGGAGGGAAATGATCTTTCCAGCAGGCCATCAGCAGCAGCATTTGCTGCCTTGTAAATAAGCTGCCAAGACAAAGTAAAGGTCGAAGCTCTCTCCGTGATTTTTTCAAACAACTGAACCAGCCTCCAAGTGGCCAGGATCCCTTTTTGCACTAGCTACTAACAGCAAAGAGTCACTTAGAGATGAAAACGCCTCTTCAGTAGCAATGCATTTCACTTGGAGAGCGGAGGAACCCACATAGGTACAACCTGCTTCCTCCAACTGTGATAGAATAAAGCCTCCAAACCAACAGGGCCCAAGCATACACAAGCATTGCCATCAAAATCGAAATTTATCTTCAGAGTGCCAACTTGAAGTGGAACAACCATGATGTGCGGTTGATCTAAATCAACCAACAGTATGCAATTTTCTTTGTGAAGATACAGAAACTCACGGAATTTTTTTTTTCCAGTGTGGAGCCAAAAAAAAGAACAGCAAATTTTGCACTTCCAACTCAAAAATCAATTTCAACAAAGATTCGCACCATTTTGTAGGTTTCCATGCACCCCAAAATTAAGTAAAAACAAATTCACATATACAAATATACATCTATTATACCTAATAACACTTTTTCTTTTTTGCCTGCACTCTGTTTAGTTCCTAGTTTGCTGGTGGTGCTCCTCCCTCTCTCATCTAATGAAATATTATGCTCCAAACAAAGTATATATATGACACATACAGCTCTGTTCAAGAGCAAAGTGTCTTCAGGTTGCATCATTAAAAGTGCAACCAGTTAGTAGCCTACTTGAAACACATGCGAAACTCAAAGCCGTATGGTACGGATAAGAAAGAACTTCGGGTAGGAATTCGGCAGCTTGTCAGGTCGCACGCATCACAAATACTTTGCAATTGTTCATCCGAAATCCAAAGGTGAAATGGTTAAAAGCCCAGATCTATCTTCAATTTTCTCAAACCGTTGATCCATGACAAAGCCAGAAAACCAAATTACACAAACGCTATCGACCTCATTTCAACGGTTCTCTTCACTGTGTATTGCCGAGAAGATGGTTTATTACTCCGAGTTGTTTTCGCGAACAACCAGAAAACCCCCCTAGAAGTTCATCGTTTAAAAAAAAAAACAAAAAAAACAAAAGAGAAACCTGGCAACGCATGATCAAAAAACGGATCCACTGATTTGAAAAGCGAAAACAAATAAATACGCATTGACCGTTCGCGCTACAGAAACCCTACCAGCGATCGCAGATAACTAACCACTAAAAGCTGATCATTGCACGGATCGAGCACATGGAGAGGAAAGTCATACCTTCCTGGACTTCTTCTCCGGCAGCGCGCTCCCCAAAAACCTGCGAGAATTTCCACTCCAAAGACGGCGGCGTCTCGGCTGCAGGGGCAGCATCCGCATCTACCCCGCCGTTCATTTTCTCCGGAGAAATCGAGCAGCAGAATCAATCACAAAGCATCAGAGATCAACAAATTCCGATTTCCTAATGGAAGATCATCCCCGCCGATTACGTTGAGAGTTTCGTCGGAAATTCGAGTGTTGCGTCCTCCATGAGACAGATGCAGCGAGGGCGATGGCTAAAATCGAAGGCTTATCAACGTTTGAGCAAGGTACGGTTTTGTTTCTCGTTGGTGGAAGCCAGGAGGAAAAAATGAAATGGAATGTAATGAGAAATAACACGGACAGAAGAAACCCAAACACACATCCGCCCTAGGCCCCTACCTTACGGCTCGGTTTTAATATTAAGACTTCTGTGGAAATTAACAGAGAGAGATGGCAAGGTAAAAAACTAAAAAACTGAAAAGAAGATCGTTGATTATGACCTGAACGTCCCCACTTTTACGATAATTACATTAAAGTGCCTCCGGCTCGAACGGAACGATCCTGGTCCACTATTTTGTGGGCCACCCAACCATTTTCCGTCAGATCGAGCAATTAAGCTGAATAGCACCACGGGCAAGGATTTAAGCACATAAACAAACGTACTCATATATTGAACAAACAGTCCGTGATCGAAAATTGTTGTGAAGCCGCACCGAGATGTTCAAATAAAAATGCTTATTCAATGAGCATTAGAGGGGATCATATATAAATAAAAGAAGATGTTAATTGAACTTATGCACGCCGTACCTATTCCACTTAAATGTTAATTTAAACCATGGATTTAATATTTTTATCCTTTAGAATATAAGATGTACTTTAGATATTACAGGTGCAACTTTTTAAATAAAAAAATTTATTTTGTTTTCATATTTTCCCAAGATTAGGAATGCAAAAGTTATATTTAAAAGAATAATACTAGTTGCATTTATATATTGCATCTAAACTATTGATGTCATATACTCATTTTTAAAAAAAATAATTTCCTCTATATTAACGTGTATGTGCATCCACACGCATTGCAAAAGTATAAAATGATCTGCAAATCCGTGCTATTGCTCCTTATGCAAGTGGGAAGGGCGAAAGAAATGGCATCTCTGTATTAACTATTAGGTATTGTTTAAAACTTTTAACTCGTTGAGCTGGAATACCAAATAGAAACATAGAAGAAAAGGGTTAATTATTTTCTGCCCACTGAAAATAATGAAATTACCCTACCTAATCCCGTTAAGGACTCGAAATCTTTCATTATTTTTACATAAAAGATAACTGCGGTGCCCTCTCAAATCTCGATGCTTGATACTATACTACAGAAGTCATTATCTTGGTCGATAAACCGGACTCGACTTTATTCCTCTTCCGCTTAATGACTATTGAGTCGTTAGTTGGGTCAATCAAATGTTAATTTTGCTCTACGCAGTTCTAGTTGCTTTCGAGCCAAACGCCGAGTTTAATCAATTGGTCGAGTTAATTATATAACATTAAACGTTACTCTTACACGTCCGAACTATTTTTACGTGCAATTTCCTATTATTCTGCTAAAGTTAACTGCTGTGCTGTTGTAGTGTGATAGTTCATATTTGTTTTAGAACGGGATAGTTCATATTTGTTTTAGAATGGGAAGAGGCCTGCCTGCGTTGACATCTACTCGTCCAAAGAGGAATGCTAGGGAACGGAGTCGGAGTACGGAAATGACGTGGCCATCCATGTCATATGTCATATGCCGAGTCAGCGAACCCAAACCCTATTCGGGCAAAGTAACCTCCGCCTCCAATGAATGCGGGACGAGAGGCCTCCTCCTGCGGTCCCCTTGCTCGCCTCCCTCCCGCCGCTCCTAATGCGCCTCCCAATATTATGCTTTATTTATCGCATGTTATTTTTTGACCACCCAGCCTCCTGCCCGGGACCGGGAAAATAATACATAAACCGGGAGAGAGGCAGCGCGACCTGCTGGGCTAGACCCGATTGTCTTTGCCGAATAGAAGCTATATCTGGAGGAAGCATTATTAATGTCTAGGTCATCTTGATTATTAGAATTGGACGCAAAATATATCTGTTAATGTCTAGGTCATCTTGTTAGAATTGGAAGCAAAATTATGTGCTCGTTGCAAAACAAGAACATACTCGAGACCATTGCTTTTATTCCATTCGAGACTTTTTTCTATTCTAGCTGCTCCTCAATAAACAAAATAAAATACATTATCAATATTTTCAGTTTATCTTCATCTCGTGTACTTAGTAGCCCGGAACATATCTTACAGGAGGTTGGTCATAAGTGGCATCAGTTTCAAAGATATTGATATCCTTAAAATTAACTTTGTAGTGTTAAGGTAATTTAGGGTTTAGGATAATACATTATCCTTAAATTTAGGAGAAACGTTGTTACGAATCTTAAGATCCTATGGCTTATGGGCGCCGGGTCAGGTTAGGCTAGTATGGGATAAGTTTTAGGGCATAGTTTTTCATGTTCTATAAGTTTTTAAGTTTTTGGCATATTAGATAAGTATCCAATATTTTAGAGTCTTTTAGGTCCATGATGAAAGCTGTATAAAAATACTGTGTCGATCAAATAAATAATTTTCCAGATCCTGATCTAGAAGTCTACCACTCAATGTGTATTCTAATGTTTAGAACTCAATTGCGGAAATGCAAGCACTTTGTCTATATTTAATATAAACATAAACTCTTGGTCCTTTCTTAGTGTTAGTGGCAACGAGAATGGACCGGGAACTGGCAAAAAATTAGACCCAACAATCATAAAGCAGTACTTTCAATGTATATCGATATTTAAATATCAATTGAGTAATGGAGATTACTTAAATTTGGGTTGGATGGAAAAATGACCAGTACAAGTAATCCCAAAAGGCAAGATAAATCTGTTAAAAAAAATAAAAAACCAAATAATAAAAGAGATAATTTCCAAAATCTTAATTATTCAATAAAAAGTGAGTGGAAGAGGAGAAGAATACTAGCGTGTATATATTTCGTGGTGTATGTAGTTTGTAGCTTGTACGGACTTTATTATTCAATAAAAAGAAACGTATATTTGTTTTACTTGACTAATATTGTGAAGATTAAAGTCACGGCTCTTAGTTTAGCTTCTGCATCACTTAAATGAGATACAGACATGCGGGAAGGAAGCTCCAAAGGCATGAAGTTCTTTATTACAAAATTTCAATGTAATTTAAAAATGGAGAGCGATTGCAATGTAGTCAACTGGTAAAAACAATTAACGACACCTCCTCTCAGGCTCAAACATCTATTCAAGGAAGTATGACACATAGGAAACACAATCGTATGTTTGTCACATTCCAAAGTCGGCTTAAGAAATTTTTACCATGTAATCAATGTAGAATTGCATTAAACCAAGAACCAACATCTTTATAAAAAAAGGAAATTGTCATTTTTTTTCATTTAATATTTTTTAATGATAAACTAGTTATCTAAATTTCCTTCGCTTTTCATTGGAACCGACTCCAGATCGTACTTCTGCAGTCTGGGAAGTCGGACATAAAAACCGGTCGACCGTCAAAACTGCTTATTGATTCTCGCCGATCCCTTCCATTACCCTTATTCCGTCGCAGCTCTACATCGGCGAACCATGGCGCTCCTACCAAGGACTGCGCGTCTTGCCCTAGTCTCGACACAACGTGCGGCGCCCCTCCATACGACGGTTCCGTCGCTCTCATCTTCGTCGCCTCAAGCTCCGGCTTCGTACGCTCGGGCACCGCCTCCCGCGTCGTCGACGCCGACCGGCCTGCCCAAGGCAGTGGAGTATGTGATCTCGAAGGTGGATGATCTCATGAACTATGCTCGCCGTGGATCCATCTGGCCGATGACCTTCGGACTCGCATGCTGCGCGGTCGAAATGATGCATGCGGGTGCCGCGCGGTACGACTTTGATAGGTTCGGGATTATCTTCAGGCCCAGTCCTCGTCAATCCGATTGCATGATCGTGGCTGGAACGCTTACCAACAAGATGGCGCCTGCTCTCCGCAAGTATATTTCTACCCCCTTTTGTTGAACTTGACGAGCTTGACGTTCTTATTTGGGATTAGGAAGACTTCAAATTTCTTGCTTTAAATCTCAATTGCATTGCAGATCTTTTTAGGGTTGGTCATGAATTGATTTGTTAGCATTCCAAGGTTTTGAAAATTCAGGCCCAAGTTTCTGAATAAGGTTTTGGACACGAGGGCTCTGAACTTGGTGTCGTTGCTGTGTCCTCCAGATTAGATTTTCTATTTCAATTTTGATTAAATTAATTATTTTCCGCATTTTATATTTTAAGCGATTAGCATCAAACTTCTCCTAGAGACTTCATTGTTCGTTTCTTCCTTTTCTTCCTCTTCTTTATTTGGAATTCGACCATCGAGACATTTCATACCGTTCCTACCGAACATACCTCCCTAGGCGATTCTCTATGTTCGAAAATTGAAGGGTGATGCCTTCAGTGGAACATTCGCTGGCTGTTGTAAAGCACAAAAAAAGGGGAGTGGAGAGTACCAGGCTAAAAGGGACCTATTGTTGTTGCAGTCTGTTTGCTATTTTTGAGCATATAGGAATTGATTTTCACTGTTTTCAGAAGAAATTTGTCAGTATGACACTGATGTATTCATGTGTTTCTTCATTTGATACACGCGTCTATATTTTTTTGGTTTTTGTTCGTTCGTTTACTTATTTATATATTTTTTGTGCATATCGAGTTATTATCCAGTAGATGTATGTGGATTCTTTTTTTTTTGCGTATTAATTCCATACCATACCCCTGTCATACTTGAATACAAGACCTCTCTTTAGAAACCCAACCTCCCTGGTGTCAATGAAGTACTTATCTAGAGGAAGATTTTATATAAAAACAGGAAGTTTGGTGCATGAATTTATTGGATGAGGAGTCTATTGGTCAATTTTAAACGGGCTGAATAGAGTTATATGGTATATGATATCCAAACTTCCTTTTAATTTTCGTTGAATACTTTTTTTTTGTGGAGAAAAGGGCAACGAGGACTGTATCAATAAAAATATATAGATTTCCCAAAAATTAGTTGGTCAGTATGAAATTTCTGTTGTGGGTTAAAACTTTTGTGTTAAGGCCTTTAAAGTCACAAAAGTGAAAATCACAACCATTGAAATAGTTGCAGTTTGAAAGAGAATGTGGACCTTGGGTTGATACTTGGAATCAGTCGACCATAGCAGTTGTTCTGGGAGGTTTTCATCATGGGTGACATGATGAAGAGGCTTTTAGCAACATTCTGGAGAGGAGGAGGAGGAGGGGGAGGAGTTAAGCCTTTTTGGAGGAGGAGGAGGAGGAGGAGGAGGAGGAGGAGGAGGAGGACTGACTTTTTTTTAAGAATACTGGGATTTTAAAGAAAACAAGTTATTGGACTGTTGCCAATGGTGAACAATGAGGCAGAGTGGTTCTTTGTGACCTATGGAGGACGAGATTCAATCTGATCTCATTTTGTTTTGGAGCAGTCTGGTTGGAGGGCAAGGTGATCCTATCTTTATTCGTAATACTGGACAGTTCTCAGAAGTTGGCGATCAAAGAGAGGACACATCATGAATGCCGTTACTTTTCATTTCATGTTTAAATGGCTGCATTCTAGTCCGATATAGGCCAAAACTAATGGAGAACGGCCAAGATGATCACATATGAGAAAATGTGGAATAATTGTCTGACATGATTTATATATGTTTAGTGGAGGTTTGGAGTGTTTTGGTGGGGTATCTGGAGGGTGAAGAAGAATAATAAGGTGTGGATGTAGGTTTTTGAGAAGACTTGCAGAAGTCCAACCGAGTGATCACTGCCAATTGGTTAAGCAGAAGACTTGAGGTCTTATCTGTAGCTTTTGCTGGTATTTAGTGTTCTCAGTGGAGATATCACGTGCAAGTTAACTTGATGATTATGACATTCGCCTGAATCTTTAAATAACTGCCATGATACAGTTTTGAAATTTCATTGATGGTTCGATGCCACTACATTGTTTGGAAAGTGACATAAAAAAGGAACAGGAGAATAAGGAGATTATATTGGTCATGTGAAGAATTCTGATCATTTGAGTGAAGGTCTGTTGCTTTACAACATTGTTAGAGTCATCTCTCTTTTTGTCCCAAGTACTTTATCTTTATCTGTATGGCTGTATTGAATCTTATCAACTGTTGTCTTTGTTATATGGCTCCTATTTTTATTTGTGCTTAGGTTTGGGAAGTTGAAGCAACATATTTTTTTGCTTAGAATAGGTGGACGAACTTTAGCTTGATCCCATATTTTGTTGATCATTATGAGAAAAATGGTCAACAAGAAACCTCGTGCAGAAGAAAGTAGTCTTAATGAAATTATGTAAAATAAATGCATGAATATAAGGAGAAAGAAAAAGATACATGTAGAATAAAAGGATTGAAGATAAGGAGAAAGGTCAATTTTGGATTGCCTTAAAAAAAGGTCAAAGTGGGAATGAAGTGCCTGCAGCACATTGTTGCCTGTGAACTCCAAGAACTTTTTTAATTTGGAGGGTTTCTCTCAAACTCATTGTCTTGCTGAGAACATAAAACAACATGTATGCTTGATGGTTGTGGTCCTTGCAGGTGAAAAGCATTGTGGCATAGTTGCTTTTGTCCTGTTTTCATCCTGCATATTTGTTGCAGGCTTCTAGAAATTTGAAATCATGTTTTGTTTATTTTTATAGTATAGAACTATAAAAACAATGTTTTTTTTTATTTGTTACCTTCATCTAAGAAGGGTTAGGACACAAAATTTGTTGCTGCGAGGGAATTTAAATAATCTGACAACAAATTCTTGATAAGTGTAATCTTGGATACAACTTTATCCTTATATGAGTGTGAGAAGAACTCCAAAGTATTCAAGCTCCCACTTATTTACAAGAGACTCATAGGTTTTTTCACCCACAGCGTTAAATTACACAGAGAAGTATTGATGTCTTTCCTAAATTCTGGGATAATTTATCTCTCAACTACCTAGGATTAGACGACATGGGAAGGTGGATTTTTCAGAGATATACTATCCTTAAAATCTGTGTTACTATGGACTATACTGTTGAGTTTCTTTGCAATTGGTTCTCTCTGATTATTTTCTTGTGTCATAGGAGAATTGATTGAACTGAGGCAGTATTACATGATATTTTGTTTTTGAAAATTTTGTTGTGTGAACTCTCTTTTCCGAGCCAAATGGAATGGTTTCCCAGGTGGCAATGATTCTGTGTGGTCTGTTTTGTTCAGCTTTTTTTTTTTTTTTTTTTTTTTTTTTCAATCGGTTATAGTTTGAAATTTTTTTCTTAATTTGCTTGTGGGAGTTCTTATGCCCGTGGTCTTGGGTTCTCGGCATATTTGTTATTGCAGGGTGTATGATCAGATGCCAGAGCCTAGGTGGGTGATCTCCATGGGAAGTTGTGCAAATGGCGGTGGTTACTATCACTACTCATACTCAGTCGTTCGGGGCTGTGATCGGATTGTTCCTGTGGACATTTATGTACCTGGTTGCCCCCCACCGCCGAGGCTTTACTCTACGGTATCCTTCAACTGCAGAAGAAGATCAACAGGCGAAAGGACTTCCTTCATTGGTGGACTAGCTGAGTATGTATGCTGACTAAACTAGCTCGGCTTTAGATGCCAGAGTAGAAGGTCTTGGTGATCTTGGTTGTTGTATGGAGAGAATAAAAACGTCCATATAAGAATCTTGTTTTTATTTTTATGTTTGCAGTTGGACCCTTGTGATTTATGTGGATAAGTTCTCAGAAAATCTGTGGAAACGGTGGATATACTTCCCTTTGTCTGCTTTTGTGACGGTGTATGAGGACATGAAAAGGTTGTTTTACCGCCTTTGTTTTTATTCTTCCTGTCGAGTGCAAGAGGGGAGTGAGTAGACGTTACATTCTTTTCGAGGAAGTAGATGAAAATATAGTGGTGCTTTGCAGAAATGGCAACTCGCTTAGCTTTTCCATATAAAAGTTAAGGGGAATGAATACTGGTTTTCTCTCGACCTGATGTGATGGCTGGTGGAACCATACCAGTTCAATCGCAAGAGGCTGGGGATTATACCTGTTATCATGATATTGTTCCAAACTGAAAAGAAAAACTATGGAAGAAAAGACGTTATTCAAGGCACTGGCGCATAGCAATATTAATATTAATATGTTGTTTAGCTTTTTGAACCCAGAGAGCATTTCAAAGAGATTCGATTCTGAATTTAGAACCCAGTGACAGTTATTCGAGGCAGATAGTTTATTTTTGAACCGAGCATTAAAGGGATTCGATTAAAAATTTAGAAGGGGAGATACAAGCCACTTCTCAACGAGCTAAAAAAGAAAGAAACAGAAGTTTGTAAGTAGGAAGAATACAACATACAAATTTACAGGTATCTGTAAATCGGCTGGAGTAGAATTACAAAATGAATCTTGATCGCTTCGTAATATAGGACTTGGATCTTATCTGTTGTCCAGGTTTGGCAAACCACGTTGACTGAGAGTGAAGAAACTCGCATAAAGAGCAAAACAGAGTGAGCAGCGAACGCAGGTGTGTGTTGATGAATGGGCTCGTGACTGTTTCGTTCCTGAAGTAGGAGCCACTGACAAGTCTGTGATCGTGATTGTCACACTCATAGGTTTCCGTGGCTTTCTCTACGGACACAAAACCTTAAGTCTGTGGGTCATAGGGGAGGGACAACGCTAGGAAGTTGTATACATTGGTACGCCAGATTTCTTGAACCAGTGATATATGGGCCGTAGGATATATGGGCGGACTTAGATGTTACAATTTAGACTTTCACGGTTATACCGATTCCAAGAGGCGCAGTCCGACTCACTCTACCAATCAAACGTAGAAGCCACTGCGGAAGCGGAGACGTTAAAAGCCGCAAAGCTGTGACTCCGACTTTTCATTTTCTTACTAGGGTTTCTCTAAACCTTGCAGTCCCTCGCTTACGCTCTCTCGAGGAGATCGGCTCGCAATGGCGGAGGATCCTCAATTCGCTTCTCGGTCCGACAACAAGCGCAAGTATGATGATCAGACACCCACTCCTCCTTCTCTGCGTCGTCCCACGGGGTTCTCGGCGCCGTTAGCGTCCCAGTCGCCGGATTCACATGCCGCTGCTCCTCCTTCTTACAACACCGTGCCTCCGCCCGCCGACGAGATCCAGCTCGCGAAGCAGCGCGCTCAGGAGATCGCGGCACGGCTCTTCAACAGCGCCGAGGCCAAGCGGCCTCGTGTTGAGAATGGTGGGGCAGAAGACGATAAGGGTTATGGCAGTGGTTAGTTTTTCTCTCTTTTTTTTCCCTTCGTTTTCTCTACTTGCATAGCATCTGATCAGTTGTGTGTTATATCTTCTTAGGTCGTTTTTTTTTTTTTTTTTTTTTGGCATCGGTTTTGTCTTTATTCATCACTACCTCTATGTTATTTAATGGTTTTAATTTATCGACGTAATATGTTTCATGAGGGAATGCGTTAGGTTGAGCTTCCTGTCTTGATACTTGGGAGGAGAAGCCTACCGATGCCATTGTGTGCTTTCTAGCTGGAATTTGAGCTTCTGAAGATTAAATATTATTCCCTTGTTGATATGCGTTAATTATACTTCCATACGTATGTTTGGCTGACCATAAATGATTTATTAACAGTAAATCTGAGTTTATTGTAGTCCGAATCGAGGCCTTGACCTAATGGCCTCAAGGGTTATATAATGTGAGGTATTGGGTTCAAGCGTACAAGCAAAAAATAAAATAATCGTAGTTAGGTCTTGTTTTTTCTAAGTCTTCAGTTTTTTCTGGCGAGAAATTTCTTTCTTAGGTATTCTTGTTTGATGACTTTCCCTCCAAACGTTTGGTATCCATATTAATGCTACTTCTAATCACTTTCTGCACTTTTTAAGTACATTTTAATAGTTTAAAAAAATATAACAACATTGATTTTTTCTTTATTTTTTGGTGAATATTCTCGTTATGTGGCAAACCTGTCTGTATGTAATTTCTGATTATTTCATGTTAACTCCCTTTTGTGTGATTTTATGGCCTGCTGGCCAATTTTCTTTTCACCATAGAATTACTATATTGTTGTTTCTTTCTAAATAAAAATTTGTAAAATATTATAACATTGACTTTTATGATAAAGCCGCAAATTTTAAATTTGTAATGGGTCATGTGGCAGACTATGGACAGAAGCCACCAGGTCAGCAAGCTTTCCACCCTCAGGCTGGTCTTGCACCTACTGCATCAGCAACAGGCTCATATGGTTTTCAGGGTACAAGCAAAAAGATTGACATTCCAAATGGGAGGGTATGGACCTATTTTGGATGAAGTTGCCTTTTGTGAAAGAAGCTGTATCTTGAAGCGCTAATTTGTATGTTTTAAATATTCTTTGCTTCAGGTTGGCGTTATTATTGGAAAAGGTGGGGAGACAATCAAATATCTTCAGCTTCAATCTGGTGCCAAAATTCAAGTAACTAGAGATATGGATGCTGATCCTAATTCTCCAACTCGGTTGGTGGAATTGATGGGTACCCCTGAGCAGATCAGCAAAGCTGAGCAATTAATAAATGACGTTCTTGCAGAGGTAGTCGAATTTTAATATATTTAGCCACACTAAGTTTTCTGTTAGCAATGGAAGTAGTGTTCTTCCCTTTGCAGATAATTTTTCTCAATGTGTGTTGTTTATGATGTTTTTAGGCCGAAGCTGGAGGTTCTGGCATAATTGCAGCTCGAAGGTTTGGTACAGGACAGATGGGATCCGAGCAATTTGTCATGAAAGTCCCAAATAACAAGGTTTGACATCATGTTATTTATCATATTAAATGGGGTTGATTAACACTAGGTACCGTACCCCTATGATTTTGTGGTTAATTTTCTTCTTACCTCTGTTGCCTGATTGTAGGTCGGTTTGATAATTGGTAAAAGTGGTGAGACGATTAAAAATATGCAGGCTAGATCAGGAGCTCGTATTCAGGTTTTAACATCTACTGATATTGCTTTTTCTGATTCTATCTTTTCCTTTTCCTGCACATCATCTTATACACACTATATACTTCATCTTGTTCTCCGATGTTATAGTGATTGCCATAGTTATGAGTTATCTATAGATAGGATACTGCCGTTCTGCAGGACTTCCATGCCAAAAGAGTGTGATGCAAAAGGAAAATTTATGGAATAATTTTAAAATAAAAGGAAATTTATGCATGGCAGTGTTTGCAGGTCGAACCTCTCTGTGGGCCACTTTCTTTTCTAGCAGAGTACCCTTAAAATCATATAAATAAAAATGAAAAAGGTTAAAAGAGAAAAATAATGGATGTCTCTTCTGCCAGTCACACTCATTTAAGGCTATTGATGCCCACTCTTTTTTGTTGACTAGCATCTTTTAGTTATCTTCAAGACATGGGTCAGAAATTTTAGTTAGTTTAGACATTAGAATCTAGAACTGCTCTTTCTATACATCCAGTTTAGAGTGCTTCATGCGAGACAGTACGAGCGAAACCATATAGAAGGTTTTAAATTGTGGTGTAGTCTCATGCTTTCTGTCTCACACCCTTATTGTGTTTCTCTGACGTGGCTACAGTCAAATATGGTTTCAATGATGCTTTATTATGCTGTCAGCTGATCTTCCCTTTCTCTGTTTTCTTGGTCTTGTCATTCTTCTTTCTCTTTAAATGCTTGAATCCTTTATATCTTACTAGTATGTGGCTCTTCAGGAAAGGAGTTGCACCTCTCTTGTGGGGGCATTGACATGTGCCAGTTGTGCACCATAGACTTAGTTCTAATGTGATTATGTTGTTCTTTTTTTTTCAAATAAACTTCTGGTTTGGTCATTTTGATGCTTACAAGATGGCATTCCTCTTTTTCTGCTTTATTTTCTCGGAAACTATATTCTATGCAATATGACTTACCTTTGTCACTTTACGCATCAACTATGACGTGGTCATTGTTACATTAGAACTTCCACACTTGTACCAGAGCTAGACCTTGATTGAGTTCCTGATTAGGATTTCATTTTTTGCTTCTGAATGGTTGTCTTGCTTTCTGTGTTTTTTTCCAGTTGATCCCTCTCCATCTTCCACCTGGAGATACGTCCACAGAAAGAACTGTGCAAATTGATGGCACTCCAGAGCAGATTGAAGCAGCAAAGGAATTGGTTAATGAGGTTGTTAGTGAGGTATGTGACAAGTATTTGTGCTAGTTGGTTTATGCATAAACATAATTGCAGATACTCTTTTGTTTCTTGGGGAATCTAAAACAAATTTCTATTGTTTTCATTCTTTCTACAATATTGTTGTCATGCTTTACATTTGCTAATTTTGGCAAACTGCATTATAAAAACGTTTTAAACTGTCTGAAAACTGTGATTATGTAGTTCACATTCTTGCACACTCTTCTGTCATAATTTTTTTTCGATGTTTCTGCATTTTTATCCTATTTCAGTTATATATGGTTTATATGTATATTTCAGTCTTTTTCAGGGACTCATCATTTTATATTTTAGCGTATTTTCTGTGTGCTGCCTTGAATGCAATTATGATACCATATTTCTTCTTGAACAACATGGTGCGTGCTGGTTGAATTTATGTAATGCTAGGGGAGCCATGGACTCAAGATTTTTTGTTGATATGGTTAATTGGTTCTATTTAAGATTGTTTGGATTATGCTTGAAGATGGATATTGAAGGATTTCAATGGTTGGGATGTATTTTTTATTTCCTTTCTCGAACTGTACTACCTTTCGTTAATCAATATGAGGTATGTCTTAGTTCCCCAAGTTTCCTCATTTTTAAGGTGTAGTGTTATCAGTCTAGTGTTAATGGTGTAGTTACTTTCAGATGCAATTCCTTTTATTATATATGTATCTGAACTCTCACTCACTTTCTGTCTTTAGCAGTCTCTTTGCATAAAATTTTCTCTAAGCTAGATAAGACATACTTCTCCTCCAAGAGAAGTTTGTTGCTTTTGATGATTCAAAACTTTCTTTTCCTGTACCATATTCTTATGGTAATATTCTGCTGCTACACTTGGTTATTTTTCATATCTCATTGCAAAAATAAAGTGTGGAGTCCCTCTGTTGGGTTAACTTGGGGGTTCACATTTTATTAACCTCCATATTACTTGTCCACATTGTTGCGATGTATAATTCTTTCAACATTGTCATCTTCAAGTTCTCAGCTTTCTTTAGAATGAAATGCTGCTGACCACTTACTATTATCTTTCATGCCACCTTGAATCATTCGTCATGGTATATTACCTTTTAGTGCAGGTTCATCTCCTTTTTTCTTGTTTTACCACTATTGTAAATTTCATCAATATTTTTGTTCTGGAGTACTGCTATACAGGTTATCTTGATACTGCAGTTGAGCTTCTTTAACCTGTCAGTGCTGTCTGAATACTGTGACTTACATTAGCTGCCTTAGATATTCTATATTCCATAAAATAACCCATTAGACTCGTATTGATGAAATTGCAGTTTACTCTATTGAGATCAAATCTGCAGGATTTTCTGCCACAATTGGTGTGGTTTTTCCCCAATATGCTGTTAACCGGTGTTTACGCCCCGCTTCTTGCATGAATTGGGTTGAGATAGGTGAATGAGGCATGGTTTCTAAGTCTTGCTGTGAGCCGTTGAAATCCCTGAGCTCACTTAAACTGGCTGTCAATGTGTATTTGAACGTACCTGGCAAATGATTATGGGATAACTGTCTATTCTTGTCCTGAAGGGGTTTTTAACTGTAAATATCCTTTGAAATTGCAGTTTATTCTATTGAGATCGAATCTGCAGGGTTTTCTGCTGCTATTGGTGTATTTTTGTCCCCTATCTGCAGTCAACTGGTGTTTTACGTCCCCCTCTTGCATAAATCAGGTTTAC
The DNA here is from genome assembly GCA_022405105.1 of Aristolochia contorta. NCBI lineage: Eukaryota > Viridiplantae > Streptophyta > Magnoliopsida > Piperales > Aristolochiaceae > Aristolochia > Aristolochia contorta. Next base: position 10,105,847 of record CM039666.1, on the reverse strand, counting down.
ATAGGTGAAGGAGGCATGGTTTCTAAGTCTTGCTATGAGCCTTCAAAACCCTGAGCTCACTTTTATTCGCTGTCATTCTATATCTGAATGTATCTGGCAAATGATTATGGGGATAACTGTCTATACTTGTCCTAAGGGGTTTTTGACTGTACAGATCCTTTGAATTACATTATTCTTGGGTATTATTGTAGGATTAGCTTGTCTCTGTGACACCAACTTGGTGCAGGCTTTAGAAACCAGCTAGTCAGTATTTCTTGGGCACAACACTGGTATGGTCTTAAATCTTGATCCTCTTAATTGCCTGATCATATTCTGAAGGACAATATAAACTTCCAAGATTTGGTTAATTTTGTACATAATTATTCATTCCTTGAGGTTCATTCTGCACTTGAAACTCTTTAGTTGATTTCTGAATTTCTTATATGAAGTAAAAATCGCTTTCCACAAAAAAAAAAAAGTAAAGTGGGATGTTGCAGGACAATATAGTGGCTATTGCATTGAATTGGAAACTTCCTTATCTTCCTATATATCCAATGTCTAACCATTGTGTAGTGTCATTAGATTTTTTTACATTATTAGATCTATTATTGGTTATAGTCGACATATCTTAAAATCTCTATGCATTTGCATATTTTGCGTTACCTTTTATTTTGACTCTTATATTGATCTTGTTATTCATATTCCAACTCAGCATTGTATTGCTTTCAGTTATTTATATGCTCTCAAAATTATTATTATTTATTCTTTTTCTTTTATTTTGTAAAATGTGGGATAGGGAGAATGGGAATACATTCCATGGGCATCTAGGTCCTTTATCAATGAGCTGTGTATTCCTTTTCTTCTTTAATGCAAAACTCCTTAAGAAAAGTTTGCTCATCTCGGATTTTCTCTTTCTTCAATTTTGGCTTTTAAGTTCATTTTTTTCTTTCAAAATTTTATAAATCCAGCACCGTTCTTCTTCTTGTGCTTATATTATATCTAGTTTATTGCCTTTTGTCTCGTATCTGGGCTTGCTTATAGGACTTTTGGCGGGAGATGATTGATGTACTCCAAGCACTTCTGACTTTAGGCTAGGACCATAAAGTTTTGTAATAGGTTCTCCTTTGCGGTTCAGTTTAGGTAGACTGCCCATTTTCATCTTTGTGTGTTGACTATGGGCATTAAAAGCAGATAATAGGAAATTATTTGCTCAGTAGCCCATCTTCGAGACTTGATTGGATTTTGTTCTGATTGTAGTAATTTTATTTCAGTGAATGAGATAGTTCTTGTCCTTTTATTAGAAGAAGGAATGAGGCACTACGAGTGTATTAGGAAGGAGAATTTTTAGATTCTCCCTAGGTGTTGGTCTGTGGCAGTTAATCAAATTTTTTGATTATCTGATGTTACTAGCCATCTGGTTGATATCTTAAGTTCCTGTGTACCATGCTGCTTGTATTCTTTGCTGTTTATTGTGTTGGCCAATTTTTGTTGTCTATACTTTGCTCATGTATACATTGTGAAATATAATTTGGTTACTTTTGACCTTGCCTCCGGTTTACTATTGTTTGTCTTTTAGTATCCTCTGAGCTACTTTGTTTTTGGGTTTTGGGTTTCGGGGAGGGATGAAGGGTGACATATCAGTATGGATACTGGCTTGTGCAGTTTTACTCTCTGAATTCTTATAGCCTATAATTTCTCATATGATGGGTTTAAATGCAATCCCTTGCTTTTTCCACTGAAGGATTTGTAGAATCCTTTTGCACTTTTTGAAGCGCTTATGGTGTGGAAAAGGATTCCATAGTGCATCATGATACATCCAACTGTCATTCTCTTAAAATGTTATTGCCATTCATGGCAATCTGTTGTTTTCTATGTGAACCACCTCTATAGTTTTTGCGATTGTTCTTTTTAGTACCCATTCGCCTTAAGTTGGGAGAGGATGGGCATTTGGTGATGTAGCTTTGAACAGTTCACCTCCACTGCGGTAAGTATGTGTCTTCATGCTCTTTTAACTTGGCTACTAATGTGTCAAAAGCAATTCCATTTTATGTTCATCTTTTATGCTCACGGATTACTGCCATTGCGTCTGTTTATGCTGTGTATCTTGTTGTGATTTCTCAGTGGTTTTTTGAGAGTGTCAGTTCATATGTAGAAAAACATTGTCGTGCAGAATCGTGCCAGGAATCCTTCAATGGGTGGTGGAGCATATTCCCAGCAAGGCTACCGTCCTCCACGGCCTCCAACAAACTGGGGCCCACCTGGTCCTCCTGTGCAGCAACCTGGTTATGGTTACATGCAGCCTGGTGCATACGCTGGGCCGCCACCTCAGTATGGTGCAGCTCAACCACCTTATGGAGGTTATCCTCCACAGTCTGCTTCCGGTGGGTATTCTGGGTGGGATCAATCGTCAGCTCCACCTAGTCAGCAAACCACTCCTGGTACTGGATATGACTATTATAGTCAGCAAGCTCCACCCCAGCCGCCATCCTCGACTGTTGGGTCTTCTACACCTGGAGATGGCTCAGGTTACAACTATGGCCAGCCTCCAGCTGCTAATTACAACACGCAAGGTTCATATGGTGATACACAGTACTCTCACCCGCCCGGTGGACAGCAAGGAGGTTACGGTCAAGATGGCTACAACGGAACTGGTGGATATCATGGACCTACTTCTCAGCAGGGTTATGGTCAGCAGCCGACCTCTCAATCTGGATATGAACAGCCACAAGCTTACGGTTCTGCTCCTGGTTATCCGAATGTAAACAATCCTAATCAAGATCCAGCTGCATCATACGGGGCACCAACTGGTTCAACCCAAACACCTCCTCAGCAAGTCCCACCATCTGTCCAGCCTCCAGCTGCAGCACCACAAGGTGGATACACTGGTCAACCACCTGCTACAACACCTAGCTATGCCTCTCAAGGTACAACTGTTCAACCTGCAGGTTATGGTGTGCCACCCTCGTCACAGTCTCCTTATGCAAGTCAAGCAGCAGGTCAGACAAGCTATCCTCAGTCAGGTTATGGCCAGCCACCTCAAGGACAGAAGCCAGGCCCTACTCAACCCGTGTATGGGCAAGGTCCACAGCAAATCCCTCCCACAACTCAAGGTGGGTATCCTGCGCAGCCAGGTTATCCTCACTCGCAAATCCCTCCAGCACAATCTGGATATGGACAGCAGGATCCTGCTCTTCATCGTTCCATCCCATCAGGATATGGGCCTGCTACTCCTCAGGCGTCCTATGGTTCGCAACAGACTTACGGTGCTCCGCCGGCGGTGGGCCAGCCAGGCTATGGGGGGCAGCAGCAGCAACAGCCACCTCCGTCGCAGCAATATGCAGATTCTTATGCCAGTGGTGGCGGTGGCGGTTATCCTCAGCCCCCACCAGTGTATTCAGGCGATAGTGCAGCAAGTGGAAACTCTCATGGTGCGTACGATGCCCCTCCAGGTGCCCAGCCGGGACAGGCTGGGGTGGCCAAAACCTCTCCACAAACATGACGTGCCAATTTCTTAATGTTTAGCTAATTTTGTATCCTGTTTTGGATCGTGTTTATGTGAACTTTGGTTTGAAGCTTGAAATTGTTTCTAGTTGCATTGTAGGCCAGATGACTTTGAAATTGTTTTTATAAGTGTGCTTTAGCTTGACATCTTTGTTTTAAAGTGACATTTGATTCAAGAGATTGTGATCGTTCAAGAGTGTGTTCACCTGAACCGGAGATATCAAGCCCATAATAATGTCAAAACTTGCCCATATATTTTACATGCTGCTTGTTTGCTGTTGCTAATCTTTATGAATTTCTTAAAATATTCATTATCTGTTATCACCTGAAACTCTAAATAGTTAATCAATATCGTAACCACTGATAATACCACGGGGGATCTTTGTGATGATACGTAATCAACGAGGAAAAGCATTATACAAAAACAAAACTTGCTTTAAGTGTTTAACTATACCTTTTGATTACAGTTACAACTTTCTGGTAATGAATGAATTAAACACATATTTTATAGAGTAATGTTAGCTGAACTTAGGTAGCAGTACCAATTCGATGTATATGATGTAATCAGCTAGTAAGAAAATATAAAAAAGTAATAAAATATTTTTTTAATAAAATTAAAAATAAACTTTAAGCAATTGTGTTTCAGGGTGGTTATATTATGTTGTAAGCACTATGCATAAATGCAGCTAGCATTTTTTATTTATATCAAGAACACATATTCCACTCAAAGAGATTGAAACTAGATGTAACGTGCTCCAGTCGAAGTGAATAAAAAAAAAATCCAATTTTAATAATTTTTTATGATTAATATTTATTTATATTTTAATAGTTAAATTATAAAATTTTGCAAAAAAAAAAAAAAAAATATTAGCCCAAGCGCAGGCAAGTTTGATGCAATTATTTCTAGTTTAAACTGTAATAATGTTTCCTGCTTTAAATTTAATTTCTTTGCTTAAAAAAGATTACGTCTCTGTCGCTTACAGTTTATGTTTTCCCATTTCCTTGTATTGCTATTTCTTCCATAGAAATTTATATTAATCAGTATTTGAATGGTAGAATGAGAATTGTCACATTACGATAGCCAGGAAGAGGAAGTATTTCAATTGATTTGATTGAAATATCCATTCCGTAATTTATCTATCACGATTAAGGGAATAAATTTAAATAACTAATTCTTTTTATATAAATACTGTCTTAAATCTTAATCTATAGGGCCTTTTTATTCAGGGAAACACTCTTACTGAGTGAGATTATCTTAAAAATCAAAATTAAGGGGGTCGGCTTTGGCGATTCTATTCTTAATTTCTCTGGGAGAACAATCATGTCTACCCCAGTACCCTTCCCCGGGAAACACTCCACTGAGCAGTTGATGCGGTACATCAAACCATTCTTTTCTTTTGCTGATGATGCACTTCCTCTACGTCTTGTCACGACATGTCAGGAATGGAATTAATTTGCCCACCATGGCTGCCATATATCTTCTTCTTCCATCGTTTCCATCCATGTATTATGGCATTCATGCGCGTCTAACTGAACCTATCAATTAATGCCCAGTAGGTGCAAAAGATGCTCATCAGCCACTTGAGCTAGCCTAAATATGTAGAGGCGGCAGGTAATATATATATATGGACCTAATCTGAACCTCACATACATTAATGTAATTAAGATTTGCATGCGCTCATATTTGCTCCTAAGGAAGGTGATCATATAGGTTTAATTAAAATCGATGTTATGAGGTATTTAGTCTAAAGTTGATGAGGTGATCCATTTTAATCGCATCGTGACAATTAATATGAATTGATATCTGGTAGGAGATTAGTCCAGCTAATTCCCGATTGATACTCATGCTGGCAAATTTGTTATCTAAAGATCTAAAACTGTGCCAGCTATAATGGTCAGTGTATGCTTTAGTTGTTGCAGGAATTTATTTCTAAGCTCCAATCGATTAAATAGAAGAAATGTCGAATGTGATACATCTACATGGAGACATGCATGGGTCTTATTTCATATTGATAAAAATAAAACATCAAGATCTAGTTTCACAACTCTTTGGAGTTGACTTGATCAAAACATTGAATCTAGTCATTATACCATGACCACATGCCTATCACTAGCTAGAGTACTTGAAAAGTGGGTTAATATTTGGATTGAAATGACATATATATCAAACATAGATGTCAAAAATATCTTCATAATATTATAATTATATATATGAAGAAAACCATATATGTATGAAACAGTCACCTGGATTTTGTAAGTAGTCTAATCCTCTGTTATTAATGGCACTAATTAACTCAGCTTATTATTCTTTGTACACCTGTGTGTAGTCTAATATATCCTCTGTTATTAGTTTTGTAAGTAGAAGCTAGGTACTCACATATAGTGACAGGTTTTGGTGATAAGCTTCTTTTTGCAATTATTGCATGCATTCTTGGAGAAGGAAAGATGTTGAGCCACCTATATTTCAATATTGTCTCTTTGTTATTAAAGTGTGTAACTTTCAGATAGAATGATTGTCATAGTGAAAATATACTCTATCGACATATGTGCAGGCATAAGCAGCTTTTCTTTAATCTACAATTCTGCGAGTTCTTTTCGGGAGATAGAGACACAAGTGGATACCACCTTTTACGATATGATTGTGGGGCCCTTGTGGTCCGACATCGCTTATCCTACCATTTTGCTTGTCAATCATGTGTGTCATGTTTGTTCAAATTAAATGTTTAACTTTATCTAACTATGACATGAGATGTTCTTTTAGTGCAACATTAATACTTGAATGCAAGTATGAATTTTATTGGGTTGTGCATGATTCATCTCAGTTAGGGCAGTTGTTTTATAAACAATTTTTATGATCTTTTTATTTTAGTTAACGTTGGAGAATTTAACTACGAAGTAAAGCATTGTGGATACCTGCTTGTTATAAAGGTATCTCTATATTATAATATCAAGTTGTTTCATATTGTTAGCCTCTTTAAGATGTTAAGCATTTTTTTTATCATAATTAACATCTATTCATGAAATAAGGAAATTTTATTTTCAACAACTAGTAATTAAAACGTACGTACAAGATATTTCTAATTAATTTTCAATGTAAAACTGATTAAATTTGTGAAAGGATGAACTGGGTCGTTCTGGAATTCTTCCTGATCTCCACTCATCTCAACTCTATCTAGAATCGATCCGAACTTTGAAGAAGTAACTCAACTTGGATAAGCGATGCAGTGGGTCGCATGCCATTAGAGCGGTGATGTTCAGTACCGCTCACATGGACAAAAGCCAACTTTGGTACTTTGAGAACATGAAGTTGGAAAGGAGAAATGCCCGTCACCCTCTATGGTTTTTCTTCTTCCTTACGACCCCTGTTTCTTGTATTCTCCGGGAAGTCAGTTTCCAGACTGTGATCATCAATCAAGCGCCTCGTCGTCAGTCATATATCCCTTTCTCTTTCCACTGGAGAGCGTCATTCAGTTCCTTTACCCTCCCTGATCCTTGTCTCTCCTAGCTGCAGAATAGCACCGTTTAGACAGATGAAATTATGATGTAGGCCTTGGAATCATCTGACATCACAGTCATATCGGGAGGAAAATGTCTCTCTTTTGTCTGCCGTCTTCGCTCAGACTTCTCTCTCTCATTCGTTCTCTTTCTCGCTCTCTCTTTCCATCTGCCAAATCTGTCTGAGAAACCACTTCATTAATTCAGAGTGACCCTTTATTCCGCTCCAAAGGGAGGGGCCCTGCCACTTCTTCTACTCCTTCCTGAAACGTGTCTGGCCTTCAAGGCCGGACCCCCCTCTCCTCCCCTCCTCGTTGCCAATTGGAACTACACATTCCTTTAGTCGTGCTCATCAATATGGGTCCGAAGCCAGAGTCAGATCATCACGTGCTACATCTGCGTTCTTTGGGGTTTCCACCACCCTATACCATATCTATATACCCATATTCAGCGAGGCTTCTTCTCACAAACGAAAACACGATATTACACACTATTCTTCTTCGATGTTACTTACCATGGTGCGCCACTCTTTAACTGATCACCCGTTTTACCCGAAACAGGAGTCCCGACGACCATGCGCCCCCTTTTTTTGATGCGACCCCATCGACCTGTCTATATGAAAAAAAGCACCGAGAACTGGTCGTGTAAGAGATTCCCGGCCCGCCTTAGTGAGGCAGAGTTGGTGAGCTAACCATATGCTCATATAATGTCAAGCTAGCTCTGCTCGATCAGCGACGCGGTGATATATACCTCCCTACTGATCTATGGCTGGGATGATCTTATCTGGGCTATCTAGCTATCTGGCTACCCCGATATTATTTCAGTGTCTTCCAATATGTCTTCGTTTAGACAGGGAAAAAGCCTGCGATTGTTGACCGAAATGGAGATATAGACCACAAGTAAAGGGAACACTAAAAGACAACTGTAGCAGATGTCACCGACGTACGACAGAGTTGAAAATTGCCAATACACGAGAATTTGTCAAGCGCAACACCTCTACACAGTGCTGGATGTGTCGTGAGAGCTTGATCCGTAGCTGTCCATGCTTCTTGATCAGCTCATGTCTGATCCAGTTGTTTCTGTTTAATAATCTATACATAATATATGACCCTATATTATATATATAGTCAGTCAGAGAGCTCAAGTTGAGACGACGTTGGATGAATATATATATATAAGACTTTTTTTGCAACGGAAATATTCACAGATAAATTCAAAACATCTTCATCAACCGTAGCTGTCCAGACGACGTTGCAACGGAATGTGTGGTAGTATTATCATTGACCTGGTGAGTGAGTCCAGATGATTAATTAAACAAATTGAAGTAGGCCATGGAGTAGTATCCTTTCTCACAGTACTTCACAGACCCCTTTCTCCACGACAGTTAAATGCATATTCAGATTCAGTTTGTTTTGACGAAGCCATGACGTAAATGTTTCGCATGCAAAGTCCCCACACGTACGTTGAGATTAGTTTTTGTGTTATCTTTTTCTTTTGTTGATACAATATTCTGAATCGCCTGAAGCAATGGGAATACCAATTGTGAAACCCACTCGTGCTTTTCCACACAGACGCGCAGGTCTTGTGATTTATATATGTTGCTGCAGCTGGAAGCCGTCGTCTTTAATGCTGATTAATTGAACAGCGTTTGTTGTCCGTTCGCGAGCACTGCTGTAAAAGCAGTACTACTTGCTAGCTAGTGACGTATATAGAAGTACATTAATGGCAACATCAAACTCTATATATATCCAGTTCGAACTTCGAAGCACGAGCAGGAGTACTCTCCACGAAGCTTGGTAAAAAATTAGATATATTATATGATCCGATATATATATTGTACTATAGTTGTTAAAAACATCTACAAAGATTCACTACAACTGCACCGATCGATTTACAGTATTTTGGGGATATATGCCTAAGCTAGCTACTTCACCATGCAAATGGATTGGAGGTCATGTCTGTCAACCTAAAGAATATTGTGAAAAATACAGTCTATACCCATTAAATTATTAACGGCCTCTGAATTAATATCGATGCCCTAGCTAGTATTTCTTCTTCTGTGCCATGAAGTCCTGTATTCTCTTCAGTGCGACTTGGAGCGTCTGCTCGCTCATGTTAGCAAAACATACCCTAAACCAGCCTGCATCAGAACAATGGCACGAGGAACCAGGAGACACGTTCAGTTTCACCTCGTGCAAGATTGATTTCCAAAGCCTCAGTTCTCCCTCTCTCGTGGGATTTTCCAAAAGAGGGCTCAGATTCATCCAGCAGAAGAGCCCGGCATTGCCTTCCAAACACTCGATCCCCGCTTTCTTCAAACCGATGATGATCGCGTCGTACCTCTTTCGCAGCCTCTCTCTGTTGGTCTCTATGTACTTGTTCGTGAACTCGACGTCCGATAGCATGGAAGCTAACAGGTGCTGGGTTTGGGAAGAGACCAAGCTGAAGCTCGACATCCTCCTCGCCGTCGTCACCACCTTATCGTTGTAAGAATATATCGTCCCGACTCTGAAGCCGGGGAGTCCGAGGTCTTTGGAGAGGCTGTAAACGATGTGAACTCTCTCCGAGTTCTCGTAGTTCCGGGACTCCAGTATTTCCGAGACGCTGGTGAATTCGGCGGAGGAGAAGACGGAGCCGGAGTAGATCTCGTCGGAGACGAGGTGGATGTTTTTCTCGGTGACGAAGTCGAGAAGCTCTTCAAGAACCTCTCTTTCGATGGTCGCGCCTAATGGGTTTGATGGGTTTGTGATGAGAAGTCCTTTGACCCTCATGTTCTTGGCGTCAGCTTCCGTGTATGCTTTCTCTAGGGCTTCTCGAGTGATTCGGAAGTTGTTGTGGCTGTCGCAGTGAACCGGTACAATCTGTACACCAGTTCTCCACCTCAGATCTCTATCAAACCTGCAAATGTTTTCCGTAGACGGACGACGTGTTAGAAATTAACTACGATTTTACAGACGCAAAAATAGTACTCGCAATAATTTGTGGCTAAGGAAGAGGAAAACTTTGGTACAATCAAAAAGCATCATGTGTATTGGAAATATGGGTTTCCAGCATGTGGGTCTGCGTGACTGTGTCGGATTACTACTAGCGTAGTAAGCATGAAGTGTCTGCGCATGGATTTCATGCATTACAGGAGGTGGCCACAAATTAAGCAAAGGATAATAACGAGCTGCAGGTGCGCATGGAAGACTCGAGACTCTGAAATCAAGGTACATATCTAGCTAGCTCCGAGATAAAGCTCTTACTTACCCTGGATAATATGGTGTTGGAACCAGCAAGGCATCGCCGGGGTTGGCTAATATGAATGTCAAAAGCTCGTTTGCTGCAGTCGCGCCTGCCGTGAGGACGATTCTTTCTGGGTCGAATTTCACCTTCCCTCCTCTTATTTGCTCCATGAAACTAGCCATTGCCTGAAGATCACCAATACATACAAGGATATATAGTAAGAACAAGTTCATAAACATGTTGTTATAATTCGTTCGCGTTGAACATAAGGAAATTAACAAGCTGCTGGACAACGAGCCACGGAACTAGTTGTCGTTGCTCGGTTTTTTCTTGCTTGGGGTAAGATAAGCAAGTACAGGGCCAATTACCTTTCTGAAGACTTTGAGTCCGTGGTAATCTTGGAACAAGGCGTTCTCTCTGAAACTGGAGAGACCGCTTCCCCATTTGGACGCTTCTGGGTGCTGCTCCAAGTAGTCCTCCAGTAAATCAAAAGATACCTGTTTCACAGAGAGAGAGAGAGAGAGAGAGAAGAGAAGAGAAAAACTTACATATCAGTAAGACTGAAGCTGTACCCATACAGAGGCCAGAAGATAGCAAGCGTACGTAGTTTTAATTATCTAGTGTTTGGGAGATCTCGGCAAGCTAGCTAGCTTTTTAAACTTACTTGGTTTTCAGCAAGTCCCATCTGTATGACTCCTGATGGGTTCTTGAGAACGTCGTAAGGGTCTTCATCATAGGCTTTCCACCCAGCAAAGTAAGGCGAGTCCTCTCCGTGGGTATCAGAAGTTGCGACAGCCGACAACCCAACACGAGGCTTCTCAAACTGATCCACACCCATCGTAATAATTCCCTCTCGATCGCTACTAGCTCGCTCCTTCCAAAGTCTGCAAATTAAGCAGATAGCAACACCCGGCCTTCTGCAAAGGCGCTCAGGTGTTTAAGAAACAAAGAACGTACTGGTGGAAGATTTGAAGGGGAGCTATGCTTTGCTGCACAGGGAAAACTCTTGGGAGAATCCCCTATTTATATACACGCCAGGGGATCCTAGTCGGAAGCAGGGTCGACTTAGGGGATCGATAATACTTTTTCTACCAAAAGAAGCCAATGATTGGCTGGGTGGTGTAATCACGAGCATGCCTCTTCTATAACAAAATGAAATTTTATCTCTTAGGACAGCTGTTATCCCTTGTCAGTCATTAAAACTTTGCTTTATCCCAATATCCATGAAATCTGGATCAAATACGGTGGTTGATCAGATTGGTCTTCCCTTTTTTTTTTTTTTTTTTCTATTAGCTTCCACCCAATTAATTATATAATTAGAAGTTTTCATTTATAGAGTTTACAGTACTCATATTGATTTCACTGCTTCTTTGGCTTTTAGCTATAAGAGTTAGTACTTAAATTAATGTTTCAATATTAGCAGGATTCAACAAAGTGTCTCCACTTTTCTCAACCTATGACTAATCAAATCAGCGCCATGATTAATAAACTAACAAAATTCAAGAAAGACTAATCCAGCCAATGGCTGCAGAGGGACATCAACTAACCTCACGCTTGGAAATTAACGATACAGAGAAACAGACTCTATGCTGCCTCCAATTATTTGTTGCCACATGGGGGTGCATGATAAAACAATGTGTGTTCCCAAGCTTATCAAACTCTGGGGTACATACCATACAATGTAAAAGACATGCGACAGTCTTTTGCTCTACTAGAGACAAACATACCGACTTTCCCTAAACTGGTCATCTTTTGATTGGTGCAAGACTGTGAAGAGAAAAGTTGGAAGCGTATCGATCTCTCCTAGTTTCACCTTTCAAACAAATATTAGATGATGATCAGTTCCACCAACAGTTAACAAAACTATCCGGAAAGATTAGGAGTGTCCGGAAATCTAGTTTTCTGGAATTGTTTTGTTACTCCTGTTAATTAAATGATGAAGTCATTCATGATATGTATGAATTCAAATTCATATTGTTTATATATATTGTGATTCTCATGTATATATGCTTGTTGTTCATGAGTTTAAGCGGCCTACATATATCTATGATTCCATATTTAGATTTCCATCCGGCTTGTGTATCCATTACTCAATTCAGTGCTGGTACTCCGTGTTAAGTAGAATATTTTTGATTGTTGGCACAAGTATACTTAGCGGCGCTCAAACAAGTTTAAAAGTAGAACGTACATGGTTTAACTGAGATTAATACGAGAATTAGGTCTTTGAGGTGGCTGACGTAGGCAAGAAAAGATATGGGGGCCGGGACTAGGTAGGAGCGATATAAAGGGCCGCAAAAAGAACAAAACATTGAAAAATGAGAAGATGCCTCATTCAGATTAGTTATGTGGGTATATCATAAAGATCATGAAGGTCCATGTGCCCAGAAGAGGTAGAAGTGTTTGCCATTAAGAGGTCTATGTCATAAAAAATGCAAAAAAGAAACGGAGCGAAGTGATTCCTGAGGATTCTTTTGGGGACTAAGAGATGGAGACAAATCTCAAACCAGGCAAGGAGATTTTATTCTTTAGAATACTGCGCTCATAAGTCAGTCGTATACAATCAGTGGCATTTTCCTCAGTCTCCCCGGATCCCCCCTCTCGCGAAATAGAAAAAGAGAGAGAGAGAGAGAGAGAGAGAGAGAGAGAGAGAGAGAGAGAGAGAGAGAGAGAGAGAGAGAGAGAGAGAGAGAGAGAGAGAGAGAGAGAGAGAGAGAGAGAGAGAGAGAGAGAGAGAGAGAGAGAGAGAGAGAGAGAGAGAGAGAGAGAGAGAGAGAGAGAGAGAGAGAGAGAGAGAGAAGAAAAAAAAAGAGGGAAACATAAACTCCCAGTACAAGTAACTCGAATTATTGATGGTGATGCATGAGGAAGATTTGAATAAGACCAACACGATCCTCGAGGAGAGAGACATCGTTCGTATTTAATTGGAGGAATTCATCGGGAATGCAATTCCTTGCTGGTTCTACTCATACAAAGCGCTGGAACTTCTTTGCACTAAAAAGTGTGCTGATATTATATGCCAAACCCAGAAATTTATTGATTGCCCACCTGCCTTTCCCTGACTCTAGCTAATCTGTTCATTCTCTCAATCCAGGCTTACTTGATCCGCTCTCCAACCACGCGAGACCTCCAAAAAGGGCAGTTCCAGAACGGTTGTTATAATCAGTGCCATACGAGAAATAATTGCTGCCTTCTAATTCCCTGGATCTTCCTTGTTTGACGATCCCAAGCTATATACGATCTTCAGCCAAAAAAAAAAAAAGCAACACAAGGTGGAAAGCTTCACACCAGATACTTGGATTCTTTGATCAACCCCGGCCCTTTGCGCGATCACACCCATAAATATGGATACTTCAAATTAAAAGACGCTGCTGGAATTAATGCAAATTAATGTGGCAACTCATCTATGTACATGGGGTGACTAATTATGGTGTAGAGCTAGCTCACAATGTGAATTAATAGCAAACCACGCTCAGTACTTCTGTAGTATTCTTTACTAACTATATATTCTGCACTTCATACTCATGAATATTAGTGCCCCCACCATAGTTTTGCTGTCTACGTACCGATATTAGAAAGACATTTACTCTTAGCCTCATCAGAGACCATTTCCATATTCTTTTTCAGTTGTGCATTAATCTCAAATGCTTTGTAGCATAAACTAATATGGAAACATAAAGTCACCCTGCATGCGTTCAGAGGGAAATCCTATATTTGTTGTGCCGCATGCATGCTCGGTCCCTTTTCTGCTCGTGCATTTCGAACGGCTTCCAGTTTGAGCTCATTGAACGTTGTTACCACTATACTGCTGCTATTAATTGGCAATTAATAGGCATCACTAATAAATACAGAAGAATGTCACTGACTACCCGACCACCACGGGCACACGCGAGGAACTCGGAATTAGTAAGAGAGATCCGTTGCTTTAACATTTACACTATATTTATTTCTGGGTTGTGATCGGAATTTTAATTTGGAATGCCCAGCTAGCCGCCCCTTCTCACGCCTTCGCCCACAGATTAATACTCTAGAACCCAGAACGTCTCATGTACATCTCATTAATGTAATGAAAAGGGGATCTTCAAGGAAGATCGATCTCAATTCGCGTAGAAAATCTTGCTTCACAATCACAGCGAAGATCGTATCTGGATTAGAGTATAGTGGGGATAGTGGGTGGTTTGGATACTGGTACTTACTCCGCTTGTGCTAGATTTAGAGGCACAATGACAGATTTCGGGCTCATGTTTTCTTCCCTTTCTTTAGAAGATATCACGATTCTTCTGGTTAATGTGGTGGACGCCTGTGGTTTCTGTCTTCCTCTGGGTTTGATATTTATCCAATATATTAAAAGAGGTAAACGAAAGGCAGATTCCGGATTCTCTACGCGCTTGGGCTTGATCATATGTGGGAATTATCTTATAGTAGTAATTCTCTAAATTAATTACCTTGATTTTCAGTGTTCTTCAGGTCGAAAGAAAGAAATTTAGACTAGCTAATTATTGCACCAATAGATTTAACTTTTAACTGATTAGGTACCTGATATGAGGTCAACGAAAACGGCTCTGATTTCAGTCTGGTTTTTCTATTTGCTTTAAGCTGTAAAATATTGGTGGACTTTTCGGCCATTGGCTGATTATGAACCCACTGCTCTCGTACTTGACTCCCTCAATAAAAGGAACATGTAGCTAGCATTTATTAATGAGCACTACAATATTTCTGATTTTAACTATTAAATCCATTTAATTATCAAATGGGTGCCTCCTATGGTCAAAGCATAATTTTTTAATTTCTACACTTTTTGTTGTTTAGTCTTTTCAGCTACTAATGCCAACCCTTGCATTCTTCATCTTATAATCAATATCACTTCTGCGATGGCCCTGCCATTGGAACTCATGAACGTATAAACAACGTTCCCCTTTCGAAATTTTTTAATGCTTAAACGCCGTCGACCGACACAAATGTCAAATATTCTTTAATTTCTTATATTTTTGGTTCTTGTATTTATTATATCATGACTTTACATATTGAAAGAAATTAAAAAAAAAACCGTATGACACTCCTGGAGTTCGTCAAATCTTCATTAATTTGTAGGGATTGGGGAGTCTTTGAAAGCCCCGGATAAGATACTTTAGAAGCCGTGTCCACACCCAAGTCTTTCCATTTAGCACTAATATTTCACCCCAGAAGCTAACTGTGGGATTTCAGCCAATGGTTTTTGGGCGAAGCCCCAAGAAGGTTTTCAATTGATCAATTTCATAGTTGAGTTTGATATATATGGATCTTTTTTTTTAATATCATTAGGTGGTTCAAACTAAGCAATCATGAAATGATTTATCTACACATATATGAAATGATTTGTATATCAAGAATTGAGCATAATATATTGCATAACGTCGGAACTTGATCCCCTTCCACTAAGTTAAAAGGTCAAAATGAGTTAATTTTAAATTTGTGAAGAAAATAACTCTTAAAATAAAATAAAATCTTCTTTTGTCCTTATTTCTCTCTTTTTATTATTAGAATAACCCTTATTCCTTCTTAATACGTATGAATCAATTTGTTCTGTTAGTCAAGTCAAACCCTAACGAGAACATACAATTTGCTATATATTGACTAATTTGAAAACCACAGAATGAAGAAGTCAGAAGATCAATGTCCTGCTTGCTCGCTTCCATGCATAAATATTTTCTGATAAGTGAGACTTGTACAGCTAATTAATTTTCAATCTTAAAGATTTAGAGAAAAAAAGAGCTTAAATCACTATCAGAGGCTTTATTTTTTGTGGGTATGAGTACTGTTGGGCCTTGTTGGGGTATTTCCTAATGAAATTTAAGTCTGCGAGGCCATGACAGGGATTCAGGGAGTCAATAAGATAAGCACGGAATTAGGTTGACGACTTAAGGGAGTTCGTGGTTGCTACCTTGATCGCTTTCTGATGATCGACTTTCCTTTGGCAGCAAGTCTTCTTCTGACTGCGATTAATTAACTAGTTGGAATTTTAATAAACGATCTGTTGCGGGTCTAAAGCATGCAGTTGATTGTCATTAACTTGTCATTAGCGAGGGCAGTTGTTGAGGTTTTGACCTTTGTCTTCTTTGCTTTCTGTAGCTGCTCGTTGATCAAGCTCACCTAATCTCCACTGATTAAAGTGAGAGGGCTTATTAATTAGCCGACATTGCCGTTTCCAAAAGTGGTGGGGGCTATGAAGACGTAGCTTATAACATAAAAACCTTAGGAGACGTATATATGATTCGCAGGAAGAAATTAAGAAGAGGTCCGGCTTTCACGGGCTAATGTCTAGGAAAAAATTCGCAAATGATCACGACCATGCAGTATTGGCACTTGAAGCAGTACTTATATATCATCAGACGTTTAGGCCTTAATTCCGGCCAGCTCCATCGACGTCGTCTTTATTTTTAGCTCTATTGAATTGATATCATGTAATATTGATTGTGTTTTTTTTTCCTGATTTGTTTTCCACTTAATTCCGGTTCTCTTTGGTACGACGTGTCTCCCTTTGCTCCTCAATCTTCATTCCACGCAATGACGCAATGGCTTTATAAAAAAGCTGAAACCCCACTAAGCTTGCATTATTGTGAGAAACCAGAGGGCAGAGACGTAGTAGTGGCTCGATCGCTGAAGCTGCATATTGGAGTAGAACTACTGGATATTAATTTAGTGGTGTCGCACTCACAACATGCCCGAATTATTGTCAAGAAGAGGAGGATTCAGTCTTTCTCTTCCGTCTCCGTCAATGGAATCTCGAGAAGAAGAGGAGAAACCGCAACAAAATGTTGGGTTATCTGATCCCCACTGTGTCTTTTGCTGCTACCATTTAGAGCGAGACATAACCCAATGTTTCCGGGTAGTTACGTTTTCTTCAAGCAACGCATAATGAATCTCTAATGCTTTTTCAGGTACTGGGTCAAATGTGGCCTTATCCATATAGCGGACCTAACTAACATGAACTACGTACTCGAATGCCATCGACTATTGTTGGCTGTGGTAGTGCACATCGCTCTGTCATGGAACCCATGATCGATCCCATTTATCTAGATTTTTTTGACTTGTAATGTTATCCCCGACTGGAGAATGGAGCCCCAAGATGCGATTCCAAGGTTCAAACCCATAAATGTTGTTGTACAGTTCAGACAAACAAATGAATGGGCTTTCCTAATTCTTAAAGATCGCTTGCTTGGTGGTCTGGTCGGCGACTCCGGCCGTATGAGATTCCGAGCTCTGCCCATGCCGGGCGAGACTACTTTTGCGAAATTCGTTGTAATATTATTCTTCCAAAATGGAATAACTAGAGCAATCTCTATAGTTAGTATTAAAGTATGATTTAATTTTAGTTAAAGGATTTACTCGTTATACATTTAAGCTGACTAAATTGCACAATCAGCACACAGAGTGTATGGTGATTTCAGTGTCGGAGGGCTTGTTATGTAATTGAAACATCTTATTCTCCCTTGTGAAGGCCTGCCCTGGCAGTCCATATGTAATGCCGACTTAACCCTTGTCTCGCCTCAAAATGAAACTTCTTATTCTTCTTGATACTTTTTTGGATGGTTAGGTAGGTTTTCGCAAGTCAGTCTTGACCGACCTCGTGCCAACACGTGGGATTTGAATATTTTGCCACCCAGCGACTTGTTATTTATTAGTTTATGCTCGGTATACTTTTCTTCGTCGGACTTCCTCCTCTCCGTCGGCTCCCTTGACTACCCCTTCCCGTCTGTTTGGAAGGACAAAACATCCGAGTCTCCGACCGACTGAATCGCCCCGCGATCATTTGATTCGTTTCCTTTCGGTGAAATCGGTTCTTGTGCTCATTCTGTATTTTTGAGGTATTGAATTGGACTTTTTTGTTTTATTGAGGATCTTCGAATTCGTAGTTTTGATGCGTAGGGTGATTTCGTTTTGTCCTTTGTTTGTCATTCTCTTTATTTTTTTGCTTCCGTTTCCAAAATAATATTTTTATTTGTATTCTGGTTAATTAACGCGTTCATTGCCCCCACTCTGTCGCTGGCAGATTCTCCTTTTGTTAATTTTTTATTGTTTTTCTTTCAATTTCAATGGCCTCTTTAACGTGGATCTGTTTTGATAAGTATCAGAACTAATTCTTTTTTGTTGGTATTTTACTGTTACTCCTTCTTTATGGAAATCATGCGCTATGGCAGGTGAACGTTTACTAGTTTGATACAAACGTAATGGCAGTAGCGTCTTATGGAGTCCCCAAGCTTAAGCTTTGTGGCGTTCGTCAACGGGCGTTTGATCATAATTCTCCCATGTAAGTTGTTGTGCCCCAGCATCTCATCATAACGTCACAAGTTCTTTGCGTAGTTATATCTTATGTTTAGCATTCTTGGACATGTCGTTCTTCTGGTGAATTAGATTTTGTCTTCGTCATTCTTTGGTTTCACCTTCTTTCTTAAGCAGAACAAAAATTCTTCTTAAATCTGCTTCATGTGCATTCCAACGACCGTGATAGATGTTCCATTGGAACATAGAGTTCACAAGTATAGAATTGGATTTTGTGAATGAAACCACTATCTTTTGTGAAGTTACAAAAATGAGAAACTGAAACTCTAAACTCAATTGTAATAAGTGCATGCAACCGAAAACTTTAGAACCTGATTGAAATTGAAATTAGAGTACTGTAACCCTGGCACTATGAATTGCAAATTCATGTTACTAGTTTGGTATAACATTATATTATCTTTCATTTGATGAGAAAAAAAATCAAAACTGGGGAATTTACAGTTGGGGAAGCACCTTCAGGAAAGTTAGTTTGGTTAATGATAAGGGACAATCTAAGTATCCCTAATTTTCTCACTAGAAGCTTGTGAAGAAGCCATTGCGGCTTTTTTTAGAGATCCTGGTACAAGTATCTTTGAAGTAGACATTGCAATGCAGCTTACAACTGTGAGAGACTGCAAGATAGTTGCAAAACTGCAAAGGGAGTTAATGAGGGTCAATGAGGATTTGATTTTCTTAACTGGCAGGATATGGTAATCGTGAAAATGAATTGTGGCTGTTTAAATTCAAAAAGGTTGTTCTGGTTAATGCATTCCTTTAGGTTGTTCTGTTCGTATTCTTAAAATCCTCACTTCCTCAGAGCCCTTTTTCAAAATTATAAAGTAAACCTGAGTCAAGGTTTTATTGCTCGGCCTCCAAAAATAAGTAAAGAACAAAATTGTAAAAATTTTCACAAGCAAAACAACTTTCTCATTGTATCTCATGTTTTAAATTTTTGTGATGAATAATTAATCTGTCTTTCACATTTTGTCTTTTTCAGACAATGTATTCAAAGCAAAACTTTCAGCAGCAATGAGTTATCAATTAGGACTTCCGAAAAGCCCTTGGGGCATCTCCAACCAAATGATAAGAGGAGAATTTTGGGGAGTCCATGTGGTCACAAGAAAAGCCTTGTTGGGCAAACATTATGCTATACAGAATGCACGTTTGATCTATATGCTGCAGAATCTTCTTCACGTGCTGCAGAAGACAAAATTGGAGTCCTCCTACTGAATCTTGGGGGACCAGAGACACTTCATGATGTTCAGCCCTTCCTATTCAATTTATTTGCTGATCCAGTATGTGATTCAATTATTTATATATACTTTATGGTTTTTGAGCATAGACAATTTTGTTTATTGTTAAGGTTTCATGCTTTCAACCATGTATTCATTCTAATAAAAAATTTTGAGATCAGCCTAGTATGAGTTCAAGCTGATTCTTTTGGCGTTGGTATCTGATAACTTGTATAGGATATTATACGACTTCCAAGGCTTTTCCGTTTTCTCCAAAGACCGTTGGCACAACTAATTTCAGTTCTAAGAGCTCCAAAAAGTAAAGAAGGTTATGCAGCTATTGGAGGTGGTTCCCCATTGCGGAGAATAACAGATGAGCAGGTGAGAGTTCCTCTCTTGAAATCTATGTACAAAAATATAGTTTGCCTATTACGTAACCTAAGAACTGGAAAAAGCAAGTGTAGTATTAAGATGTTATTGTATATTGAATGTATGGAACTTTGTATTGTGGCGAGATGTTCTCTTAAAAGTTTTCATTTGCTGTTTTAAGCATGCTTCATGATGTTTCTTGTAGGCTCATGCATTGAAAATGGCTTTGGAAACAAAAGAAATGCATGCAAATGTTTATGTTGGTATGCGATACTGGCACCCTTTTACTGAGGAAGCTATTCACCAGGTAATATCTTTCAGTATAATATCTATTTAGTTTTTCAATCAATAATTTGTATTGTGGACCACAATGACGTTAGTCTCCCACTATCTAAAGATGCTGTGACTGTTGTCAAATATGGGATCTTTACCAATTAATGTACCTAATTACTTTTTACATTTGACGAGCTGACATTCCTATTAATATAGAATAGCAGCTGCATGGGGAATTTCATGTTTTCTTTTAACATAAAGACTTAAACCACATATCTGGTATGTAAACCACCAATGACAATTGTAATACGGGTCCCTTGTGATCCTTGCTTCAATGATTGTTTCTTGAACGGGATTGTGGTTCCTGAAGACAGTTCTTCTACAAAATGTTGAAAACTGCACAAGTGATAAAATTAGTAGATTTTAATTTGGATTATAGGGAATTTCCATATTTTTATGCCGCCATATCATTTAAATCCACTGTTATCATTCCTAAAGAAATAATTTAACTAATTATATTTTTTATATATTTTTTATAATTTTTTTCAAAAACAAAAATGGAAGTGCTCACCTCTTTTTTCCCTAAGTTTGTGCAATGGAGGAGGTTTACCATCCTAGGGAGGGGAGGTTGGACTCCTCTAGTCCATCGGTACACCTAATGGATAAGGTTGTCATTTGACCAAAACTTTGGGTACGTGGGATGGTGAAACTTCTTGACCTATGTGCTGATTTTGGGCGTGAATTTTTTCTATCTGATTGCCATCTTGAAATAAATATCATTATGATACATGTTGACCCACACAGATGTCAAAGGGTCTGAACTTAGAAGAGATAACTCAACATTTAATGAGAAAATTTCAAATATTGTGAATAATGAATGAATAACTGCAGATTTTGACCCAACAAACAAGCTCGTTGAACTTTGCTATATGGAGTCAGTCTTGTGAAAAACCTTATCACCTGATCTTATTTGCAAGTTTTCATATTTCATTTTAGTTTTTCATTCTACATGTCATGGCAGATTAAAAGAGATGGGATTAAAAAGCTAGTCGTGTTACCACTTTATCCCCAATTTTCTATCTCTACCAGTGGTTCAAGCATTCGTGTACTTCAGAGCATCTTCAGGTTATAACTATTCTCCTTTTTTATTTATATGAAAAAGTTGCTTCTATCGTTTTGGAGCGAAAGTTTATCTTCTAGATATTGATAACAATTTTACTTAACCCAAACCATGACTCAGGGAAGACCCATTTTTGGCAACAGTTCCTGTTTCAATTATAGAGTCATGGTTTCAACGTGTTGGTTACATTAAGTCAATGGCAGACTTGATTGAGAATGAGTTGCAGAGTTTCTCTAAGCCCAAAGAGGTTGGTCATTTGTGTCTTTCAATTCTCTTTTATTTTGCTGTTTGAGATGTTTAGATTCATTTGATTTATTTTTACTATTCAGTCTAGATATTTATGAACACCTTAACTAAACCTGCTACTATAGATTTATGATATCGTTTTAACAGTATGATCTTTAAAAAATATATATTAATGATATCATTGGTACAGTTAGCAAGCTGTAGATTTTATCATGATTTCTCTGTTCTTCTGTTCTATGAATGACTTGTTGATCTCTTCCATGATAGGTGATCATCTTCTTCAGCGCCCATGGCGTCCCAGTTAGTTATGTTGAAGATGCTGGAGATCCTTACAGAGATCAGATGGAGGAGTGCATCAGGCTGATAATGGAGGAGCTAAGGAGTAGAGGAATTGAGAACAGTCATACTCTTGCCTACCAGGTGTGGCTGTAGAACTTTGTAGGCCTTTTTTCTTGTTATGGTGCTAATCTTATCAAGCTCATTTTTATGGCAATTTATCAGCATCCTTTCCCATTTTTTTTTTGACAAGCTTAGATCTTGAAAGTTAATTATTTTTCTTCACTGTGTTTCTCCAGAGTCGAGTTGGACCAGTGCAATGGTTAAAGCCTTACACTGATGAAGTCCTTGTTGAGCTTGGGAAGAAAGGTGTAAAGAGCCTTTTAGCAGTCCCCATAAGGTCAGTTTCCTGGTGTCTTCTTTGTGTTCATTTTGCTCAATGAATCAAAGAAAGTGGAAAGTATCACCTCTTGCATGAATTTGATTCTTCAGTGTGTAAAATTTGAAATTGTGATTCTTCTTTGGGAAATTCTTATTATTGTATTCATTTTGTTATTCAACCATAGTTGCAGCAATTCACCATTTTATACTGGGTGTTTATCTTCTCTATTCATAGCACCAAATTCTTGCAAATGTGATTATGGAGTTTGAGGGTATGACTTATGAAAACAAAAAACAGCAGACGTGTGCATGCAGCTTACTATTTTAATTTGATTAGCCTACATTGGGCTTCCTGGTAGAAATTATAGCATATAATAGAATGATTTAAAGCAAAGCTACACGTGACTGTGGTCATTTGATTAACCTACATTGATATTCTCTCTTTTGATTTATCTCTGTTTAGAAGCATTGCTTTTCTTCTGTATCAAGGTTTATGTGTCCAGTAAGAGAATGCACTAGAACTCAGGTTGCAAATTTAGCGTTATCTTTGTTAAAACAGTTTGGAGAACTCCCATTTACTGAATGTATAAATGCGTCCTCTAAACTTGGTTACTGTTGCAAGCACATAATTCTGATCTTGGATCTTCCATGCATTTTGTTTTCAGCTTTGTCAGTGAGCACATTGAAACTCTGGAGGAGATTGACATGGAGTATAAAGATTTAGCTCTAGAATCTGGCATTGAGAACTGGGGAAGGGTTCCGGCTCTTGGATGCACTTCTTCTTTCATCATGGATCTAGCAGATGCTGTTATTGAAGCCCTTCCTTCTGCGAAGGCCATGGGAACTGCAAAGAATTTGTCCAGAGAAACTGACGGATACCTTTCGAAGAAAGCAATGAGTTTGCTATTTGGTTCAGTTTTTGCTTTTGCTCTTCTCCTTTTCCCAAGAGTGGCTTTGATGTTCAGAAATTACCTCCAGTAGAGTCGTCAGCAGCGTGGCTTTTTTTCTGCAGAAATATTTGCGGCACCATGCAGAAATAGAAACGATTCTTTTTAGGACAAAATTCAAGTGAGTGCCTTGAATTGAGCAATTATACATGTAAATAAAGGACCTGAGTATTAAAAGAAAAGGAACAATTCATTCAAGGACCTGGCTATTAAAAGAAAAGGAACAATTCATTCAAGGATCTGATTATTAATGAGACTGCCAGGCTCTTTACTTTTTGGTTGCTGGCTTTTGCAATTTTGTAACCTCCGTGCTATAGGAAACAGTGCAATTCTGCTAATGAACTTGAAATGTGATTGTAAAGTGACATTTAGTAGCACGTAATGTTAGGTAGTCCGACTAGAATTGTGAAGAATCATCTGGATAAGAATTCCGTAGAAGATAAAATGAAGAGAACAAAAATATTTAGCCCCAATGAATAAGCAGAGGTAGGACTTGCCTTTTCATAGTCAAAGCATAAAGTGACAAAAATTTGCTTCAATGTTCAAACTTATCTTATAAAATGACAAAATATATTTTTAAACTTTTTTTATAAAGTGCTCTGCTAACCCATTCAACATTTCTAATAAATTAAATCTGTCCAGGAAATATATATACTTTAGTCTCTACATGTAATATTCTAATATTGTACTGAGTGGATTGTATTTCTAAACGGTTTTTAGTTTATTTCTGAAGCATCACTAGATACTTAAAGCTTAATTATAAGACTGATAAGGTTTAAGATTGAATTAAGTGGTATAACGTAGTTCAGTTGAGTTACCCCGATGCTGGAAAGCTTCAGTTTCAAAAACACTTGTTTGAAGTCGAACCATTATTTTTCCCCCTGAGATTATCTACTTGCTAAGTGAATTTGTGAACAATTCGGAGTTCCCAACTTAATTTCAGAAAGCCAAGCAAATGGGAATGATGGGATGACTTATTACGCGGAAAAACAAAGTGACACGACTCGGCACGAGGCAGAATGTCGAATGTCGCGTCCTCGTCTTTGCTTGGTATTCGCTGTCGTCCTCCTTGCGACTGTCCCGGCTACCAATCATACTGCCAATGCAGAGGTCTGCCAATTTTTTTGGATGGATTCCTTCCCTGTTTGATAATTTCGTACTCCACTTTTGCGTTCTGTTATTTTTCCTTTGTGTTTGATCTTACTGCGATGAATTCTGTCTCCATTTTATTCGTGTCCTTGCATGATAACAGCTGATATGTAGCAAAACTTGCGTCGTCCAGAACTGCAACAGTGAGGATTTCGTCTCTGATCCTCTTTTTATTTTTCTTTCAAATTTTGACTTGGGCTTATATAGAATTTTGACTTTCTGTCTGTCCGGGATTCGTTTTTAGCCTTCGGTATTCGATATGGGAAATATTGTGGAGTAGGATGGACTGGTTGTCATGGAGAGAAGCCTTGTGATGACCTCGATGCCTGTTGCAAGACGCATGATGAGTGCGTGGAGAAAAAAGGTACTAATTACAATCGTCTTCATAGTGTTTCGAGATGCAACTAAACTTCACGCAGATTAAAGAAACTTTATACTTTCGTCTCCCTTGTACACTTTTCCTTGAGTCTTTCTTTCCTTGAAACCTATTGATAAGGTAACCGAGTAGGTAGCCGAACCTACAGTGGAGTTAATGCCTCTTCCTAGGATATTGAAATTAAACAACACAAAAAACTTTTATTTATAAAGAGAATCTTTGTCTTACCCAAAATATATTGTGGTGTTATAAAGAATTATGGAAGGAGGGGAGGGGGGAACCATATATTGAGTTTTAAGAATCTTAACGCTGTTCATATCTTCACACAGAAGAGTAGAATATTGGTGTGTTACAGCTCTTCTATATGGAATTGGTGTTGCTTTTGTGATGGTTGTTGACAGCCATATCTGCCACAAATGGTTGATGTTGAAAAGGGGATTTTTTCCATTCTATTTGAAATTCTAAGTAACTACTTGTGTATCAACCAAAAGTATGATGCCTAGACCTTGGAGATTAGTCGGTTCACCAGATCAGTCGTAGGTGGATCAGGTAGATTGGGATATAGTGTAACGGTGTTTAAAGCAAATGGTTAACATCTGATAAGGTGTTTGTTGAAGGGAAGTAAATCATTCAATGATTTTTCTCAACATATATGCTTTAGAGTCTTCTTTCTGGAACTTGGGGAAAAGGTGGAGGGGGTTGGGATTACAGTTTACAGGTGTTGATATTTTTTGTTGATATGGAGCTACTGCAGCCTTCTTGTTAAGATGCATTAGATATTGATTTCCAAATATAATAATTCTTTATGCAGAAAACTGTGCCTCTGGATTTTTGTGGAATTGTATGGTTTTATGGATTTCATCATATTTCGATAACGAGTTCTTACCTTGTTTCACACAGTAAATTGATACCATAAAGGGTTTTGTCATAGATTGCTTCCATCCTAATTGGCTTTGTCATAAACAGAAGTTGCACACTCTATTGGGTCTAACTTCTATTATTCTGGAATTTTTAACATATCTATAAGAAGTTATCTTACTATTTTTGTTGTCCTTGGTAAATATCTTGTAGTGATAAGTCTGATCAGGATATCCAAGTGATAAAGATCATTATGGCCAATCACACAATCTCCACCTTCCTTTTACAAAACGGTTTAACGTGAGTTTCTACCTTTGTTTCTTGCCTAAAGGCTTCAGCTGTCAAGTGGACTTTGTAGTCATGTGTAGGTTTTTGAGAATCCATGAATAGATTGGCTTGTAGGACTGAAATCAACGAGCCATTGTCATGAAAACTATGTACATTTGCTCCAACTCTAAGATGTATTTCATGTGAGTTTCAATGAGATTCTGCGTGTTATGGAAGATGCTGGTTTCCATTAGCAGCATGCTCAATTATTTTGTTGCTTTCTTCCCGTAAAAAAAAATGGTTCTTTGAATTGGTTGGTGTTTTTTATCTTACTAGATATAAGCTGAAGTTCATTGCTTGCCTTGAATATTATTTCCCTGTCTATAATGAATCTGAATCATAAATGGGGACTTATAGTTGCTTTTCACATTTTAAGTAGCTGAAGTTGCTGATTCTTTTTGTTCTGAATTATCTGAAGTTGGTGAAGATGTAGCTAACTGAAAAAGTTTCTATAATGCTTTATGTCAACTGGAAATGATTTTTCTTTTCTTGCACTCTTTTTGCTCATCATTACTGATTTTACTGGTTCAATGAGTTGTGTGAACTTATACTGTAGATTTTATGAACCTATACTGTACTTTTTTGTTATTGCTTTTATTGTTGTTAGTGAGGATGGGAACCTTATTCTAATCTAAAGGTTGTTGCAATTTATTATTATTATTTCTATTAATTTGTGCATGATTTACTCATTTCTGTAGTCTCTGTCATTGACAAAGCTGAAATTTTTGTGGCTGGCAGATACCTGCAAGGAAGTAGCGATCCAAAATTGTAGATGATGAGTGTGATACATAACAAAAAAATTATTTGTGAATACTGACGTTGAGCTCTCTTTCAGGGTTGATGAGTGTGAAGTGCCACGAGAAGTTTAAAAGCTGCATCAGAAAGATTCAGAGATCTGGGAAGGTTGGTTTCTCCAAAGATTGCCCATACGACATAGCTGTGCCAACAATGACCCAAGGAATGGATATGGCCATACTGTTCAGTCAGTTCACCACTAAAATTGAACTTTAGTGCAGTGGCAGGAGATACCAATTATTCAAAAATTAAATGTCACACATATCCTCATTTTGTACCCAACATTTCTGCCTAGTTCCTCCGTGCCTGGCCATAAGCAGTTTCAACTTGGAATGCGTCAAGACAATCAGTGACCATTAATTGCTATCAAATTAATTCACCACTCTGTTCTAGGATTTCGTCGTGCAGATGAGTAAGATCTCTGAACATCTTTTCTTCTTCCAGATGAGACAGCCACGTCCAGAGTTGCAACGTCCAGATGAGACAGCCACGTCCGGCCAGATTTCGTGTTTAGTAATTCAGGGGTCGTCGGTAACGGGTCCCTTTGATTAGGATAGGCGGAGGTCAAACGTTATGGTTTTCGTGTTAAAACATGAAACGATGTTGTACAGAATTGAATTGATAACTAGTGGTCGGTCAAATTTTGGACGTCAATGTCCAATGGGAGCTGTGGTAGAAATTTCTTGACGGGTCCGAGGGGGGCCTTCTCTGGTTTGAGTCTTGAGACGGTTTAGTCGTACTTGCAAAACAAAGGCTCTCAAACCTCGTCAACGCGCCCTCTCCTACCTTTGATTTCACTTATATATTGACAAATTGCACGATTGCCATCTCTAAGCTCTTCATTTAATTCCTAAACTACCCCGACGCCGGACTGATCCATGCCTTAACAGACAGAGGTCCTACCACAAGAATTTATGAAGCAAAAAAAAACAACGAGTTTTTTTTGTAACAGCGAAGAGGGCTGAGGGCAATTTGGTCAAGAGAAGCTTGCCCGATTCTTCTCAGTCTCTTCCCGATCCAATGTGCACTTTTGTTGAATTGTCTTCCCCGTACGAAACCTGAGAATAAACTGCGCAGAAGGTTCTATTGCCGCGAAAGTTCCGTGAGAGAGCTTCTTCTCGTATCTGACGCTCGGACTCGGAAATCGAAACACGTATCTGACGGAGGCTCCCGGCTCCCGGACTCCCCTGTTCTTAATTTCAAGACGATTCGCCCCCACCGATGTTCTTCTCCCTATTTGTACAAGCTGGATTTGCAAAGGATCTTTCCGCAACCGGAATTCAATAAAATTGCTGAATTGTTCATCGAATTATGTTGAAACGGAGTTTCAAGTCTGCCAAATGGTAATTTATTCTTGAGTTTTCCTAGCCTAGGGTCTTTTTCTTTATTTCATGGGTTTGACGCGCTCATAATCTGAAATGAAAAATATTGGATATCATTAATTTTAACAAGTAACATTTTGGTTTTGATGATTGTGTAAACAGCAATACCTCGTTGAGGCTAGCAGTTTCCCGAATAAAGACTCTGAGAAACAAAAAGGAAAACCAATTGAAGCAGATGAAGAGAGATTTAGCTCAATTACTTGAGACCGGCCAGGACCAGACAGCCAGAATTCGGGTCTGTCTTGCTGTTGCTATTTCATGCCGAATACTGAATTTTTCGGCACGATTAGATATTTTACTTTAGATGATAACGTGTGTTATTAATTCACCATTCAATTCAAAATTACACTTCCTTTTTTTCTTGCCTTTTCGATCATTTGAATACTGTTATGTGCTTAAGTAACTTGCAATAAACGTGCAGTGGGAGTAAACATGGAGTGTTGCTATTTTTGAGACTATAGCGTGAGTTATGCCTGAAATTGTGATATACTCTCTCAAGGCTGTATGTGCTTTTGTCCTGCATTTTATCAGTTATTACATAGTGACATTTGCTTCTGTATGTTTACTCTAAATATGAAAAAAAAAGATGGTCAATATTACTTAAGATGTAAATAGTCTATTCTGTTCTCTGTGATGGTCGGAGGAAACTGTTCACTTTATTTGGTCTCAAAATGTATTCAATAGTAAATTTGAGAACAGTGTGCTCTGACTGAACAAATTATCATATATAATAACCTTGGGAGGAACAGAAGCTAGGTCTGATGATGCTTAGAGCTGGGTTTGATGATGCTTAGAGCTGGGTTTGATGATGCTTAGAGCTGGGTTTGATGATGCTTAGAGCTGGGTTTGATGATGCTTAGAGCTGGGTTTGATGATGCTTAGAGCTGGATTTGATGATGCTTAGAGCTGGGTTTTGATGTTCTTAATGGTCTTATACAAGATTAAGATACTGCAGCATGTTATTCAACTTAATTTATTTTAGTGATTATTAGCACAAGTCATCTAACTCATCTTTAATGCTTCTGATGCATTTAAACTTCTATTTCTGTTTCATCTTCTGTTTTCCTTTTTATTGGTAAATTTCTAGTTTGGTTCATGAACTGCTCCATTTTAATTTTTAGGGCATACCTTCGGGCATGAATCTTCTCTTCTTCTCAAGTTTGATTCAGTCAGATAATTTCTTTTTTTTTTTGTTTTACTCAAGCTCACAAAGGAGTAATAGAAAAATAATTTGGGGGATATTTAGAACCTAACTGGGGAATATTCACAGACAAAATCACAGGTCGCCTCCGCTAGAGTGGGACTGAAAATCTGTCATTAGCTGGGTATCTGGAAATGCTGATTCACCCTGGAATACATACATATATTCAGAAAAATTGCAAAAAGTATAAGCCCAATGTCTTTAAATAGCACAGTGGTCCTAGATCTGCTTATTCATCTGCATATGAGCAATCAGGAGAGGGGGTCTCAACGAGAATTGTGAACTGTACTACAATTTTAACAAATTCAATGCTTTCTTATAAAATGAAGAGATCTCAATTTTCAAAAAAAAAAAAAAATGAAGAGATCTCTGTATTGCACTTTAACTGTCACGTGGTATATCTTGGCCTTTTTAACAACAAGAGCTGGACTCTTCACATCATTTTTCGTCCTATGTTTTAGACATCTAAATATAAACTTGATATTTTTGTCCATTTGTTCTAGATTGGACTTCCTGATGTAGTCTCTTCTGCTTAAGGGATTACAGGTTATAAGTAGATTATAGAGATTTATTTGGTTAATGTATGATTAGGGAGTTTAGAATGTTATGGTTCTAATTCAAGAATTCTGTCATTATGATGTTTAATGTTTATGATGTTTAATGTTTGTAGTGATGTTCTCAGGGGTTAAAAGGTAGAGTTACTCTTCAACTATAGACCCAAGAAAATTTGATTAAAAGGCTTGTCTGTATTCTTATTTTGGGATCTGTTTTGAAGTACTGGGCTGTACTGGGATTATGATTTAGCAGTGATAAGTGCAGAGGAGGAGAAGTTCTATAATCCAGTTGGACCGTTCTTTATCCTTATCTTCTTGTTTTTCTCAATTTCTCCTCTCTGTATATCTTAATTTGTCATTAATGCTTGATATTAAACCAAATAATAAAAGTATGCCAATAAAATAACAGCTTCAGGAATTTTACATTTACTTTGGAACAATTTTGATTAGTCAATTTTGTAAGATTTAGCAGGAATTATCTTTATTTCAGGTTGAGCATTATGTTAGGGAGGAGAAGACATTGGCAGCTTTTGATATCATTCAGGTCTACTGTGAACTAATTATAGCACGCATGCCAATTATTGAATCACAGAAGTATATACTACACTCTATTTCCCTTACTGCTTCTTGTGTACGCTTTTACTTAACAGCAATGCAGATCCATTTTTTTGCTGACATTTTCTTTGTGGAAAACCTTATTAAATTATTTCTATTGATTCCATTATATCACATTAAGTTGACCCGCCTTATGTTTTGCTTGTAACTGTTAATTTGAAAAGTTTTTGTAAAACTGCTTTCAAAAAAATGTCTGAATGTAGGTCGTCCAAAAAAAGATATCTGAATGTAACTTGATAAGAAATTACTGAAATTACTGATACAATGACGTTTTGTCAGATCCATTTTGTGGCTCAGGTTTGCCCCAAAAAAGTTTTATTATTTTTTCCTTCAAATACTTAATTTTTTAAACTAGTTAAAAGACTATAGCTTGTTTGGTTTCAAAGGCTAGTCTTTTTTATCACCATACTTATGTTTTGGACTTAGCTTCATCGGAAAAAGATACTAAGCAGAAGATACTTATTGGGTGATGATTACCTATGCCATATAATTAACAATCAAAGCCATGCCTGTGTACCTCTGCATCTGAAATTTGATAATGTGTATGGAAGTATCTTTCTTATTATAAAAATAAACGAAGCAACTTGTTCCATTTTATTTTATGGTTTGAATAATTGTTTTTTGCTGCATTCTTATCATTCTCTTCCATATTTAATCTTTAATCTGACATATGTGACCATTTATGTCATCAAATTTTATGGGTTCAAGCATTAAGATTCATACCTAACTTACTAAAGAGAAATGCAAATGGTTTGCCTACTTGAATTGCCCTGTTTTTATCCAAAAACCTCTGAATTAGTTGTCATTTTCTTTTAATTATGTAAATTCATCTTAATATTTTCTTTATAGTATCAATCTGGAGATTTTTGGATTCAGTGAAGTCTCTTATCTTCTAATCTTCAGGAATTGCCCTATTGACTTGAAGGAAGCAGTATGTAGTGTAATATTTGCATCCCGAAGATGTACTGACATAGTAGAACTCGTCGATGTTCAGAAGCATTTTACAGCAAAGTATGGTAAAGATTTCATTTCTGCAGCTCTTGAACTTCGACCTAATAGTGGTGTCAACCGTCTAGTAAGTTTACTCTTAAATTTAAATTTATATGTGAAGATAATTCTGTCAACCTGATTAATATGTCATCCCTATGACGTCATATTTATATTATCTAAGACCTTAAACTTAGTTTTAACCTTTTTGTTGTCCAGATTGTTGAGAAGTTATCTGAAAAGACACCAAATGGTGAATCAAAAATCAGGATCCTGACAGGAATTGCCCAAGAATATAGTGTTAAATGGGATCCAAAGGCATTTTCTGAGGAAATTTCAAAGCCTGCTGAAGATTTGTTGGTAAATATAATGAATTAAATAGTTATACAAGTTTTTTTTGTCATTTTGAGTTTCCACACATAGTGCTTTTGCTTTATCCTGGATGCTTGATGATCCCTATGGTTTTTGCCGGTACGGCTCCAACCAGCTGCACTTTGGTTAACTTCAAGGCTTTTTGGTAATTGTAACTTTCTGTGTGATTACAACATTTTTACCAAGGCTCAAATTTTTATGTATTTCACTGAGCCATATGCTATAAATTTTTAGCCACCTTATGATTGCTGAGATACTTGATATTACTTCTATCATGCTTGATCTCGTTTTCTTGGAGCCTGTGTACATGGGCAATGCATGCACCTGTGGAACCCATTGCAGGATGAAGTGAACCATTGCAGTATACAATCTTTTCTGAGAACGATTTCGCATAGGTTTTCTCTTAGGAAGTATAATGATGTAATTTTCTGAATTTTTGTCTTAACAGGACGGACCCAATAAATTTGATAGTTCCAGTAAGATGCTTGCAGGATCTTTTGGTGGCCAGATCCAGTCTTCTGATGTGCAATTTAAATCAGCAAACGAACAATTCCTTGCTGCTCCTGTGCAAAAGCATGATTCTTATTCAGGCCTTTCTGAAAATAATGTGACTAGATTCTCACCTAGTTCTGATGTGTTCTCTTCTGGCAAAGGACTTAAGCCAACAAGCTCAGTGCCCTCACCTTATCATCCGCAGTTAGGACCTTCAGGTTTCTGGAAACATATTTATGTAGTGTTGTCTGATTTATTATTAAGTATCTTCTGTAAAAGTTTAGTGCTAAATAATGCCTGTGGGGTGATTCATTGAAGCAGGTGTTAGAACTAGTCGCACTGAAGACCTGGATTCCAGTGACAACCTTGCCTCTCATAGTCGGCATCACTGGAATATGGAATTCAAAGATGCGGCTTCTGCTGCACAGGCAGCTGCGGAATCTGCAGAGATGGCAAGTTTAGCTGCTAGAGCTGCTGCACAACTCTCTAGATCAGAAAAACGTTCAACACAATCTCCCCCAGAGGTGCACGGATCTTATTTTGAACCGAGAAATGAGACACCTATTAGATCTACTGGCTCCAAAAGTGAAAGTAGGGGAAACACAAAAGAGAGAGGAGATGATTCTGCAAACAGTTTTATAGGATGCAGACAGAGGTACATAGTAATTCAAAAGATAGACTGGAGCAAGGTCACATTTCTGGAGGAGCTGAAAGCAGAAATGATCAACATGAAAGTGTCACGAGAAAATCAAGTAGGTCGGTCTCCTCCCAGTTCATTGCAACTTCTGTTGATGATGAAATTGCAGTCAACAATCTCCAGAAGGCAGATTTGCGTGATAGCAGTTGTAATGGTAAATATGCCCAATATTCTAATATGCCTTCTTACTCTAATTCTGATGGATCCCCTGCTGGTATGGATTCCAGTTCAGATCCTAATGTCCACAAGCCTGCCAATGATCATTTTGAGCATGACCCTGGCAGTGTTGGCTTTGGATACAGTGAGATAATGAACGAACCGCCGGATATTGGGGATTCTTCTTCAGCTGTTTTTGATCAATCTGGCTCTGACAATGACCAATATTTTGAACATGAGACTGATTATTCTCGCCATTCTTCATTTCCATTTGAAGAAAACCGAGTACATTCAAGGAGAGTGGACCCTTGGAGTCCAAGCGAACAGGTAAGTAGAACTTTTTCTGTGAGCCAATTGATCAATCTTCCGAAGGTTTGATGAAAAACTCAGTTCCATTAGAGGCCAAGGACTCTTTGCCTGCAAGGTTTGATGATTCAGATAGCTTCAGTTCTGAGAATGAAGAGAGAGGAAATTGTACAAGCAGAGGAACAAATGAGAGTATTTTTTTGCCTCGTGAGGATGAAATTCCCTCAGGAAGTCACTTTTCAGCTCAATCTGATCATGGGCA
Organism: Aristolochia contorta; assembly: GCA_022405105.1. Classification (NCBI taxonomy): domain Eukaryota; kingdom Viridiplantae; phylum Streptophyta; class Magnoliopsida; order Piperales; family Aristolochiaceae; genus Aristolochia; species Aristolochia contorta. Next base: position 10,071,979 of record CM039666.1, on the reverse strand, counting down.
CCTCAAATTCTCTGGACATGTGAACGAAGGTGTGGTCCCGAAGGACATCTTTGCTTATGCCTCATTGGATGATACAGAATCTGCTGAGAAAAACTCATTAGGTCTGCTACCGTCAAAAGTTTCATCTACTAAGAAAGAAAGTGACAAGGATCTATCACAGGGGAAAAGAGCACATAACTTTGAGTCAGCTGACAGAAATATGTCTGGCGCATCGCTTCTTACTCCTGGAAACTCATTCTCATATCAGACTTCTTATGTGACTCCAAATCCTTACAATGAGGAAGGTAGAGTAAACAAAAAGGAGGATTTTATATATAAATCTTCCGATGATTCAGAATCAGATGATGGACATATCACGAGTCGGCAATCTTCAAGACTTTCATCTACTCAGGAAGTCGAAGATTTTGGCAAGGAGCATCCATCTCTTAGCACAGTGAGTTCAGAAAATTCAAACCACTTAAGTCATGGAAGTGAGAACCGCTTAAACTTTGGTCAACTAACGGGTGGTTTCAGAAACAAAGGTCTCATACGTCCACCTTATGTTAAGCCTACGTCCAAAGAAGAAACCAAGAATGAAGTCCCCACCGTCTCTGAAGCTACACCTCTCTCTCAATCTGAGAAGTTATTTACTGGCCACAAGCCTCGAGAAATGAAGCTCGACAATCTGAAAGTTGGAGTGCACAAGGAATTGAACTCAAAAGGCCTAGTCAGTGAGAGCGAGTCAGATAGTGATGATGCTGAAAAGATACAGCCACCAAGAAATTTTAATGCCAGAGGACCAGAAGGTAGAATTGTTTCTAGTAGGTTAAGAGATTCGTCATCAAAGGCGGTGAGTGATGGCCCTTCAGGACTTAACTGCCCGGTATAGAGATCCAGTTCATTCTGGTTTATATGCTGGGAGCAAAGTGTCTCAAGTGGGTGTATCTTCCAAGCCTCGAAAACAAAGTGTAGCATCTGGCTCTAAAGACAATTCACGAAAGACCGGTTTGCTTCTGAAACAAGAACCTAAGCACCCGCAAGTTGTAAATCCAATCGAGGTGGAAGAGTCACAGAAGGTTCTGTCAGTCAAGGCAGGGGCTAGAGAGACTACAAGCTTGCTAAACAGTGACTCAGACAGTGATGATGCTGAGAAGATACAGCCACGAAGAAACTTTAATGTCAGGGGACAAGAAAGTAGATTTGTTTCTCGTAGGACAAGAGATTCGCCATCAAAATCTGTGAGTGATGGTCCTACAAGTTTTACTGCCTGGTCCAGAGATCCGGTTCATGAAGGGAACAAAGCATCTCAAGCAGGTTCATCTTCCAAGCCTCAGGAGTCAGCATCAGGCTCTAAAGATAAGTCATCAAGGAATGATTCTTTTTTGAAACCAGGGCCTAGACACCCACAAGCTGAAATTCCTGTTGAGAAGGTGGAAGAATCACAAAAGCTTCGGTCTCAGGAGGAGGCAGGGGCTAGTGAGATTCCAAGCTTACGGACCACACGGGTTGCATCGAGAGAGAGTTCTCTCAAAGGAGCCAGTCACGTCCACCCAAAACTTCCTGACTACGATAGCTTGGCCGCTCATTTTGAAAACCTTCGGGCCAATCGACGCATGTAATCGTAGGTGTACTCTACTAAATGGGTGGGTAAAATTTTTTGCCCGTGTTTGAATAATCAGGTGATTGGTCTGAAGAGAGATGTAGAACCATAAAGTGTATCATAGTATTATGTCTGCCTCATTTATATGATTTTTTGATTCAATTTGCCACTTATTTCCCATTTTGCAGAATACATGCTGTAAAAAACATCATGTCGAGTTATTTCCTGCAGTGATATTCTACGATCTACGTCCAACTTAATTTTAAACGAGGAGAGAGTGCATGGGTAAAACGGTAACGAAATGACACAGTCTTTAATTTAATACCATCTTAGTGTTCTCTTAGAAATGTGATCACCCATTTTAACGACAAGTAGTATGATCGATTGCGAAAGAAGTAATAAAACCAAAGACATTGTAATTCATTGACGAATGGACTTGGGTTCGACTTGGCAATATAAATAAGTTGTTGAATTGGACTAGGCACCATGTCCTACAAAGTCTAGTATTATTCCCAAGTAGTGAGACAGGTCATTTAACTAAGTTGAGACAAGAAGTCCTACAATTATCAGGTCCAATTTCTGATTGGTTTAAGGTATTTGAGTCAAGTAAGTTGTTCAAAATTGGACTCCTTGTGACTCCCCATTCCACTATCTTGCTCGTATCCCTGTTGTTTTCTCTCATCTTGTCCCCGAAAAGTCTTTGAAGTTCCCACAATAACAATTTTTTTTATTTTTCTTGAACTAGAGTAGTCGTATGCCTTTTTGGGTTCCTAGAAGTCGACAACAGCATTGATAATGCGGTTACATATTAGGAATTAAGAAAGAGAAGCGATGGCAAAAACGTTTCCGCCAGGCCTCCCGGGACCCTCAATTGGGGAAGTGCGAAATTAAGAGGGATAGCCATTTGCTGATGATTCTCCCAGGACTGTTTTATAATGGTTTCTTCAGGGTGGAAAATGAGAATTCCGACTTCTCCTCTAAACGTTTTCACGGGCACTGGCCTCTCTTTCAAAGCAGACTTGATTGATGTGTTCTTTCTACGTTATTAAAACCTCTTGCCTCTCTGAGTCGTCGTTATAAATTAATCAGTGTAGAGCGCGCCCGAATCTAACTGCGATAGGCGACCTGTCACCTATATTAGTCCAAGGAGTCAATGATTCATTTACTATTAGAAGCCAGAAGAACCAATTGAGGACTCCACCTACATGAACATAAACAAGCAGCAGGGAAGTCAAGTGCCCTTGCTCTGTTTCTTGCCTCAAGAGCGACCTTTGATTCTCTTCGTGCACCGCGATCAGAGGGAGAGGCTTGGATGGTAAACGAGAACATCTGTCATCATCAGTATCCGTCAACGATATTTGGGGTGGACTGGAACGAGTGGAGTAGATGAAAATGGAATTCGAGCAGAAGTTGAATCGTTCGTTACTTGGGTATCGTCAATCGGCCGAGACCAAAAGCCTACAGGGAAAAAAATGGGGAAAGCGGTGGAGAGGAAAAGAAGGGATCGGATAGATTGACGAAAAGAGAGTTTACGTAATGAATGAATGCGTGGACCGAAGAAATCAAAAGAGAATTGCTCGATTTGGTCACTATTTTTTTCAATGCTCGGAACTGAACCAGAAGAACATGCAGCACCATCGTGCTTCACGGAACTTTGAAGATCATTTCGGCGGAATTTAAGCGTAAAGTCAATTGGGTACAAACTACAGAAACAAACAAAACAAAAAATAAAAAATAAAAAAGGCAGCAATCTTCCACCACCACCGTCCCATAGTTCCCGACGGCGGGCTTTCGCCAAAGTAAAGCGGCTTTAATTCGGAGGGCCATGGGAAGGAATTGCAAATGAGTACTGATCCTCATATCGATCCCTTCCTTATCTGAATTGTATTATGACATAGTATAATTCCCTTCCCGGGAGCCTGCTGTTTCAACTTTCAACCCGCCGAAACTACCATCATTATTATTACCAGAGAGCGAGGGAGTGTGTGCGTGGGTGTGATAATAAGGAAGGGGGTGCCCCCCTCCCCTCCCTGTTTCTGGGACAAGAAGGAAAAGCGATAATGGCCGCTCTGCTCGTTGACTTGTGCCGACATGACCTTTCTTCTTTTCAAAGAGATGCGTCTGAAACGTTCTCACTTTGGAGTTGTTGTCGGCTCTCGCTGCTGCACACTGGTCATTGGTCTTCAAATTCTGATTTTTTTCAACATTTGGTGTAGTGATTAGCAAAAGCGCGTGGTAAAAAATGTCAGTGGCCCCCATCACGGGGTTCGGAGTAGCATATGTAGGAGCAGAGCTTGGCGGCCATTAATCCATTTGCATTTGATGCATGCCGCGTTGTTCCTTGTCCGGATTCATTACATAGTACCTAGTTTGAAAGAAGAAGAAGAAGAAGAAGAAGAAGAAGAGACCGTGACCGTGGGAAGCGGAATTGTATTGAGGATGTTGTTGATCTCTCACACAGATGCGCAAGTGGCAGTTCCTGGGAAGATTTAATAAATAGACGATTATACAGATTGAACGCCAAGTTTCTAGATCGGGTTTTCTTCTCCGACGAGAATTCCTATGAACGCTATGTTTAGAAGTCAGATTAGGCTGAAACCGACAGGAATGCATATCCAAATTTTAAAGACCAAACCAATCCACATACCCTACTCTGGTCGCGCACTAGCGTACATATCTTTCATTAGGTAAGCAAACAGAAACTCCCATATTGGGGAGATCACGGGTTTATAAGTGAGAACAAAATCTCCATTGGAACGAAATATTTTAATAAAGCCCGAGAGGAAATCCGTGGGGGCTATAGAGCCCACTCATACCCACGTAGAGATCAGTAATATATATCCCAACGCACTCTGCATCCCTCTTGATGCAACAATGGCTGTGAGCCTGTTGAGAGTTTTGCAGACTCTGCTACACTTGCTACTTGCAAGTCCTCGGATAGTGTGGTGATTGATGGATGATACCCGAATTATCTGAGATATTGTATATAGTATGTAAACTTTAGTAGTAACGAATAACATAATCGTTATAATTAATACCACATGACTTAATACATCCCCTATATATATATATCTAAATCCTTGGCGATTGAGGCCAAAATGTGGTGACGTCCTTGTTCGAAACCCACACAGTGTACTGTACACTGTTAGCTTATGGGGTGACGGGGATCTTCCCATTTGTCCCCCCAGCTACAGTTCCCCCCGATGGCACGGTCACTGTGGCCGCGCTTCCATATCTCACAAAGGAACAAGAACCACCGGGCGGTAGACGATTTGGACCACAAGAAACAAGTTCCACGACCAGTGAGTCACCGACTGACACTGCCCGGGCATTTACGCGAGGAGGGAAGAAGAAGGTACTCGCTGGCTCAACACCCATGGGTTCGGTGGTCACGCGCACCAGTACTACTGCCCCTCAATTGACCCGACCGGACCCGTTAAGATTGCGCCACTCCCTATCGATAGACGTGTGCCGACGACACTGTACAGAACAAAACTCAATAACCCATTAATGTTGGCGGCACATGATGACTCCGTGCACAATCCCATAATTAAATTGTGGAACATACACGAGAAGGGTTTATATTTTTTTAAATATCCTGCACTAGGAAACTAATGGACATTCTCTTATGCTACCAATTCAAAGAGTTAGGCAAATCCGGTTTTGGATAATAAAGCGTCAGACAAAATAAAATTAATATGAGATTCTCACGCGTTGATGTCTTTCTTCGAAAACCAATCACGAGTGCGGCACGTATCATTGATCATTTACAAAACGAGGGTCTTTAAATAGGTAGGTGATAAGATCTCATCGTTGGATAAACTTTTCGATCAAGATCAGAATTAAATTTTAATTATATATATGTATTCTGATAAAATGGTCGAATATAACTTAGTTACTTTCAGACAAAAAATCTGTCACGGTCGACCAATCTTACAGGGAGAGTGACGTGAGGGGATTTTGGAGTACCTGCTCATCGGATACGCTGCCGGGAATACAAAGTAGAATTATTATATTGTTGTTACACGTACATAATACACGTACTTCTCGTTTAGAGAAGAGATATTTCCGGTTTTCCCGCTAGATTTTCAAATGGGTAAATTACACGTGTAGACCGAAGCGGTCGACGTGGCTTGTCCTTGAAGGCAACTCGACGACGTACGTCCTGATTCTCTCTCTCTCTCTCTCTCTCTACTCTCTCTCTCGGATGAGCGGCCAATACCTGGTCCTTATCGTGCCAATGGTCCAGATCACATCGCGGCAGAATCATTCGATGCTCCCTCTGCCGTCCGCTTGCTTGCTTTTTACGCAACCTCCGCGGGGCTCCCTCGCTCGCTCGTCCCGCGTGCCTGCCTCCCCGCCTCCATTATTTATTCCTTCTCTCCCTAATATAACTCGCCCAGCCGCGTCTCAGACTACTCTCCTCATATCGGTATCTCACCCGAGTCAACATTTATACGGTTACACTTTTATGAAGACAACAGGTAAACACTCTTGCTTGCCGTCCATATTTGTAGTACTATAGTAGTAGTAGCAGTAGTAGTACTCTCCTCCGGGGCCCCGAACCCCTCAAAAGTCCACCACGGCCACACTTTCACTGTTTGGGAACGGAAACACGGATTAATTAAAAGAAGGTAGAGAGGATTAATGAGTTTAGTACTTGTGTCGATGTTGATTAAAGAGAAAATCATCGCCAGGAAATTTCCTGCCCACCTAACGCAGTCCATTTATTCGCTTTCTCGTCGGTTGGAAGTTCGAAAGACTTGTGAAGCTCCTAGCTCTCTCATGTCTCGGAGTCCGAAGAAGCGAGTCTCGAATTTTGGACAAGATAAAAAAAACTGTCGCAGGCAGACCGTAGGGAAGTCTTTCACTGTCTGAGACCTGCGGGACTGGGAGTGGGAATATCTTAATTGCGATTTGTGCTAATCAGTATGTTAACAACTAGTTTAGTGGGTGGTGTGGACTGTAGAATGTTTGCGCGACTTTGGACGAGTATATATATATAAAGAAATGGTGGTGAGAAAGACTCGGAAAAAGAGCAGGTCTCTGTTTTTTTATTGCTCCTGGAGATCATCAACATCGACAGCAATTCCAGAAGACCCAAGTCTCATCCTCCATCTCCTCTCTCCTATTCTTTCTTTATGCGCTCTTTCTTACCGTGGGAAAACTCTTTTGGAGAACTGGCTCGGGGCTCTTGTGGGACAAGTTTCTGTTTAATGGTAGGATTTTTCTGTGCCGATTTCATGTAATCGAAATTGAGAGGTTGAAAAGGATCCCTTCTTGGTTTGCTTCTCTTCCCATCCATCTAATTCCCATTTCAGACGGTTTGAAGAGAATGGCTTTTGCTGGGTGATTTTGTTTTTTCCAACTTTTCCGATTTCAAAGCTGCAGATATTTAAATTCGCTCTTCGCCTGGTTCGTTTGTTGGAACCTGTTTCTGGTTGGGGAAAAATCTGGCGTCTGCTCTTCGAAGCTAAACTTGCGCTCTTCTCTTCCTGTCTCTTATCAGGAGCCTGGAGCCAATGGAAAACATGAAAAATTGAATCTCCTCGACAATCCTTGAAAACCCAATTCGTACATACGGAAACCCATCTCACTCACTTTCTCTTCTCGGCAGATCTTATCTTCTTCCATCCACTCACAGACTCAACCCCCGTCTGGCATCATTCCCATGTAGAAGCCACTGTTCTGCTGCGCTTCTAATCATACGCAAAGGGAGAAGGAAACAGGGAAAGGCAATCTCTGGAGACCTCCAACAGAAATCCCAAAGAGCTAAAAGGAAAAGGAAGGCCCTTGTTAAAACCTTTTCATCCAGACAAAAAGAAACCATCTGAAGCCTCCAATTACTCTTTTCTTTTACTCTCTTTTTTCCTTCCAAACGTCCTAGATCACTGTTTTTTAACCTGAAAAAAAAATCTCCCTTTTCTTTTCACTGCCCTGTCGCCTCCCTGCGAGAAACAGTTGCAGACAGCCCCCCTGCAGTTTCTAGCTTTTCAATTCCACAAAACCGAAAATCCAGGCAATTTAGTTCCTCCCCTGTCAGGGAAAATATGCAAGATCCGACCGCATTCCAGTCCATCAAGCCCCAGTTCGCGGAGCACGAGCATCTGAAATGCCCCCGATGCGATTCCACCAACACCAAATTCTGCTATTACAACAACTACAATCTGTCCCAGCCTCGTCATTTCTGCAAGAGCTGCCGAAGGTACTGGACCAAAGGCGGGGCTCTCCGCAACATTCCCGTCGGGGGAGGGAGCCGAAAAAACAGCAAAAGAGCCAACCCAAAACGAGCGACGTCTACCTCTTCCACCTCATCCTCATCAACCTCAACGATGTCTGCAGCATCAACTCCCCTTCAAAGTGTTCCAAAGCCTGAGCCTAGTGGCATGTTTGGCCCTGTGGGCGAAAGTGATCGGCGGATGCTTGACATTACCGGGAGTTTCAGCTCTTTATTGGCGTCGAACGGCCAATTCGGGAGCCTGTTGGAGAGTATGAATTCAGGCGGTTCAAGCGCTCAGAGGGTGCAATTCACAGATTATCCAGCGAATACAAATGTGAACTCAAACGCGAGTTCGAATGCAGTCGGCGACCCCTCGTTGGAATTGGGCGATTCGAGCTGTTGGAGTGGTGCAAATGGGTGGCCTGATCTCGCCATTTACACACCAGGTTCGACATTTCAATGAAACGCCAACAGATACATTGAAAGAAGCGAAACTTAAAGTGGCAAAAGAAACAAAAAAGCAAAGAAAGAAAAAGTCTTTTATCTGTTATTTCTTTCTCAAATTACTCTTTTTTTGATGAGTGGCAGTTCTCAAAACTGGGATCGTATTTAGATGATATGGTGATAGAGAGATGAATTTGAATAACTTTCGGCTTTTCCTCATCTTTATTTCTCTATCTGGATTGATGACATTCTGATAGTAGTTTTCCCGGGCTTTCCTTGGATTTCTATAGCGTTTGTAACTTACCTATTTGTCTGTCTGATAGTTTGTATGTGCTGAGCGAAAAGGAGAGTATATGGATGTTTCAGAAGGTGTATGTATTTATTTTGGCTATATTTTATGGATGGAAGTTGGACGCGATACAGAAACAGAGACTATTTTGATTGGCTTTGTTTTATGGGTGGATGTTAAAAAGTGAGAGAAAAAGAATAGATTGTCGGTCGAACCAAGTGACTACTTAAATCTCTCCTTTTGTCTCTGGTGGAGGACTAGTGTAAAGCTTGTGAAAATCCTACTCGTCTTCCATGCCCATATACAAGATTTAATTCAGTGTACTTGCTTCCCGCATAGCTTTATTTTTGTCCCTCTGCGCCATGTCTCTCTGTCTTTCTGCTAATTTAATATTAGATATGGTGGATATGGGAGGAGTTCTTTAAGGGGGTTTAACTATCTAAATAGTCTGAAGACGTCATTACATTTGCGAGCAGTTCAGTCGCTAGATTTTCGTCTAGTGTCGCATCAAAACATTCCTGCAAATGCTTCCCCCCGGCGTTTTGCACAAAAGTGCATCGTTTCGTGGGAATCCGATCCCAGTTTCTGCTACTGGTAATGGAGATCGTCTGGGACGGTTTTTATCACCACTTGGCAGAGGCGGTTCTTGGTTTTTAATGAACTTCATATTGATTTCAGGAGCTCGTATAGAAAAATAATGGTGGAGACTGCTAGCAACTAGTTTAGTAGTCAACCCAACTAAAACTTGTTGTACTCCGGCAATTTAATTGACAAGCTACTGTGATAGAGAACATATGATGGCTATATGGTGCCCAAGGAAAGTGAAGAAAAAAGGAAAATGATTTTCCTTCAATGTGATCTTCTGAAGGAAGGAGCAGAACTTAACATACGGACCCACGTATCACTGGTGTACTAGATTTGTCATCCCTGTTTCCGTATCTGGATTGAGAAATAAGCAATCTCTGGGAAAGTGAGCTGTCCATATTTCCATTTGTTACATGTTGGGCAGAGAATGAATTCTCTTCTCCCCTCGTCTCATTTTCTTCCCTATCTTTTCTCTTTCATCCCCCCACCCCCGCCAGCGTTTCCCCTTGGTGACAGAATCAAGTGCTCCGTTGCTTTTTGCACTTGTATATATTTGAATCGATGCGACGTCTTACCTCCACCGCAATTTTTGTCAACACCGAGAATATATTCCCAATCTTTTGAAATCGCCCAGAATTACAAATAGTGGTGGCAAACATCCAGATCCGTAGCATCTGTAATATCTAGTGTCGTTAATTTGACGCCGTTATAAACGTGAGGCGGAGGGACGGTATTAGTGCAAAATTAAAAAAGGAATATAATGGAAGGCGGAGGAGAGTATGTTTATTAGGTACTGAAGTTGGAGCTTAAAAAGAAGTAAGTTGTGAGCAGAGACGCATGATGTGCTTCCGGGTTGGTAGTATGATCAAATGCAAGTATGGTAAATACGTGGCCCGACCTCCCATGTGGAAGACCAGAGGTTGTGCAATGATTTTGGGTATACTGTTAATTCATCCATTCATCCATTCATTGTCTTAACTTAAGCTTTGGATTACAGCTCCCATTGCATTTCATTTAAATACTTGAAATCACACAGAGATGGGTTTTTGGTAATCAAGAACTTGTGGGTGTATTGTGTAGCCAACGAGGGTAATTGGGTCCATCCCATTAGCTTGATCATCAGCTGCAGGATACACATATTAGGACGACGCTCGATTCATCTGCAGCTGCAGGATACACATATTAGGACGACGCTCGATTCATCTGCTGCTGCAGTGAGGAGCCATCAAATCAATCAAGGAGGGGGAATGGAACAAGGAGGGTCCACCACAGTCATTCGACTTGAAAATATTTGAGCGCTATATATATATATATATATTGCTTCGGTCTTCAGTAGTATATATAGTAAGTACCCCGTAACCGACACGGGTAAGCTGCGTCCCACCGAATTGAATGAGTAGTACTACTACTATGGTTTCTCTTAGCCATTTGCAGTACTTGAGGGATATATAGGTAGGAACATTTGCATGAATATCAGAGGCGTTTTCCTAGCTCTCACGGCGAAGACCCGCCTTAATTCGATCAATTGCTTGCCATTTCCGCGTCGCATCAACCACTCCCTGCGATCGAACGAGGGGCCTTTGATTACCTCTTTTACTTACTAACACAATATTGGAGGAGGAAGAGTACCGATCGATCGATGGACCTAGCTAGTATTGGAGAGATGATATGGGTGGTGGTGCATGCAGTACCGTGAGGCCCACATGCATGATGGTGGCCACATGCGCCACCCGTCCATCATTCATGTCCACCTTGCTTGACCTTCACATCACCGCATGCAAAAAAACGCAGTGATTGCATGTCATGCATGCCCCAGGCCTGCCTCCTCCCTAAATCATCATACACCCCCTTACGATCAAATTAAAAAGGATGCGCTTTGTGTTCTTAAGGAGACAGGGGAGCCTCAGATTTGGGAACAGATTTACGGAGTCAGCGGATCATTATATAGCTAGGATTGAGGGCACGCGTAAAATTTCCCCCTCCCTAATATCTGGTTTAATAATAAGGTAGATTAATTATGTTATGTGTAGAATGTAGGAGCAAGTGATTAGTGACTATCATGGCGGTTGTTGATCTGAGGGCGTGCCCACTTTTTTTGGTCGAAAATGATGGGTTAGGTTTCGTTTTTATGCGATACATTGAGTAGCTCGTTGGTGGACACAAGTGTTGGGGTTGTGAATTACAACGCAAAAATACAATAGTATCCATGTCCCTGTCCCACTAACTATATATCCCACTAAGATCAGCTATCCCCTCCAGCACATATACATGCGGTTGACCTAAACACGTTAATTAAAGCACGACTCCACCGATCATTATCATATCACTAGATCTCTCACTTTTCTTTTCTTTTCTTCTCTCTCTCTCTCTCTAATTTGCTCTCTTTCCATTCCTTCTCTCCCCTGTTTTGTCAAACAAATATAAGCAACAAAAACTACCTTCTGCTCGGGGGAATCTTCATTGAGAGGGGGCCTCCGGCTGGAGTCTAGAAACAGGCACGTCCTACCTTCTTCTCGATCGGACCCTCTGCGCTGACAGTTGAATTATGAAAGTGATGTATGCGAACCCCAAACATCTTAATCTTTAGGGTAGGACAGTTTCTAGTTTGTTGCTCCAATTAAAACCATTTGAGTACCATATGAGAATCGAATTAGTCTAGGACGAAGCTAATTCCTTCAGAAATACGAATTATCGCGAGACGAGTGTGATCGACCTTATCTATCGTCGTTTCTGATGGCCGACATGTTCACATGTGTCGCATCTTCGTTCCTTCCTAGTTTTGTTTTGCTTGTGCGAGGATTAATCTCCACCATCGGCAACGTACTACGCCGACGTTGATTCTAATTCTTCTTTATTTTTTCTTCCTCTGTTCGGTCTCCGGTGACCACAAATCCTCACTATGGCTCGCTTCTCTCGGACGATGAATTACTGTCGAGCAAATCTCCGGAGCGCGCGGCGGAAAAGGAATACACAACTGATCTTGTTGTAATTTCTCGCATACCTTCCCTTACATGAACTCCGTCCGTCACCTGAGAATTCAGTCGCTATTCATCAAAAGGTTTTTATATAGATATGTACATTCAGTTGAAGACGCGAAAATATGACACGTTTTTGTTTTATCCTTAATAGTTAATAACTTAATACCAATTGAAATTTTATGGAAAAATAAGGCTCTCTGTTTTCAACTTTTCCAGAAATAAGTGGAGTAATCAGGACCATGAAAGTATTACTGTACTCTCTTTGCAGGCCAATTACTGGATACATACTATGCGGAAGCTAAAGCTAGAGTACTCCTTTCAAGGTTTGATGTTCTTTATTGCAAAATTCCAAGGTAATCTGGAAGTGGAGAGTGACCGCTTCAACAAAGTCAACTGGTACTAGAGGCTCCAACACCTATTCAAGAAAGTATGTCACATAGGGAGCGCAATGGATGTACCTGGAATTACATTCCAAGATTGGCAAATGCAGATGCTTAGAGACACTCTTACCAATTAACTAATGTAATCAAAGTAGCACTGTAGTAATCCGAATCAATCTCTTAAAAAAAAAATTTCTTTGTCTAATGTTAGACAAGTTTTAAGTTTATAAATTTTTGACATGAAGACGGTCAAATTAAGACTGTTTTTGTGCGAACTGTTATCACCGGGTTGTCCCCCTCAAGTTAATTGCTCAAGTCATGGCAATGTTCACCTTAACTTTTTGGGCTTTTTAAGTCTCCAAGTAATATTATTTGTTTTGACATCCCAACACATAAAAGCCCATGCCATTTATGGATATCCATAATTTTTCTATATTGACGATTTTTGTCATAAAAATAAAAAATATCCGTATCGAGTCTATCGACGAACGAAATTGCAATGTGGCCAATTTCCATCATAAGCAGAACGGCCAAGGCACTGTATGTGTGCAGTCTCTGCAGAAAAGTTGAGAGTATTCATCTCTGTTTGATCTGTCAATCACTCCACGAGAAGTTCATGATAAACAATGCGTTACAAGTCATGTATGGTTGCAAAACTAAAAATTTGTCATAAAGAGAGATCACTTATATAATATAGAGCGTCAAACTCATGCCAAATACATATAAACAGATGAGATTGCGCCGATGGGAGTTTTTGGAGTCGTGAGAAGGAAAAATCCACTTTTAAGAAGGCATGTCTCTCATCCCTCCCATCTCGCTGCATAAGGCAACGAGCTGGCTGGGGACGGCCCCTTCTTCCTTATCCGAGGCAATAGCTTACGGGCTTTAAAACTTCAAACTAAGCCTCCGGACTTATTTCTATAATATTTTTCATGTAACTTACGTAAACTTTTTTAAAAAAAGAACAAGAATCAGTCTGTGAAACACTAACAAAGGCCCATTTTCTTCTCTCTTGTTGGGCTACAAAGGGTTTTGGTGCTAACTGTATTTGATCTCATAAGCTTGGAAAAATCTAGATCTAATATTCGACGACCAATAATATTATGGTTAATTTTAAGTTATTGTTAACATCTGATCTATATTTAACTGGAAATGTCCCAGCATTTAATGCTATGATTCACTAACCAATTGTGGGACAAATCTTACTCGAATGACTTGGTGTCTAAAACCAAGCCATCCAAACAGAAAATTGGAGGCAAAGATCAAACTTACACCAGAGTTAAGAGAATTTTGTACCCTGATCTTAAACAAATAGTTTTGGAAAGATGACCCAATCTGATTAAATCCTGTGTAGTAGAGTCTGATCAAAGACCAAACTTATTCTGTACTAAATGCATTTGAACCCAACCTAACCGAGTTTGACTCCATGGTGGCAGGAGCCGAGAGGCACCATATTGTGATTGAAAAAGAAATAAACAGGGAATACCATTTCATTCATTAGTGCATCTAATCTAACTCTGTTTCCTGAACCCCAAAAGTTTTTGACAAATCCAGGCGACTCTCACAAATACTATGTGAGACAATGACCAAATCTATCACCTCCTAGTTCACGTTTACATGACTGAGATGCAACTATTTGCTACTTACCTTAAGGCTTGGGAAATAAAGGCAAAATCAATATGGTTGTGACATGACGATCGAAAACTTATTGGGCAACAAAGACAAAATCGATATGGTTGTGACATCACGATCGAAAACTCAGGCTGCAGGGAAAAGTACCAAACATACCATTAATAGCGTTTTCCCTGGCTTCAACCCTCGTTTTTAGCTTTCCTTGAAACTGTAAAAGGGAATATAGTCCAAATGTTTTTATTTCTTCCGGATCCAGCTTTTGTCTCCATGTTTCCTATTATTAGCTACGTTTGTCCTGTTTCACTCCTCTTGCCCTATCATTTGCCTTTGTATAAATCTCTCTCCCTTTTCGTGTTTCATCAGCATCTTTTCAACTTTTTGCCTCAGATAAGTTTCACAAGTACTAGAAGCTAGTAAAATGGCAATTACTTTTGTTCGAGCTCTGTTCTGGGTAGCGATTGTGGGAATAGTATGGGGCTCAGGGGAAGCTGCTCCCAGTTGCAACGCTGCAAAAACACAACTGATCTCTTGCATTACTTATGTGGCGGGATCAGCAAATAGCACTTCTATGGTTTGCTGTAATGGGATTAAGTATCTTGCCAAGAATACCCGAAGCCGGGCGGATAGACAGGCACTCTGTAATTGTCTCAAGGCCGAAATCCCCAAGATCCCAGGGGTTAACATGAGTAGAGTTGCGAGCTTACCTAAAAAATGTGGAGTCAAAAATTCGATTCCTATTGGATCTAAAGTCGATTGTTCAAAGTAAATCCTACCTCTTCACATTTTTCCATTCTTGTTCGGGCATAATTGAAATGGTTCCTAGCTACTTTTCTTTCCTTCTTTCTCACTGCCAGACTTTTTTGCTGAAACAACTTCCTGTTTCTTCCCTGCAGGGTTCATTGAAGAAGATATGCAGATGTTTCAAGTCCTAGCTAGAGAGAACGTAGCTAAAACAGGTTGCTCGATGGGGTTCTTCTAGGGTTGTTTTAGAACTTAATTTATATTTTTGTTATGTGTTGTTTTGATTTCTTATTAATAAAACTTGAAATTACAATTTTGATCTTTCTCTCTTGTCTACTTTATATGGGTGGCCGATGATGTGCTGTTTTTAACTCCTTCGGGACGATTTTTGACACGGCTCTTGTAAATAAAATTCCAGTATTACTCTGGGCAAATGGAATTCAAATGTTTGCGTTTTTCCTGACGTTCTTACTCTTGAACTCGTCATTCACTGAGTGATGTCCTCTACAAAGACAAATGAATTTAATGAACACATCCAGTGATTTTTTTTTATCCGAACACCCAGTGATTGATTACATCATACACCTTGCTTGCTGCTCCACCATACGGGTTGATAATAAATAATAGCCGATACGGTTCCCCAAATTTGGGCACTGCTATCTCCATTTGTCAGTCATATTGGTCCCTTGAGCGGACGTTTTAACGTCATTGACTCACTATTTAATCTAGTTGTTTTCTTCCCTTTCCGGATCTTCCGGTCGATCTTTTCTTCGTCAAGAAAGAGCTTCTCTTCGGGTATGACTTCTTTCCTTTTAATTTGCTTGGTCTAACTTCTAATGTATGTCACTAGCTAGCGGTGATTTTTTTTCATGAAACTTGAAGCAAGCTATTGATCTTGTTGATATTCCTACTGGACTTGAGTAGGTTTAATCGTCCAGTCTTAGTTGTAGCCCTTAAAGTGAGATAAATTGCATGCATGTATTTTTTTTTGTCCGGGAAAAAGATGATTTCGAATGGTTAACTTTCTTACGCATCCGATATGCAACAACAAGAACAAATATTGTATGATACACCGAATTCAGGGATGATGCTTTTTCCTTAATTTCATGAGAGTGATCGAGTTTCAGCCCGACTTTATACTCGTAAATCACTCCTCACTTCTCTGGAGGCTGGGGCCTTCACACGATCTTGATGGATGCAAATTTCAAATTGGGTTGCACTGGAGCAAGTCAAAGAAGAGGAGTACGACGTACAGCATGTTGAGGAACTTTAACGTTGAGCAGCATGTTGCCACTCTCTAGCGCATTCTTTTCCTTGAGATCGATCAAAGAAAAATTTATAGCTTTTTACCCGATAAAGGAAATACAGGGTATCACGTTTGCGTTATTAAACAAATTAAATGAACAACAACCCTTTTTTCAGAAGAAACGAGCGATATCATTGCTTTAATTTGCTTTTCAGTATTGGCTTCTTTCAGTTTAATCAGTGAAAAGAAACAGCTTTGAGTTGCTTCCCGGGATGGCTGAGTACAATGGGTTATTGATGAACTCGGAGCTTTACAAGGTACGTAGTACTTTTTCTTCCCGAATAATTAATATTCCTCTCTTACGTACATAAGATCAACTAATATTTTCTTCATACTGTTTGGGCTTATATGTTTCTGAAATCTTTTTTTTTCTGATAGTACATCTTGGAGACTAGTGTGTTTCCGAGAGAAGCAGTGCCGCTCAGGGAAATAAGAAATGCAACCGCCGACCATCCTAGGTAATTTGACTCGAGCGATCCTCATAAACTCTCTGTCTGTGTGCCGTATCAACTATTTTGTTGACATAAAACCTTGGGCTACAGGAGGGAGATGAGTACTGCGCCTGATGGAGGACAGTTGATGGCCTTACTTTTGAAGCTTATGAATGTAAAAAAACCATCGAGATTGGTGTTTTCACAGGATACTCTCTCCTTCTCACTGCACTCTCTATACCAGATGATGGCAAAGTCTGCTTACTGGTCCTTTTCTCAGTAATTGTTACCATGCACATATAAGTTCTTCTTAATCATACTCCTCACCCCTCAAATGGGTCGTGCAGATCACTGCCATTGACATAAATCGAGAGGCATATGAAATTGGTCTTCCATTCATCAAAAAGGCTGGTGTTGAGCACAAGATTGATTTCGTTGAATCTCCTGCCCTTCCTGTTCTTAAGAAACTGCTCGAAGATGTAAGCATGATATCTGGTATAGAAACTCCGTGCATTTTATATATGTCAGGAATAAGGCAAAAGTGGGCTAGCTGGTGAATGAATGTTTATGAGCGTTCTAGTCTTGACATTGCAGTCACCCTACGTACGTATATATTCCTAACTTGTAATTTGGTTGCAGCCAGGAAAAGAAGGTTCTTTCGACTTCGCCTATGTGGATGCCGACAAGGCTAATTACTTCAGTTATCATGAGTGTCTGCTGAAATTGGTGAGGGTTGGCGGCCTAATTGTTTATGATAACTCCCTTTGGAGAGGAACGGTTGCCGTGGCTGACGAATCATCGGTGGAGGAACGCCTCAGGCCAAGGAGGCTTCAGACAATCGAGTTTAATAAGTTTATAGCAGCTGATACCCGCATTCAGATATCCCACGTTTCGGTTGGGGATGGGGTCACCTTTTGCTTGCGTCTCGCTTGATCACCATGCTCTCTTGATAAAACTCAACTGGAGTGGGGCTTAATTTTACTGTTTTTGCGGGTTCTCAAGACTTATATTAAAGAGGGTGATCAAATAAGTGCCGAAGCTTTTTACTTCCTGGACTTTACGTCTGTCGAGAAACTTGAAATAAAATATACAAGATTTTATTTTTCTAAAAAATATTATCTACCTTTTGCTTGCGTCTCGCTTGATCACCATGCTCTCTTGATAAAACTCAACTGGAGTGGGGCTTAATTTTATATAGTTTGCCAATGACTGTCCTAAAATTAATGACTGTTTTCGCGTGTTCCCAAGAGTTATATTAAAGAGGCCGGTGATATCCTTTTACTTCTAATACTTTACATTCTTAGGTAGCATCCACCGTGTATGTCTAGGTAAGAGAAATTTGAAATAAAATCTTACAGATTTTAGATTTTAGAAAATTTATCTATCTATTATATGGGTAAACTCTAAACCCTAGATTTTCTCTTACTTAGACGCCATACTATGCAACCAACTGTACCATATAAAACCTGAAGTAAAATCTAGAAGTACTGAATTCATTTTTCTATATTCAACAACAAATTTGTTTCATTGGCAGCGTTTTACTGGTCCAGTCAGAATAAGCTCTCTCACATGCACTCATGACCTCTCTCACATGAGCTTACTACCTCTCTCTCTCTCTCTCTCATGATCTTATGACCTCTCTCTCTCATGATCTTATGACCTCTCTCTCTCATGATCTTATGACCTCTCTCTCTCTCACGATCTTATGACCTCTCTCTCTCTCACGATCTTATGACCTCTCTCTCTCTCTCATGATCTTATGACCTCTCTCTCTCTCATGATCTTATGACCTCTCTCTCTCTCATGATCTTATGACCTCTCTCTCTCTCTCATGAGCTTTGACTCTCTCTCTCTCATGATCTTCTCTCTCTCTTTCTCTCTTGATTTCTCTCTCTCATGAGCCTCTCTCTCTCTCTCATCTCTCTTATGACCTCTCTCTCTCTCTCTCATCTCTCTATGACCTCTCTCTCTCTCATGAGCTTTCTCTCTCTCTGTCTCTCTCTCTCATGAGCTTTCTCTCTTTGTTTCTCTCTCTCATGAGCTTTCTCTCTCTGTTTCTCTCTCTCATGAGCTTTCTCTCTCTCTCTCTCTCTCTCTCTCTCTCTCTCTCTCATGAGCTCATTCTCTGACTCTCATGAGCTCATTAGCTTCTCTCTCTCTCTCTCTCTCTCTCATGAGCTCATTCTTCTCTCTCTCTCTCTCTCATGAGCTCATTAGTCTCTCTCTCTCTCTCTCTCATGAGCTCATTCTCTCTCTCTCTCTCTCTGAGCTCATTTGTCTCTCTCTCTCAGAGCTCATTAGTTCTCTCTCTCTAGAGCTCTTAGTTCTCTCTCTCTAGAGCTTTCTCTCTCTCTCTCTCTCATGAGCTCATTTCTCTCTCTCTCTCTCTCATGAGCTCATTTCTCTCTCTCTCTCATGAGCTCTCTCTCTAGAGCTTAGCTCTCTCTCTCTCTCTGAGCTTCTTAGTTGTCTCTCTCTCTCTCTCTCTCATGAGCTTTCTCTCTCTCTCTCATGAGCTTTCTCTCTCTCTCTCTCATGAGCTTTCTCTCTCTCTCTCTCTCTCTCATGAGCTCATGAGCTCTCTCTCTCTCTATGAGCTCTCTCTCTCTCCTCATGAGCTCATGCAATGTCTTGCCTTTCTCTCTCTCTCTCTCTCTCTCTTTCTCTCTCTCTCTCTCTGCGGTTAGTATGTGTAATGATAAAATCTGTCCCTTCCAAATAAGTCATGCTATGACTTGCAAGTTACCTTAAGACTGGCTGTAAGAACAAACTCAATATGGTCGTGACATGACCAAAATTTAAGGCGGGAAAAAGAATCAAACATACCATTGAAAGCGTGATTAGACTGAGTCAGGTTTAGAGAAGAAACTTACATATATATTTGATTTTTCCTGGCTTCAAGCCTCGTTTTTAGCTTTCCTTGAAACTGTAAAAGGGAATATAGTCCAAATGTTTTTATTTCTTCCGGATCGAGCTTTTGTCTCCTTGTTTCCTATTATTAGCTACGTTTGTCCTGTTTTCACTCCTCTTGCCCTATCATCTGCCTTTGTATATATCTCTCTCCCTTTTCATGTTTCATCAGCATCTTTTCAACTTTTTGCCTCAGATAAGTTTCAGAAGTACTAGAAGCTAGTAAAATGGCAATTACTTTTGTTTTAGCTCTGCTCTGGATAGCGATTGTGGGAATAGTATGGGGATCAGGGGAAGCTGCTCCCAGTTGCAACGCTGCAAAAACACAACTAATCTCTTGCATTACTTATGTGGCGGGATCAGCAAATAGCCCTTCTATGGCTTGCTGTAATGGGATTAAGTATCTTGCCAAGAATGCTCGAAGCCGGGCAGATAGACAGGCAATCTGTAATTGTCTCAAGGCCGAAGTCCCCAAGATCCCAGGGGTTAACATGAATAGAGTTGCGAGCTTACCTAAAAAATGTGGAGTCAAAAATTCGATTCCTATTGGATCTAAAGTCGATTGTTCAAAGTAAATCCTACCTCTTCACATTTTTCCATTCTTGTTCGTGCATAATTAAAATGGTTCCTAGCTACTTTTCTTTCCTTCTTTCTCACTGCCACATTTTTTTTGCTGAAATAGCTTCCTGTGTCTTCCCTGCCTGATGATCCTGTACCTCCCTTGGATCCGACGTCTCCCCCTACCAGCAGTGCCCCTGAATCATCCTTGGATTCAGGTCTCAGCTCGTCCGCCCCTTCCTCTCCTGCGGATGCTGTTGACCCGTCTCGCTATCCATCTCGTACTCGTCAACCTCCGGTACGTTTACTTGATTATCATTGTTATTTTTCTACTCTTTCCTCTGATCATGAACCCTCTTCCTATCGAGAGGCTTCCTCTAACCCTCTTTGGCAGCAAGCTATGTCTGAGGAAACTTGGGACCTTGTTAATCCTCCTCCTGGTAAGTCTCCGATTGGCTGCAAGTGGATTTATAAAATCAAGACTAAGGCGGATGGCACTGTTGATCGATATAAAGCCTGTCTTGTGGCTAAGGGTTATACACAAGAGTATGGTATTGATTATGAGGAGACTTTTGCTCCTGTTGCTCGCTTGACTTCTGTTCGTTTATTACTTGCGATTGCTTCTGTTCGGCGTTGGGCTTTATTTCAGATGGATGTGAAAAATGCGTTTCTACATGGTGACCTAGCCGAGGACGTTTATATGTTACCCCCACCAGGCGTTCCTCATCAATTGGGGCAAGTCTGTAAGCTTCGTCGTGCTTTATATGGTCTTAAGCAAGCGCCCCGTGCATGGTTCTCCACCTTCTGTTTGAAGATTGTTCAGTTTGGTTATCGTCAGAGTTCTTATGATTCTGCGTTGTTTACTCGCCAGACCTCTCGTGGTATTGTGCTCTTGTTGTTATATGTGGACGATATGGTTATCACTGGTGATGATATGCAAGGTATCTCGGATCTTAAGGCCTACTTGTGTACATGTTTTGAAATGAAGGATCTTGGTCGCCTCCGCTATTTTCTTGGTCTCGAGGTTCTCTCTCTCTCTGGTGGTTATTGCCTTTCTCAGGCCAAGTATGCCGCTGATTTGCTCAACTGTGCTGGTCTCACTGATCATAAGACTTGTGATACTCCTTTAGAACTTAATGTTAAACTTCGTGGCACCGATGGAGAATTACTTTTTGATCCTACTCTCTATCGTCAGCTCGTTGGTGGATTGATCTATTTAACTATTACACGTCCTGACATCAGTTATGCCGTTCATGTAGTGAGTCAGTTCATGTCTGCTCCTCGCTCTGTTCATTATGCCGCCGTGTTACGCATACTGCGTTATGTTCGTGGCAGCTTGTATCGGGGTTTGATCTTTTCCTCTGCTTCCATTCTTACTTTATCTGCCTATTCTGATGCTGATTGGGCTGGGGATGTTACAGATCGTCGGTCTACCACAGGCTATACCGTGTTCTTAGGTGACTCTTTAATATCCTGGCGTAGCAAGAAGCAATCTATTGTTTCGCGTTCTAGTACTGAGGCTGAATATCGCGCTCTTGCTGACACTACTTCTGAGCTTGTCTGGCTTCGTTGGTTACTACAGGATATGGGCATTTCTCTGGATTCTGCTACTCCCCTTCATTGTGATAATAAAGGTGCTCTTCAGATTGCTCACAATGATGTGTTTCATGAGAGGACCAAACATATTGAAGTGGATTGTCACTTTGTGCGACATCACTATGGCACCGGCACTCTCACCTTATTGTATCTTCCTTCTGAACATCAGACTGCAGATCTATTTACCAAATCGCTTACTTCGTCGCGATTTCGGTATTTGTGTTCCAAACTCTAGCTGGGCTCTTTCACCCCATTTTGAGTTTGAGGGGGGATGTTAATATATGTATATAGGGGTAGTTTGGTCTTTCTACCTATTAGGGGTATCTTTGTCTTTTTCATGTAACTTAGGTGTATATATATACACGCACTCTCATTAATACAAACTATCCGGTTTTTCATCAACTCTATCAATATAGTGGTATATTACTATTGTAGCTAAAAAAGATTGCTCGATGGGTTCATTCAAGAAGATATGAAGATTCATGTCCCAGGGTTGTTTTAGTACTTTACATCGTTGTTGTGTTGTTGTTTTCAATTCTTATAAGTAAAACTTGAAATTAGTACAAAAAGTTTTGATCTTTCTTTCGTGTCTACTTTATATAATTGGTGTCCTTGGGGCCGACGATGGGTAGAAAACTCGATCGTTTGGGATTATTTTTGCCACGGCTCTTGTAAATTCCAGTATGATGACCAGTAGGACAAATGAATTTAATGAATGCACCAAGTGATTACATCGTACACCTAACTTGCTGCGCCTCGAAGTAGGTTGGTAAAAAATAAGAGTAATGCTAGGGTACAGAGGCTGTACTCCGCCCGAGTACGGAAATAACGTGGATGGCTTATGTATACGTTGAGTGAGAGAACGAAAACCCAAAAACAATTGGCACCCTCTGCCTCACTCCCGCGGCCTCTCCCGCCGTCCCGCGGCCTCTCCCCCCATCCCGCGGCCTCTCCCGCCGTCCCGCGGCCTCTCCCGCCGTCTCTCCCGCGGTCTCTCCCGCGGTCTCTCCCGCCGTCCCACAGCCTCTCCCGCCATCCCGCAGCCTCTCCCGCCGTCCCGCGGTCTCTCCCGCCGTCCCGCGGCCTCTCCCGCCGTCCCGCGGCCTCTCCCGCCGTCCCGCGGCCTCTCCCACCGTCCTACGGCCTCCCTCCTGCCGTCTCATTGCCTCCCTCCCGCCATCCGCCTCCATCCCACCGTCCCGCCGCCTCCATCCCGCCGTCGGCAAGAGGCAAGAGGGAGGGAGTCGAGAGGCAAGAGGGAGGGAAGGAGAGGGAAGGAGAGGGAGCGGGAGGGAGGGAGAGAGCAGGAGAGAGGGAGAGATCGGGAGGGAGGGAGAGAGTGGGAGGGAGGGAGAGAGCGGGAGGGAAAGAGCGGGACCGCGGGAGGGAAAGAGCGGGACCGCGGGAGGGAGACGACTGGAGAGAGGCTGCGAAACGGCTGGAGAGAGGCTGCGGGACGGCGAGAGAGAGGCCACGGGACAGGGAAGAGGCAACGGGACGGCGAGAGAGAGGCCACGGGACAGGGAAGAGGCAACGGGACGGCAGGAGGGAGGCTGCGGAACGGAGGCAGAGGGACCCGATTGTATTTGGTTTTTGTTTATTGACTCAGCGTATGACGTGGATGGCCACTTAGACCATCCACGTCATTTCCGTGCTCAGGGTGGAGTACAGCCTCCGTGCCCCTAGCATTACACAAAAAATACAGAGTAATGCTATGGGTACACAATAATGTGAGCATATCATCCCCATCTCCCTTATATGAGTGCATTTATGGAATCTCAATATCTTATGTAGGTCCACCCACATCACAGAGATGTGGATGAATGCACCAAAATTACATCAATTTCTGATGTGCGCATGGCCGCATGGCATTACTCTAAAATAAAAGGCCATAAAGTTCTCCAAAATTGAGAACTGTAATTAGTTGGAAAGAGGTTTTTTAACTTAGACTAGTAATTTGGGATAAACATTAGTCCCAACTTTACATTTCTTTCGTTTTGATGGATGTCACTAGCTAGGAATTTTAATTTCTTGAAACTTTCTATAGAAAAAAAAACCTCTTCTTTAGATGATGTTATAACTTGTAGCAAGCTATTGGCCCTTGTTGATTCCTACAGGACTTGAGTAGGTATATAAATCGTCCTGTTTCTTTAGTTCTAACCTATTAAATGAGACAAAAGTTGTTTTTTGTTTTCTCCGGGAAAATGGTGAACCTTCATACGCATCCTAAATGCGACAACAAGAAGAAATATTGTATGATACACCGAATTCAGGGGTGATGCTTTTTCCTTTCATGAGAGTGCGTGATTGAGTTTCAGCCCGTCCTTATACTCGTAATTCACTGTGTACTGGGGCCTTCACACGTACATGATGGATGCAACTTTTTGAAATGGATTGCCCTGGAGCAAGTCAATGAAGAAGAGTACGACTTACTCTTGAGGAACTGAAACGTGAAGCAGCATGTTTGCCATTCTCTATCGCACTCTCTAGAAAGGAAAACTTATAACCTTTCCCCGATAAAGAAAATATGTACGAGATCACGTTTTCGTTAGTAAACAAATGAACGACAACTTCTTTTCTAAAGAAATAATTAAGCGACTCCATTGCTTTAATTTGTTTCTGTATTGGATTCTTTCAGTTATATCAGAAAAAAGAAACAGCTTTGATCAGTTGCCTCTCGGAATGGCGGAGTACAAAGGGTTATTGACGAACTCGGAGCTTTACATGGTGGTACTTTTTCTCTCCCAATATTCCTCTCTTATGTGAGATCAACTAACACTTTCTTCATTATGTTTATGTATCTGAAATTTTTTTCTGATAATACATCTTGGAGACTAGTGTATTTCTGAGAGAAGCAGAGCTGTCCGCTTTGGGTATTACCCCAAAAGGCCTCATTACAATGGAGATATGAGTTTCTTCTTTTATGCTCATGATTCTTTTCACTTCATTTCAATGTGGGACTTAGCACTCCCTCTCACGTCCAGGCCAGTTTCAACCTGAGACGTGACAAATTGGGTGACAAACTCACAGACAGAAATTGGGCGACAAGCCCACAGACAAAAATTGGGCTACAAGTCCACAGAGACAAATTGGGGAATTGGGGTACAAGCCCATAGAAATAGATTGTGGAATTGGGCTACAAGCCCACATAAACAGATTGGGGAGCATGCCCACGGACGGAAAATGGCTTTGATACCATGTTAGAATTTTGGAAGGGCCCGTTGGGCCCACATCTCCACATTGTAAGGATATTGTCCGCTTTGGGCGCAAGCCCGCACGGTTTTGGTAATGGGTACTTTTTCTCTCCCAATATTCCTCTCTTACGTGAGATCAACTAACACTTTCTTCATTATGTTATGTATCTGAAATTTTTTTTCTGATAGTACATCTTGGAGACTAATGTATTTTCGAGAGAAGCAGAGCCTCTCAGGGAAATAAGAAATGCAACCACCGACCATCCTAGGTAATAATTAGCCTCTCTCCTTATTATCTATATATCTTTGTTTCACTGTTTGTGTGCCATATCAACTATTCTTCTTTCAATGACACAAAACCTTTGGCTACAGGAGGGTGATGAGTACTGCACCTGATGGAGGACAGTTGATAGCCTTACTTTTGAAGCTTATGAATGCAAAGAGGACCATCGAGATTGGTGTTTTTACAGGACACTCTCTACTTCTCACTGCTTATAACTGGTCCTTTTCTAAGTAATTGTTACCACACATTTAGGTTCTCCTTAATCATACTCCTCACCCTCCCCAAATGTGTCGTGCAGATCACTGCCATTGACATGGATCGAGAGGCATATGAAATAGGTCTTCCGATCATCAGAAAGGCTGGGGTTGAGCACAAGATTGACTTCTTAATTTGAATCTCCTGCCCTTCCAGTTCTTCAAAAACTGCTCGAAGATGTAAGCATGCATGATATCTGGTATAGAAACTCCGTGCATTATATATGGTCAGGAATTAGGAAAAAGTGGGTTAGCTGGTGAATGTTCATGAGCGTTCTAGAAATCTTGACATTATTCCTAATTTGTAATTTGGTTGTAGCCAAGAAAAGAAGGTTCTTTCGACTTCGCCTATGTGGATGCCGACAAGGTCAATTACTACAGTTATCACGAGTGTCTGCTGAAATTGGTGAGGGCGGGTGGTCTAATTGCCTATGATAACACCCTTAAGAGAGGAATGGTTGCCGTGGCTGACGATTCCTCAGTGGAGGATTGCTTCAGGCAAGGCAGGCCTGAGACAATTGAGTTTAACAAGTTTATAGCTGTTGATACCCGCATTCAGATAGCTCACGTTTCGGTTGGTGATGGGGTCACCTTTTGCTTGCGTCTCGCTTGATCACCATGCTCTTAATAAACCTCAATGTTTCTGAAGGATTGACTGGAGTGGGGCATAATCTTATATATATCGATTGCCAATGACTGTCCTAATAAATTAAAGACTGGTTTCGCGCATTCTGAAGACCTATATTAAAAGAGCATGGCAACTCGTTTGTTTGATTGACTGCGGTTTACATGTCCAGTTCATGAGAATATTCCAGTACTAATTTCCATTTTCCTTTAACTTATGAATTTTTTATCTAAGCGGTCATTTGCGAAGCTTTACTGTGGTCCTCTCTCTCTCTCTCTCTCTCTTTCTCTAGAGCTCATTAGTTGTCTCTCTCATGAGCTCATTAGTTGTCTCTCTCTCTCATGAGCTCATTAGTTGTCTCTCTCTCTCTCATGAGCTCATTAGTTCTCTCTCTCTCTCTCTCATGAGCTCATTAGTTGTCTCTCTGTCTCTCATGAGCTCATTAATTGTCTCTCTCTCTCTCTCATGAGCTCATTAGTTGTCTCTCTCTCTCTCTCATGAGCTCATTAGTTGTCTCTCTCTCTCTCTCTCTCTCATGAGCTCATGAGCTCTCTCACATAAGCTATCTTTCGCTCTCTATCTCTCCTCATGAGTTCATGCAATGTCTTGTCTTTCTTTCCGTCATACTACAGAAAAACAATAATTACATAATAGTTAGGAAAGGTTCCAAAATAGGAAGGCCATGTAGCATTTCTCTTCTCAACTTCGTTATGAGGGCAATTATTTATTAGAAAAATGATATTAGTACTTTGACATTTTACTGTGAGGTTTTACATCCTGATGTTGCAGTCCTCCTAGCAGCCTAGTTGGCATTCCAGATAAGGTCTAGGGTTTAGGCTTCCCCATAGAATAGGAGACTTATTTCATTTCTTACTTGAACTACCAAAGAGGATACCACGTAGTACTATAAAAACCTCACAGTAAAAGGTCACACTATGCATATCACGACTCTAATTATTTTCTTGGTGTTCTTCTAAAAAGCTTACGTTGAGGTGTCTTACAAGAGCAAGAAATGAGAAGAGAGAGACCCATTTTGGACATGCATGCAATACCCTCATGTAATTGGGTGGAGACTAACGAGGGGTTAGTGCATAGAGAATTTAATGTTTTTGGAGAATTCAAAGGAATTCATTGTCCCAGACATTGGAGTTCCTGAAAGTGAAATCTCCAAGAAAACTCTCTTGTTAGTCGAAGACATTGAAAATTTGAATTTTTTTGTTAGTTTAAAATATTGAGAATTTAGGAGATATTGTTATATAGAAAAAGACTTATTAGTAAATTTCAGTTATTTATAAAAATTTATTTAATTTCTATAATTTATTTTTTATATTAAAAAAATATAAAAATATTTTATTAATTAAATCAAGGTTAAATTATATGAAAAAAAGTTGTACTTTTAAAAAAATGAATCTAAATATAATGTAAAAAAAGTCAAATACATACAAAAAATTAATAAAAAATTAAATAAAAATTTATAATTCAAATACTATTATGAGAGTCTTCCCACATTTGATTAGCCATCTCATCATGAAATTGGTCTGCTCTAATACGTAGTTCCACTTGAGATTGAGCTACTCCAGATTACCCATCACCATCAAATTCAGCTTCACTAAAATCAGATGGTTGTTGACTTTGCTCTTTAGGAGTAAATTCATCACTTGCACATTCTTTACGAAGATAGTTATGTAGAATACAACACGCTAGCACTATCTTCACTTGAATAGGATATGGAAATGGTGGTGGTGTTTGTAATATAACAAATCGAGATTTTAGAACACCGAATATCCTCTCAATCACATTCCTCAATGATGCATGTTGGAGATTAAATAACTCCTTCGGATTTTGTGGAATATTATTACCATACTCTAGCAAATGATATCGAGTTCCACGATATGGAGCTAAAAATCCTGGTCTATTTGGATAACCGGCATCAGCTAAATAATATTTTCCTGCAAGATAATACACATTAAACAATTGTTTACCTACTCAAAAAATAATAAATAAATAAAATTTACCTTGTGGTACTTTAAATCTATTTGGCTTCTGCAATGCATCCTTTAATACTGTAGCATCTAACTTAAAGTTATTAGATGAAATAACATAAAACATTTAATTCTGTACTCATAAGAAGCGGAGCAATCAAAGATTGAAGCATGGTTTTTACTGCTTGAACTTTGCAAACATGTAGATGCCTTATTGCTTTGATTTGTACCATAATTATTATTATTTTTTAAAAAGATGTAGTATTGATTATCAATATTAGGTAGCATAACAAGGCAAATGTATACATCACACGGTATACTATGCCTTCTTCATCCTCGATGACACGGCTTTTTAAATTTTATCAAACTCTCTATAAGTCCTGCCATGATCCTACCTAATAAGCCGATTGGACTCTTTCCCTTTAAGCAGTTTACCTACTCTCAGTTTGCCTCAATAACCACCACTTCTATTGAAGTGCTATTTTTTGTAGGTAAAACAACAAATTTTCTTTTCCATGAGGAATATCTCAGCATATGTTCACAACTACTTAGATTTCAGTTATAAGCCCTTCAGTATATCTCTATTTGCCACATAGGACCTTAACAATCATTCACATGGTCCATAATACTGCCTAATCAATTTAATTCCTTAGAGGAAAGGGCATTTTTTCTGAAGCTACGAAGTCTGCTATGCCATTGGGATAAACAAACACTTGGAAGAACATCACTCTTGTCTTATGAGGGAGAGATAATAGAATACATAATTAATGAAGCATCAGCACACACCGTGATAAAAGGATAGATAAATCAAATAGCACAACTTTAATGAAACAATCTCTCAAATCTCAGAATTCAAGAGCATTTTCTTATTCTAAAATTAATGATTCTTACCCTATTTGCTAAGAAACAAAATCATAGCTCCAAAATGCCAAATTGGGCTTACAACGCTTAACCTGCTTAAAGAAATCATGCAAAAAGACTGGGGCCCTCATCAAAGATGATCCGCCGGCTAAACTTGACCAAAATGAGCAATTTCATGGAAAAGGCCAAACCACTAAAAAAATGTAGCAGGATAGTGTAGCAAAGCAACCCATATGAAGATAAGCAAATATCTGAGTGGACATAGCTTTTTGCATACACGAGCTATGACATAGCTTTTTTCATACACAACTATCAACTATGAAAAAGTGGACAGCTTTTTCACGGCCATTATTAAACTTCTATTCAAAGCAAATATCTTATTCACATGCTTAGCAAACACATTTAACAAGGGAATCGGCAACAAAAGTAAACAAATTTGAGGGACATTTGGGAATGAGTTTCTATTATGCTACTATATATTGTATTCTAGAAAAAATAAATTCTTAACAGAATATAAAAAACAAGAGAAGCAAAAAAGAAAAAGGGAGAAGCGAAACATACCTCTTATCACGACCGTGGAATTTTTGAAAAGTAAAAAGAGATAGGAGCGAGACGGAAAAGCAAAGAGGGAAAGAGAGAAGCGATGGGAGAAAGATAATCAAAGATACAGAAATGATGAGCGAAAGAGAGCGTCAATGATGAGATAAAGAGAGAAGATATACAAGGAAGAGCGAAGATAGAAACAAAAGCCAAGAGATCGAAACGATTACAAAAAAGAAGAAAGAAGAAATACGGGGAGGAGCGAAGACAACGAGCTGAGAAGCCGCAATCAGCAATGAGAATTCGAGGGAGTTGAGAATTCCACCCCTAGGAGAGAGACGGAATTCTCAACGGGCCGTCTAATTTACACGCGGATGGGGATTTTGGAGATTCCCCGAATTTTAGGGAGAAATTAAAGTTTCAGTCGCTTGAAGATCAACTAACGGGAGAAAGTTTTAATTTTGGGGACAACTAACCCCCTATAACTTATTTGATGAAAAACTTCAGGTACATTATGGTGATCATGTGGCGTGATTAAGAAATTGACTTCTTGTCATTAGGACGGATGTCATACCTGACGGAATATCTTATTAACTCTAATGGGGAACTTTTAACGTAATTCAAAAGGTGGTGGAACAAAAACTGATCAGAGCGTATCTTAATTCCCACCCATATAATCAAGTTTATCTTAATTTAGCGCATCTAATGTAAATAGGAATTGCATATGAAACGACGAGGAGCCCAACACAGTTGCGGATACGTAAGCCAAAAGAGATCCATGGCCAATGAGTGGTCCACGCGTATTCATCTATGGCGTAATAGCTCTACATCTTTTTTGTTTCACGTTTTATTCGAAGATTGCCTTAGAGCAAGGCTTATTCCAGTCATTAATTTTTTGGATGAGTGTATCTTTATGAACCACTAGAAAAAGTTTTCAATAGATAATGACACCTGCTCCCTTTTTTTTACTAAGCCTGATGGACATAAAAAAATTTAGATTTCCCAAGGCAGGGACTAGTTACAGACATGTACACAAGCCAGGAGTAACATTTTATTCATCTATGCATCTAACCAACTCGTTTTCATGAGTTCCACAACTTTGACTCTAGGCCACTAGAGTACTCTCACAAATAATGCAGTGGGAGAGTATGCGACATCATGACCAATCTGTCCCTTCCTAATTCACTTCTACATGACTGAGTTGCAAGTTACCTTAAGACATGGGCAGAAAGAACAAACTCAATCTGGTTGTGACATGACCAGAATTTAAGGCAGGAAAAAGTACCAAACATACCATTAATAGCCTGATTAGACTGAGTCTGGTTAATTTGGAGAAGAACTCACATATATATTTTGATTTTCCTGGCTTCAAGCCTCGTTTTTAGCTTTCCTTGAAACTGTAAAAGGGAATAAAGTCCAAATGTTTTTATTTCTTCCGGATCGAGCTTTTGTTTTCATATTTCCTATTATTAGCTACGTTTGTCCTGTTTTCACTCCTCTTGCCCTATCATTTGCCTTTGTATAAATCTCTCTCCCTTTTCATGTTTCATCAGTATCTTTTCAACTTTTTGCCTCAGATAAGTTTCACAAGTACTAGAAGCTAGTAAAATGGCAATTACTTTGGTTCGAGCTCTGTTCTGGGTAGCGATTGTGGGAATAGTATGGGGCTCAGGGGAAGCTGCTCCCAGTTGCAACGCTGCAAAAACACAACTAATCTCTTGCATTACTTATGTGGCGGGATCAGCAAATAGCCCTTCTATGGCTTGCTGTAATGGGATTAAGTATCTTGCCAAGAATGCTCGAAGCCGGGCAGATAGACAGGCAATCTGTAATTGTCTCAAGGCCGAAGTCCCCAAGATCCCAGGAGTTAACATGAATAGAGTTGCGAGCTTACCTAAAAAATGTGGAGTCAAAAATTCGATTCCTATTGGATCTAAAGTCGATTGTTCAAAGTAAATCCTACCTTTTCACATTTTTCCATTCTTGTTCGGGCATAATTGAAATGGTTCCTAGCTACTTTTCTTTCCTTTCGTTCTCACTGCCACACTTTTTAGCTGAAACGACTTCCTGTTTCTTCCCTGCAGGGTTCATTGAAGAAGATATGCAGATATTTCAAGTCCTAGCTAGAGAGAACGTAGCTAAAAGAGGTTGCTCGATGGGGTTCTTCTAGGGTTGTTTTAGAACTTAATTTATATTTTTGTTATGTTGTTGTTTTGATTTCTTATTAATAAAACTTTGAAATTCAAACAGTTTTGATCTTTTTTCTCTCGTCTAGTTTATATCGGTCTCCCCGGGGACGATGATGTGTTAGAGAACTCGTTTGGGACGAGCTGGGCAAATGGAATTTAAATGTTTGTGTGTTTTCCCTTAAGAGTAAAGCTAGCTTCACCCACCATGCAGTACTTATCAGAAACAGTTAAAAAGATAAAAATAAATATTTTTAATAAAATCTTAAAGCTATGTTTCTGCTTGGCTGATCCGATAGGTAGTGCCCATAAGTGCAGCTAGCATTTTCCTTTCTTACATCAGCACTGCAATCTTAAGGCTATCTGTATCTTGTTAAGAAAGAACTTGGATTACATCATACACCTTGCTTGCTGCCCGTCCAAACGGGTTGGTAATAAATAAAGGCCAAACGGTTCACTAAAATTGGGCACTGCTACTTGTAAATACCAGTGTTCAGACAAAACCGAAAGCTACCCCGACTTAAAGCCCAAACATGGGCCTCTTGGTCATGTATGCGCCACTTCAGTTTCTGACGTTGACTACACGACGTGGTTTGATTCTGTTCCATTATTGTCTCATCAGCCTCCTCCGTCCGAGCGTTGCCCTTGTCAAGTTTGTCTTCTATCCTTTCCGATCTTTCGGCCGATCTTCTTCTTCCTCAAGAAAGAGCTTCTCGACGGGTATGGCTTCTTTCCTTTTAATTCGCTCGGTCTACTTCTAATGGATGTCACTAGTGGGGAGCTTTTCAAGAAACTTTCGATCGGGAAAAAAATACCTTCTTCTTGATGTGAATGTAACTTATCGCAATCTATTGATCTTGTTAATTGATTCCTACTGGACTTCCGTAGGTTTAATCGTCCAGTTTCTGTAGTTCTGGCCCTTTAAATGAGACAATTTTTGTTTTTTTTTCAAAATGGTGATTTCGAGTGGTGAACCTTCATACGCATCCGATACGTGACAACAAGAAGAAATATTGTAAGATACCCCGAATTCGGCCAGATGCAAAACAAGGAGATAATAGGATTTTATTTGTTCCGGGTGATCTTTCATTTCGTGGAGCTGTGGAAGCTTTTTCAGCCTTTCAGGGATGATGATGCCTTTTCCTTTCGTGAGAGTTTCAGCCCGACCTTACTCTTGAGGAACCGAAACGTTAAGCAGCTTGTTGTCATTCTCTTCCGCATTCTCTTCCGCATTCTCTTCCGCATTCTCTTCCGCATTCTCTTCCTTGAGAGAAGAAAAATTCATAGCTTTTAATCCGATAAAAGAAATATAGGATCTCAAATTTTTTAGTTAACAAATAAAGAACAACTTTTTCTTTTCATAAGAAATGAGCAGCATCATTGCTTTAATTTGCTTTTCTGTATTGGGTTCTTGCAGTTTAATCAGTGAGAAGAAAGAGCTTTGGGTTGCCTCTCGGGATGGCAGACTACAAAGGTTTATTGATGAACACGGAGCTTACCAAGGTAGTACTTTTTCTTCCCCTATCCTCTGTTGCATTAGATGAAATAATATTTTTTTCATATCTTAGGGCTTATATGTATGTATCTTAAATCTTTTTTTTTTTTTTTTTTTCTGATAGTACATCTTGGAGACTAGTGTGTTTCCGAGAGAAGCAGAGCCTCTCAGGGAAATAAGAAATGCAACCGCCGACCATCCTAAGTAATAATTATCCTCTCTCCTTATTATCTATATATCTCTGTTTCACTGTCTGTGTGCCATATCAACTATTCTTCTTTCAATGACACAAAACCTTGGGCTACAGGAGGGTGATGAGTACTGCGCCTGATGGAGGACAGTTGATGGCCTTACTTTTGAAGCTTATGAATGCAAAGAGGACCATCGAGATTGGTGTTTTCACAGGATACTCTCTCCTTCTCACTGCACTCTCTATACCAGATGATGGCAAAGTCTGCTTATAACTGGTCCTTTTCTCAGTAATTGTTACCACACATTTAGGTTCTCCTTAATCATACTCACCCTCCCCAAATGTGTCGTGCAGATCACTGCCATTGACATGGATCGAGAGGCATATGAAATTGGTCTTCCAATCATAAAAAAGGCTGGTGTTGAGCACAAGATTGATTTCGTTGAATCTCCTGCCCTTCCCGTTCTCCAGAAACTGCTCGAAGATGTAAGCATGATATCTGGTATAAAAACTCCGTGCATTATATATGGTCAGGAATTAGGAAAAAGTGGTTAACTGGTGAATGTTCATGAGCGTTCTAGTGATTTTGACATTACAGTCACCGGACGTATTCCTAACTTGTAATTTTGTCGCAGCCAAGAAATGAAGGTTCTTTCGACTTCGCCTATGTGGATGCCGACAAGGTTAATTACTACAGTTATCATGAGAGTCTGCTGAAATTGGTGAGAGCTGGCGGGCTGATTGTATATGATAACACCCTTTGGAGTGGAACGGTTGCCATGGATGACGATTCATCGGTGGTGGAACGCTTCAGGCCAGGCAGGCTTGAGACAATTGAGTTTAACAAGTTTATAGCAGCGGATACCCGCATTCAGATAGCTCACGTTTCGGTTGGTGATGGGGTCACCTTTTGCTTGCGTCTCGCTTGATCACCATATATGCTCTGTTGATAAACCTCAATGTTTCTGAGGGATTGACAGGAGTGGGGCATAATCTTATATTTCGGTTGCCAATGAATGTTCTAATAAAAGACTCTTTTTCGCTCTCGAGTGTAACCTAGTAAAAGAGCGCAGCAAACTAGTATCTTGGACTGCGTTTTACTGGTTTCATTCATGAGAGTATCTAAGGTTTAACTGCCCACATTCTTTTTCTTTTTAGCTTATGACCTTAATTAACACCCTAGTACACTTTTTGAGCATCGTTTGCCTAGCTTTGGTGTGGTACGATATCTCTCTATTTTCTT
Source organism: Aristolochia contorta (assembly GCA_022405105.1). Taxonomy (NCBI): domain Eukaryota; kingdom Viridiplantae; phylum Streptophyta; class Magnoliopsida; order Piperales; family Aristolochiaceae; genus Aristolochia; species Aristolochia contorta. The sequence goes on along the minus strand of CM039666.1, from coordinate 10,037,477 downwards.
TGTCTGTTCTCTCATATAAATATATATATATATATATATATATATCAGTGTTTTAAAAACCGAACTGAACCGGCCGGTTCGACTGGGTTCAACCGGAACCGGAACTTTGAATAATTCAGTTCGCTCAAAAACCCGGAAATAATAAAAAACCAGTTGACAAGGTGGTTTTGAGCGGTTCAACCGCTGAATCGGAAATTGGACAGGACAGGTTGAACCGGTTTACTTATCTTTTTAGTATTTTAATAGTTTTTTGTATTTTTAATCTTATTTTTTGTATATAAAAATCTTATTATGTATTTTTTAATTATAAAAAACTTATACCGGTTGAACCACCGTTTAAACCCGATTGATCCGATTGAACCAGAATCGGAGGCTCCACTGGTTCGGTTTTTAAAACATTGATATATATATATATATATATATATATATATATATATATATATATATTTATTTATATATATATACCGTACTAAGAGAGAACATGGGATGACGTCTTGTCTTCCTTTCTTTCAGAGAAAATGCAACAAAAACAATAATTACATGTTTGGGAAGATTCCAAAACAGGAGTAACTTGTAGCATCTTGCTTCAAACTTTTTGTATTCACGTGACTAGTTTTGACAAAATGTCAATATCTTGTGTTTTTTTTTCTGTTATTTAAGGCATACTCTTAGTGTCTTACAAAATGAGGAGAAATAGAACCCTTTTTGGACTTGCAATTGGGTGGAGTCACCCAATTGCTGAAAAAACTGGCAGCTTGCACAAAATCTGTACGTGTTTAACAAATGATCAAATTATATTTTTGGAGTCGGTTTCTTTTAACTCCTCTCCACTCATTCTGGATTTTTTCTTTTTAATCTCTCGTTCGCTGGTACTGTTTCAATAGCCGCCAGTGAATCACCAGAATCCTCTACGACTCGGTCGTTTGAAGTGTTCAACAATGCAGTGCCTAACACTCCCCGCGATAAGGACGGAAGCGTTTTGGTGATGTGGCTTAACTAAAAAAAAGAGTGGTGATTCGTGCACTGGACCAGTGCCCGACTGCACTGGTCCTCTCACATGTGATAAAATATCATATTTTCGGATTTCGAGAAATATAATATTTTAATCACCTGTGAGAGGACCAGTGCACGAGTCGGGCACTGGTTAAGTGCACGAATCATTATTCAAAAAAAAATTATTTACTAATCACGATTTTGTCATAAGGACGGAAGTCATGCCTGATCAAATATTTTAATTAGATACACCTAGGCCCACGGTACCTAGTTGGAAGTACATGATCGTAACCAGCCAATAGGTACTGTACATGTGCATAAGTAGACTCGCACCGGTTGGGTGTGAGGGTCGAAACGGGCTCTCTCATAAATAATAAAAAATTATTTTATTTTGGGTTTCGTGAAATATAATTTTTATTTTTTGTGAAAGGACTGATGCCCGATTCGCACACTCAACTTCATTACTCAATTAAAAAAGGTGGAAGGTCAAAAAAACTAAAATCGGACCTGGATTCTGGGGATACCCAACTCCGACGCCTGTAACCCCTCGATTATTTATATTAAGCATATTTATTATGAAGAGTGGACTTCATTAACTACCCGACGAGGAGGGGGCGGAGGAGGAGCCGAAGCTGGCCCGCAGCGCACCGATTTCGATAAAAAATGTCGCTTTTGTGGGAAAAACGTTTGACCCCCCGTCGCTGAGAGGCCCCATGCATCAATTAGTGATTACGTAATTAAAACGTTGTCGCTTGGAATTCTTCGTTGAATTCATTGCGTTACCGCAATTCCTGCCCCCTGTTTTATAGAAGAGGATGGAACTCTGCATTCTGTGAATCGTCGCCGCAGCTCCCTCTCCCCACCAAGCATTAATGGACGCCTCTTCGCCTTTGCTCTACAAGGAAAGCGACCCAAGCTTAGAGGGCGGAGACCATCATCGTTCCAGCTCGTTAGCGTTGGAGACATGGGCGGAGATGAAGATGCTATGGCAGGTGGCCGGCCCTGCTGTGCTCACCTCCATCTTTCAGTACTCCCTCTTCTCCGTCACGCAGACTTTAGTAGGTCATATCGGTACTATTGAACTAGCGGCTGTGGGAATTCAGAACATGGTTCTTTCCGGAATCGTATTTGGAGTCATGGTATTAATGCTGTCTACGGTTCCTGTCACTGTTTTACTCATTACTTTTTCTGCTTCATTTTGCATGAATCTTCTTAAGGAGTTTATGTTTTGCTGGATGGTATCCCCCTTCATAGTCTGAGGAGGCTATATGTTCCTCAATATTATAGATGTGGATAATGATTTAGAGGGTTTGTTTTCCACTTTATCTTCATGTCCTTGGACTAGAACTCTGAGACATGCTTAATCTTCTCTTCAAGTGCCACCGTAGGCTTTCTGAGCGGTTTCCTTCTTTTTCATGTCTTCCTCGATTATAGATGGGAATGGGAAGTGCCTTGGAGACTCTTTGCGGTCAAACATATGGAGCAGGGCAGCTCAACATGTTAGGAATCTACCTGCAGAGGTCATGGATTATTCTCAACTGTACTGCTCTAATCCTCTCTCTACTCTACATTTTTGCCGCTCCAATTCTCAAGCTACTAGGCCAGGACGATGAGATTGCTTCTCTGGCAGGAAAATTCTCAATTTGGATGATTCCAGAGATATTTGCCTTTGCCATCAATTTCCCTATGCAGAAATTCCTCCAGGCACAAAGCAAAGTCATGGCTATGACATGGATTTCTTTCGCTGCCCTGGTCCTCCATTTGTTACTTAGTTGGCTCTGTATTATAAAGCTAGATATGGGTTTGGTAGGGGCTGCCATTACTCTCAACTTGGCGTGGTGGGTCTTAGTGTTCGGACAGTTGGTTTATATTCTAGCAGGATACTGCGACAAGTCTTGGACTGGTTTCTCGTGGTTAGCTTTTACCGACTTGGCTAGCTTTGTGTGGTTGTCCTTGGCTTCAGCAGTAATGCTATGGTTAGTATTCTCCAACTTCTCTTTAATTTCCAAGTTATTTTTTAAATGCTCGAGCTCTGCTTATTTGTGACTGAGATATAGCAGTGAGGCTTAAGAATTCAATGAAATTCCTTATTCTCTTCGTCCGGGATATTCTCAATTTCGGAATTCTTGGTCTCCGCTTTGAAATTACTAGGGTCAAAAGTTTCGAAAACTGTCTTAGCAGTTTTTTTATAAATAAAATAAAATTAATTCTGCATTCTGTTACTATGCAGCTTGGAGTATTGGTGTTTGATGATAGTAATTTTGCTTGCCGGTCTTCTTATAAATCCAGAAATTGCAGTAGATGCAGCTTCCATTTGGTCAGTACAAGTTTGACATTCTGATCTTTGATCTACCTCAGTGGTTCCAGCTTATTTTTATATTGATCTTAAAGCATTTAGAATATGTTTGAGGAGATGAATTCGTGATTCTGAAGTACATGACTGCATTTATACAGCATGAATGTGGAAGGGTGGTGCATGATGATTCCATTTGGCTTCACGGCTGCTATTAGGTAAGGCCAGAGGCTTTCTTATGTTTGAATTTTGTTTTCTTCTTCGCAACGAAGGAAGAAGCGACCCAAATATCTGTTTTTATTGACTTCTGTTTTTTATCGCTTTACCCAAAAAGAAGGGGAATGCAAATTGAAGTGACATAGAAAATCATTTAAAACGGTGGAGGAAGGACATTTACTGTGCCTTACTCCTTTTCATTTTATCTAATCTAACTGCTTGTTTCTTTCTTGTTAGTGTAAGGGTCTCGAATGAGCTAGGAGCTGGGCGCCCAAGGGCTGCAAAGTTTTCTGTCATTGTGGTGGTGATGATGTCAGTAATCACTCAAACTATGTTTGTGATACTCATATTAGCCACACGGAAAGATTTCCCAGTGGTGTTCACTGATAATGTACTGGTGATGAAGAAAGTCAGTCAAGTTGCAGTACTTCTTTCTGTTTCAATATTTCTCAGTAGCGTGCAACCAGTTCTATCAGGTTTGTCGTTTGATCATTTTCTATGTGATGAAGATATGTATGCGATCCCAAAATCTTACAGCAAGAGGGAAAGAAGTACATCATGTTTGTCTTTTTTTTGTCTCTTAGATGTAGTTTTCTATTTGAATCTTCAGGAGTAGCCATTGGAGCTGGTTGGCAAGCTCTGTTTGCATATATAAATCTTGGTTCTTACTACCTGGTGGGTTTTGGTATGGCTCTGCTTTTGGGATTCAAATACAATTTCGGGTTGGAGGTAAGGATATCCTTATCAGAAAATAATTTGAGTTGAAGAATGTTTATCGTATATGATTCTTACATGTTAGCGGATTTGGTGAATTTGATATAGGGTATTTGGGGTGGAATGCTCTGTGGAATTGCAGTACAGACGATCATACTCATAATAATCACTTGGCGCACTAACTGGGAAAATGAGGTAAGTGTTTGTGAGATTCTACATTCAACAGGTCCTATCTCTGCCTGACTAGTGTTCTTTTGTGTTCTAATATTGTCAGAAGGAACCAACAGGCGGCTTAATCTTACAAACATGTTTATTAGTACTTAAAAGGACAAACTAATTTCATTTATTGATTTGGTATCAAACCGAGATTTATATTGTTTTTTGGGTTCAGTTGGTGGTTCGTCAGTTTAAAAAACCCTCTGAACCTATCCATGTTTAAGACCTGTTCTGAGTGTCTTTCGGCCTAGACAAAGGAGAGTCTAGTTAGAGGAATTCTGTTGGTTAATGTTAGAAAAAAGAAAATTGCATATTTATGTGGGTTCATGTCAGAAAAGCAATGCAGTAAAACAATCTTCTGACTACCAACAGTTTTTTTTTTTGGTCCAAACCGTTTACATTTATGCTTGGTTAAGTGAAATATGAATATAGTAGAATTTGATGTTTACATTTAATAACAGAGATTTGATTGAACTCGATCGTTTTTGCAGGTGCAAGTAGCCAAAGACAGAATTTCGCTATGGGGACGCTCAACAGATGCTTCGTTGAGTTGAAGTGATTCAGAACATTTTGATGCACGAAGCAGGGCACTGGAGGTCGACCTCAATATGTGGGTCTGAGCTCGTTAGGCTGTCATTTCCCTCTCTCCGTTGGAACGGGTGAGAAAAGAAAATAGGATCCCAAAGGGTCCCAAAATGACATCAGTATACAGTTCTTTTACTTTGAGGTTTTTACATTGTGACGTGGTGGTCGGAAGAGAAAATCTAGGGTTTAAAGTTTACCGATAGAATAAGAAGATAATATTTTATTAGAACAAATAAACTCATGTTAATTTTATCTCAAGTTTATCTCTTACCTACAACGTCGACTCCACGTCAAGATGTAAACCTGTAATATTTGGAAGTATTTAGGGTTTAGTGTACTTATCACCACTCTTTTTTTAACAATTTTCGTTCACTTAATTTATTGGTTTTGTTATAAGAATTATTAACCCTATTAGGGCTAATAGACGAGGGAATTCTTATTCTTTTAATAATAATAATAATAATACACAAGCTAGTGTGTTGAAAAGTCAATCTAATCCCACTCGTAGACGCGGAGTGGGAACCTTTGGGTTTTTGGGATAACCCTAAAATTTCGGGTTCGGAGCCTCATTTCTAAAACGAAGCGGCAACGGCACCGGAAAGTCCACTTTTTACCATTTCCACGGTTCCACACGCTTTTCAGTTGTGAAAACTGCACGGCAGTAAAGCTTTGACAGTGTGTGCCACACATGGGACGATCATGTTCACTTATGTACAATAAGTCTCTTCATGTTTACCTTATGAACAGTAAACATGAAAACAAAACTAGTGACATCATTAGGTGGATGACACTAGCAATAAGCTATCACATTGAGCACACCGTGTGGAATAGTTACACAGAGGGAATAGAGCAGCAGTATCATGCAGTTGATTCGAGAGGCTTTGGGCAGATGGATATACTTTCATCAGCTAATCCACTATGTATTAAATACCTGAAAGCCGAAACATAAGGAGCCCATTCTACACATTTGTCCGACCTTCTTTCGAGGCTTCTTTGAATGACTTTCTGTTGTGCTTGTGGGAGGCAGTCATGAACCATCCGCATAAGGCTTGCTAACTGCATACCTGCATCCTTGGCATAATAGTTGAGAATCTTTGGCAGAATGATCTTGCTCTCGCCATGGATATGGATGCTATTTCGTATAAATTCAGCTCTTGCAAGCTTCAGCTCTCGCATCACGCCCTCACCTGTATATAGTCGAACCTAACACCAATAGAAGTATAAATGAGCATTGCGTGCTGCAAAAGAAAAAAGTTAGGAAAGAAGAAGAAGAAAAGAAGAAGAAGAAGAAGAAGAAGAAGAAGAAGAAGAAGAAGAAGAGAGCCCCGTTAGGACTTATAACATAATTTAGGAGGATATCCAGAGAGCAGGAGAGACTTTTTGTTTCTGATCCTCGTTGAGAATGTTAGTGTTTGCCAGAAGAAACCAAGCAAGCAAAAATAAGTGAACCAACCGCACATGACGCTCGTTGGTGGACAATACATGTTCTAAGAACACGACTGAACAAAATTAAGGCATACAATTCAGTGACGCGGCAGAAATATGCTAGCATGGCATGCAGAGAAAATTTTGCTTTTGCAACTTCTCCTGAAGTTATTTAATCTCTCTGGATTCTGTAAGGTAAATTCTGCATTATAACCTTCAGAGGTCACATGGCAAACTTTAGATTGCCTATAAAGGCTCTTACGACGGAGCCCAATGCACCAGAGAAGAGAAGGGGATTCTTTGCTCATTTAGTTATCACTAAATGCGATAAAAAATGTCTTCATCAGAATAATAGAAGAGTTAATTTGAACGGTAAAATCTTACCGCGGGATCAGAATATGAACCAGAGCAAAGTGCGAAATGAACCAGGGGTTCAGGATGATCAAGGGCATATATATGCTTGCCACTGCCAGCTCTAAATTTATATCCTGATGAGAAGAAACTCCGCAGCCACTGCAAATCAGTTAACGGCATTCAGTGTGCAACAACAAATCAATTGATTATAAGATTATAGATACCAAAAATGGGTCATAAAGAGAAAATGTTAAAAATCCAAAATGCTTCTGTGGTTATGATAAACTAACACAAACAGGATTTATAATGAAGGCCATACAGGAGAAGAACGACCAGGTTGATATCCTAGGATATCATGCTGTATCACATATGCATTTACTAAACATCCTCCAATGTTATATGATGCCTGCAAACACGAATTCAAAAATGCAGCTTAAGGTTAAGTGACAAAACAGCAATAAGAAAAGTGGAAGGAGACTTAGGGGAAGGGTAGTGCTTTAATTACCTTTGCTTTGGAGGAACTTGTCTTCAGATGATTTCCGTGATCCCCGTAAGCTAAATACGACTGAATTTTCCAATCGATTATTACAAAAGAAAATTCAAATCAGATACTATATCAAAATTTCATGACGTTCTAAGAAACTTACATGCATCATCAAGGCATTATGGATATTAATCCAAAAGGCAAGCTTCTGTTCATGCTTCAAACTCACAGGGTCAACCTTCTCAAGATGCTGAATTAATGATCTACACAAGCTCAGAAGTTTTCATAAGTCAGAGAAGGCATGTGCATATGACATTATTGGTCTTGGCGTGAAAAAAAAAAAATGAGTTCCTTTATATGATATGCCACGACACTGACTTCTCCAGTAGTCACATAATCATTTAGCTAACTATGAATTGGGTTGTGAGTATTTCGCTTGCTTACTTGAAATTCTGCAGCATACTTGCAGCATAATGAAACCTTTCATCATCTACCCGTATCTTTGGTACTTCCACCATTCCACTGTATGGACCACGACTCACTTTCAGCTCTTCAAGGTCGCATGTATTCAGCAAAGTTTCATTATCAAATCGGGGGCTCCAATTATCATTGGGATATTGTGGAGAAAATGTACTTGAGGAAGACACAGATGGAGACGGAGAGGCTGATAGAATTACTTGATTTGGATTAGCAGCATTTGAAAGTTTGCAGTATATTGCAGACACACATCTGAGTATATCTTCAGATAGCCTATTGGGAGTTTCAAGAACATGGCCAAGAGAAGAACCAAGATGATCTGCAAGACTCCGATGAGCGGGTTCAGACTTCTGCATGCAGATAAAATAACAGTAAACAGGGTCCAAGCCTATATGGTTGCAAACAAATTGCAGCAACTGTATTGAAGCAGCATTCTAAGATATGAAGATTTACCTTTTCAGAAGACAGAGACTTCTCAAGGTTCGCAGAAATGCATTGTGAACTTTCTGGTTGGAGGTCTTTAAAAATATCTGATTGAGTGGAGCAGGGTGAATGAGACGGTTCAGCATCTCTATTTATGCAATCTCTCTCATCAATATTCACAAGACGAAGAGGAGGGCTTGTTCCAAAGTCTTTGTCCTTGGCAGAAGAATTTGGTTTGGCTACAAATTGATCAAAAGCTGTCCGATATAACGACAGAAGATAACGCTCTAAATTTGAGATTTCCAACTCAAGGAGAGAAATCTCATTTATCAGCTCTGCCACATGCTGTATTAAAAATTTGCAGAATTAAGCCAGTTAAAATCAACGACTTCCGTACTTTACCCAAAACAGAAAAATAGGCAAAGAAAGTGCAAGTTAAAATGGATATAATATCATATAAAACGAGTTGCTCACAGGACACCAACAAAGAAGTTCTTAAATATGAAATAATAACCAAATATTGACTGAAAAAGCAATCCGCCATCTTCAAAGAAACCAAAAAGCCAGCAAAGGGTTAGAATACATACAGTAATGGGAGAAGGGATCGTCTGCTGTGGCATATTCAGATCATATTCAAGGAGCCCATTCTCAGGAGTACTGCAATTAGAATACAAATACACTTTTCATCAATTAAAATAAAAACCAATCATGAAATGCCTCAAGAAAATGTCAATGAAATAGAAAAACTTCAAATTTGACCATGAGGAAGAACCATCTTTTATTGGGGCCATTGACATATCCAAAGGGGGCTGAAACGATTTTTTTCATTTTCCGTCAAAGCTATGTCGTGATATCCACCGAGCTTACTTAGAGCAAAAGAAAGCTCCAAAGGCAAACAGTGACTATCCAGGACATCGAAGCAAACTAAAACACCACTACGAAACTGGGGAGAGCGAATGAAACTCAAAATTTATAAGAGCAAAGTTCAGTTATGCTCAAATTCTCGACTGAAGGCAAGCTGACGGCCATCCCAAAACAAAGATCCAATGATGGCCGGAGGTAGTCTATCCCGCAGTATGAATCCGAACCTCCAGTTTTACCTTGCAGTTACACAAATCCAGAAAAACAAATGGCTCCTCTGTTTGTCCTCATGAAAATGCTTACCTCCACGAACGCCGGTGATGAGAGCTGAGCGAGGCTGGTAAGCCGTCAGCAACATCCAGCATTCTTCGACTCGGTATCTTTCGCGTCTTCAGATTGATCGTCATTACTCACTTTTCGGGTCTTCGACTATCCCGTGAACCCCTATGAGTGTCATTACTTTAGTTTAGAAAATGAACAAACAGCGTAGGAGGAACAAGGAAAAGCACAATGCAGGAAATAGTGACTGTTCTTTAACTCAAAAAGGCAAAGAGAAGTCCTTGCGTCGGTTGCGAGTCCGAGAGGAAATCATTGGTAACATAAAACCGGTAAGAGCACACGGGAAGAACAGCGAAAGAACACCCCACAAACAACAGGGGGAAATATTACTGAAACCCCAAAAGAGAGACTAACAATCGAAGGTAGGAACTCGAATAAACCTGAAGTCAATCGATCAGAGGTTCACAACGCCAATCCATGTGATGTATAACTCTGTCCGGAATGCTGGTTTCAGCAAGAGGAAGAGCCGAAAACGGCTGTTGAGCGAAAGCGACGCAGAGCAGCTGAAGACGCTTTCTGCTTCGCTAAAAGACAATGCAGGAAAGATACAAGGAGTGGACTGGAAATAATCAAGAGATACTCTGATCAAAGCAACCAGACAACACAATCTTTGGTTTCCCGCCAATATAATAATAAAACCGGTACCAATTATTTTTCAGTTGTGTAAAAGATCAGAGAGTTAAGAGGCTGTGAAGAACTGATCAACAGATGTATTAGATAACCAATTTTGCCGGTCGGAAGCAACTATCATGAAACCATAGAAATATAAGTGGAGCAGGTAGTTTTTGGTTGCCTAATGCGGCTAGAAGACCCGATTGTTTGCTAAACTAACAGGAGATGATGTAATCTAATATTGTATCCATCAACCGCTAAAATCTCAACGCTTCCACCTGAATAAGGACCAAGTAATTAGTTGGTTGATCAGTTCTCCCGTGGTTGATTTAACGTGTGGAAGAGACGATCGTCCATCGGCGGACCCACAATTTCCAATGAGCTGTGTCTGCTCCTCTAGTGACACTGTAACAGTCTACACAGACTGAATTCAGTATAAAAGCTGAGTAAGAGGTAAGAAGGAATCCCCCCGCGTACTTTACTACGACAGTAAACGAGGAAGGGTCGAGACTGATCTGATGGACTTTCCTCGAAACTTCTCAAAACTTAAAGAGAGTAGCAGGAAATCAGTGTACGACTCCGAGAAAAACTAACCTTTTACCATCCTGAAACAGTAGATGCGCTGATCGATCGAGTTGGGAAAATTCATTACCATTAAAGACTAGCCTCATGCAAATGTACAAACCCACAATCAATTTGGTGCGAGAAAGCTGTGTTTAGATTGCGTATATAGCAGGCCAGGGCCCGAATGAGTTGTTAGAAATGACATTGTTAGAATGGAAACCGACAGCATAAGAAGGAAACCAGTGAGATGGTACGTACGTACATTGATTTTTATGACATTGTTAGAATTTGACAACATTGATTTGGAGTACTATTAGCGTCAAATTCGACCCAATACCCATGTTGGTCCAGCCTAATCAGTACTACATGGTGGTTGGTACCACCACAGGACATAAATGAAAAGAAAAGAAAAAATCTAAATTAGGATGTATCGACCGACAATGAATACGAACGGATGAGAGCATTTATAAGACCAAAATACCTCATAACCACTCCATATACAGTCCGAAGAGAAAATATCATAGTGATTCGTCCGTCTTCTATCCACTAAGACGTACGTAGACAAACACCTAATTAAACTTTGTCTTACCTTTCCCCATTAATGGTTGTCTTTGATGAGCTGCATGTATATGAACAGGGCAGGTCAAAACTAGTTTAATTAATTTCGTGGAACCAACGGAATCTGGGGGTACGTAGTACTAAACGAACAGGAGTCAAATCAATCTCCCGGACGGATCAAGCCAAAACTTGAGAATTAATGTCCAAATCAAATCCCGGAAGCGACGAGATCGAAATTGGAAGGAAGAAAGAAGGAGCCTACCTGTTAGGTAGTAATTGACAGCCGTTAATTAACGTCGTCTTAATCCCATGGCATCCAATTATTAGTACTTTCGCAAGACGTATGCGCGGCCTCGATTCTGGGATATGCAGGCCGCTTAAGGAGGATCTCTGTTGTCTCCAATCTTTCTTGTCATTCCTCGAGGGAGAGCAATGGGCGAGAGTATATATCTTCTTCTCCTTCTATAAAAACTGATCAACCTGTGCGGAAGTTTTGAAGTGTTCACGAATCGCATATTCTTGAAATGCGCCAAGGTGAGTGACCGCAAAGGAAGCTTTCGATAGGGGACTGTGTGAAAGGCAAGACAAGATCAGAGGCAGCAGTTGAGAGTAGTTGGTTGAGGAAGACAGGTTGAAGCGTGCAGCTCTTGATGTCTTCAATGTCGACACAAAAAAACATTAATGTTAACAGTACCAGTTCAGGATTCAGATAATGCATATTTGTTCTTAATTTGTCAAGCTTAAACTTTTGGTGGAATATTGGAAGAGGAGGGAAATGATCATATGAACAGGGTAAGCTGTTCTATCTTTTTTATATATATTAATTCGATCGGTGATCAATTGATATCTTCTATTACATGTATTAATAATTCTCCGGTAATATCGTAATAGACAAAGAAGGAATCCAAGCCGTGCGGGACGATTACGGGAAGCATCTGCCTCTTCTTACAACTGCAACTCATTAAGATCCAATACTTATAGATCCGACTGCCAAAATGATCACTCGAGCTAGACAGATTTCAGAGAAGGAACTTCAATTACATCACTTCTGAACAGAGAGAGTACTCGGTGAAAAAACATGGTTACTGATCAAGAAAATTGAACATCCATTGAGATCGTTAATTTTACAGATCGAGAAAACCGAAACCATAACTACAGCGTTTCTTCTTCCTACAGCGTTTCTTCTTCTTCTTCTTCTTCTTCTTCTTCTTCTTCTTCTTCTTCTTCTTCTTCTTCTTCTTCTTCTTCTTCTTCTTCTTCTTCTTCTTCTTCTTTTTTTTTTTTTTTTTTTTTTTTGCAATGGTTTCGGAGCTTGTACTACAATTATCAGGAACATTATATTAATTTGGGCATTAGTAAAACAACCAAAACATAATTTGGCTGCTAGCTCCTCTCCTTTGTCTGCCCAGATATTGAAAGAGAACAAGTCCTCAACTATCCTTCTCCTTTTAATTAGTTGTCTTTCCATACTTTTTCTTCTTTTGGCTTCGAGGGGCACGTTTCAGTTCTCCCGCCAACATTAATTAAGCGCTCGATTGCGTCATTAATAATTTTGTCCACTTAGATTTGGAATGCGTAACAGTAAACCCCATGTTGGGTATCTATTTAATTTAGAGCAATGCAGGCTGCCGTCTTATTAATACTCTAATTAATAGAGTAATGCTATAGCCACTCTGCGAGTGGCTGCCCTCGGCCACATTCTGACGTGGATGGCTTATGTGGCCATCCACGTCAGAGGCTAACGAAGCGTCAATCGAGAGGGCGGGAAAGACGAAGGGAGAAACGGATGGAGAGAGCGAGGGAGGGAGACAGAGGTCGGGCGGAGGGAGACGGAGGGTCGGGCGGGAGGGAGACGGAGGGGTCGGGCGGGAGGGAGACGGAGGGAGACGGAGGGAGAGGGCGGGAGGGAGACGGAGGGCGAGGAAGGAGACGGCGGGAGAGGGAAGGAGACGGCGGGAGGAGACGGAGGGGAGGGCGGGAGGGAGACAGAGGAGAGGGCGGGAGGAGACAGAGGGAGAGGGCGGGAGGGAGACAGAGGGAGAGGGCGGGAGGGAGACGGAGAGAGAGGGTGGGAGGGAGACGGAGAGAGAGGGCGGGAGGGAGAAGGAGAGAGAGGGCGGGAGGGAGACGGAGCGAGGGCGGAAGAAAGACGGAGAGAGAGGGAGGAAGAAAGACGGAGAGAGGGCGAGAGGGAGAGGGAGAGATCCGGCTGGAGGGAGGGAGAGGTCCGGCGGGAGGGAGGGACAGCCCAGGCGGGCGACGGAGGGCGGGAGACGGAGGGCTCGCGGGAGGGAGAGCCCGGGCGGGCGACGGAGGGCGGGAGACGGAGGGCTCGCGGGAGGGAGAGCCCGGGCGGGCGACGGAGGGCGGGAGACGGAGGGCTCGCGGGAGGGAGAGCCCAGGTGGGAGACGGAGGGCAGGCAACGGAGGGCGGGAGACGGAGGGCGGGCGGGAGGGAGAGCCCAGGCTGGAGAGCCCGGGCGGGCGGGAGGAGAGCCCGGGCGGGAGATGGAGGGCGGGAGCGGGAGGGCGGGAGCGGGAGGGCGAGAGACGGAGGGCGAGAGACGGAGGGCGAGAGACGGAGGGCGAGAGACGGAGGGCGAGAGACGGAGGGCGGGAGACGGAGGGCGGGAGACGGAGGGCGGGAGACGGAGGGCGGGAGACGGAGGGCGGGAGACGGAGGGCGGGAGACGGAGGGCGGGAGACGGAGGGCGGGAGACGGAGGGCGGGAGACGGAGGGCGGGCGGGAGGGAGAGCCCGAGTGGGAGACGGAGGGCAGGCGGGAGACGGAGGGCAGGCGACGGAGGGCCAGCAGGATGCTCGCCGAGGGCCAGCAGGATGCTCGCCGAGGGCCAGCTGGATGCTCGCCGAGGGCAAGCAGGATGCTCGCCGGAGAGATCGCCGGTGAGAGAGAGAGAGATCGCCGGTGGGAGAGAGATCGCCGGTGGGAGAGATCGCCGGTGGGAGAGATCGCCGGTGGGAGAGATCGCCGGTGGGAGAGATCGCCGGTGGGAGAGATCGCCGGTGGGAGAGATCGCCGGTGGGAGAGAGATCGCCGGTGGGAGAGAGATCGCCGGTGGGGAGAGAGATCGCCGGTGGGAGAGAGAGGAGGTCGGAAGAGAGGCGGGCGGACCGAAAGAGGGAAATTTGGGGTGACCGACAGGTCGGTTTTTGGATGCTTCATCAGCCTCAGACGTGGATGGCCACGTCAGAATGTGGCTATAGCATTACTCTAATTAATATCTCTGTAGACAGACAAGTACAATAAACAAATCCCGATCCTTTTCAAGCAAGTAAAGAGTGTAGAACATGTAATATATACAGATTGAAAAATAATATCATTACTTCCTAATTTTACTTTAAGGTTTTACATCTTGACGATAGCTGCATAGTTGGCGGTCTAGGAGAAAATCTAGGGCTTAGGGTTTACCCATAAAATAGGTTGATAATATTTTATTAAAAAACTAAAATATTACAGATTTTATTTCCAAATTTATCTCTTATTAAGCTGGAAATGTAAAGTCTTAGAAGTAAAAACTTACAATACTTATATCACAACTCATACAGATTATAGACCCACGGACGCATCAGGCTCTTAACTAATTGGAAAATGCTATGGGCACGGGAGCCGTGCTAGTATTTGTGCACGGCTCCACGTGGATGGCTTAGGTGGCCATCCACGTGATGCCCTAGTTGTCAAAAAAAACAAAAAAAACGAAACAGCGGCCCCACCCTCACTCTCCTTCCTCACGACCCTCCCTCTCCCGACCGTCTCTTTCCTTCCTCGTTGCCTCGACCTCCAAGAGCGAGATGGGAGGTCGCCGGAGGAAGCGAGACGGGAGGTCGCCGGAGGAAGCGAAACGGGAGGTCGCCGGAGGAAGCGAAATGGGAGGTCGCCGGAGGAAGCGAAACGGGAGGTCGGGAGGTCGCCGGAGGAAGCGAGGCGGGAGGTTGCGGAAAGGGCCGAGACGGGCGGCGCGGGAAGGGGCGAGGCGAGACGGGCGGCCGCAGGAAGGGGCGAGACGGGCGGCCGCAGGAAGGGGCGAGACGGGCGGCCGCAGGAAGGGGCGAGACGGGCGGCCATGGGAAGGGGCGAGACGGTCGGCCGCGTGAAGGGACGAGACGGGCGGCCGCGGGAAGGGGTGAGACGGGCAGCCGCGGGAAGGGGCGAGACGGGCGGAGCGAGATGGGTGCCGACCGGATTTTGAGGAAGCAATGCGGAAGGAGAGGGAGAGTCGAGGCAATGATGAAGGAAAGGGCCGATCGGGAGAGGGACGATCGGGAGAGGGACGGTAGGGAGAGGGAGGGTCGGGCCGAGGAAGGAGAGAGAGGGTCTGGATTTTTTTTTTTTTTTTTTTTGCCAACTTGGGCATAACGTGGATGGCCACCTAAGCCATCCACGTGGAGCCGTGCACAAATAATAGCACGGCTCCCGTGCCCATAGCACGACTCTAACTAATTTACCTTGGGTACGCTGTATGAAAGCATCTAGATTTAAATTTTAGTGAGAGTGATGTTATGTGCACAGTGAATGTGCTCGGCCTAGAGCACATTCGGACGTGGATGGCATCCACGTCATATGCCGCGTTAGCAAACGAACACCCTATCGGGGAAAACACAATAGGATTCGATCGACCCTCTCCTTCCTCATGTTGCCTCCCTCAAAATTAGGTTCAACCCTCCCTCTTCTTCCTTCTTGCCTCCCTCGCCCCTCTTGTCTCCCTCGCCCCTCTAAATGCCTCCTCGCCCCTCCCCCCCGCGGCCTCCACAAAGTATCGGACCTCAAAGAAACAGATACATTACATGGATACACATAGATGTTGGAAATAATAGCACGCATAAACGTGTGATCGTGTGTGCGTTACCCAAGTCTATTGACCCATAACCGTTTGGGAAAATGGTAATATGAGTATAAGATCTGGACATTTATATTCTTGGATCAGTCTCGAAAACAACGGGATTTTCTTTTCTCCAGTTCGGTTTTTTCTCCTGTATGTTCTTTTTCTCTTGGCTGTTTTCTTGTGCGTATCTCTAAAAGAGACTTTTGTGTCTCCGTTCTTTCTCATAACTTGAACGACTCCACATCTCCGGCGCAACAAGTGCACGTTAAGGGAGATTGGCTGTGTTACCTTGGGGGACACTCGACAATAGGACTCTGCACCGGTGGTTGTTGAATTTGTCTTTTAAGGCAGTGGGTTCTCCACGCCGCAACCTCTTATCTTCAAAATTATAAATTCTTTTTTAATATTTTATGATATTATATGATTATTATTTTTGGGTATGAGTTTTAATAGTAATATTATTATTTTTGTGAGTGTTGTGCAACTTTTGATTCATTGATCTATTTTACGGTTACTATTGATACTCTAAGAAACACATGTAGATTTTGGAAACATAATAAAACATAAAAAGAGACATTAGCAATAATTTATATGAAGTAATTTCAAAAAGAGTAGTGATTCTGACACAGCGGCTCTCGCATATAAATTAAATAATATATTTCACTAAATCCAAGAAATATATTATTTAATTTCAATGTGAGAGCCGCTGTGTCCAAGTCTGAATCATTATTCTTTCAAAAAAAAATAATAAACAGTACATGTACTAATAATTATAATTCAATAACTAAATCATAAAATATTATGTAGTAATTATATTTAACAATTAATTAATCAACATAATTTGTCAGACATTGGTTCAAAACAAGTATTTCTAATTTATATAGCCTAAGATCACTTGTGTCAAAACAAAAATAAACAATTAAATAGAAGCCCAAATTATACCAAGGCTAAAATACTTTTTATATATGGGCTTGAAATATATTTCTATTGATAAAAATATTAAATTTACTTGGAATGGCACAAAGAGTGAATGAAATAGGTATAAAGCTTTTGAGTCAAATCATAAATTCTATTGTGAATTTTCCTTACTCTATAACGTTGTTAACATGAAAAAAATATTTCATGAGTTCCTTTTATTTATATTCTAGTTGTTCAAATATGTATCGGTAAAGTATTGTACTTATCGACCTTTGTATATAAAGGAAACTTGCGGAAACTAACGGATACAAGAGGATACATGGGTTTGTTTCATGAAAATGGAAACTATCTGTGTTTATAGTTTCCTTAACTAAATATACGGATACACATCCTCTTGTATCAGCTGTTTCTTATAGATACTGCAAAGCTCCCTCCTCTCCCTTCATCTCCTCCCTCTCGGTCCTTCCCTCTCCCTCCTTCCCTCTCCCTCCTTCCGAGACGCAGCTCCCGCCGGCAACGGGGGAGGAAACCCATCTTCCTGTGGAAAAATTGTCACGCAAAAGAAGAGGAAATTGTCTTTGCCATACTCTTCTAAGGTAATGTTTTCTTTTCTTTTTTTCTATTTTATTATTTTTTATTGAAACAATTTTCTTCTTATGTGTTTTTCTAATTTTTTGATTGGAATGTCTTTTTAAAACACACTTTCAGCAATTAAAAAAGTGCTTCAGTCTCATAAATTTCTCCATCCGGGTCTCATGGTAACTTTTGTTAGCGTATTTCGTGTAAATAATTTTCCAATTTTCTATTCTTATAAGAGACCGACCACAACTAAAGTATCATTCCCGTCAACATTCGTACGTCTTTGGTTTTCATTCAGCGAACTCTCCTTTTTACCGCCAAATAGCTGCTTTCGTTGAAGCATTCAGATTCTAGTAGCCTAGGTATGTTGTTTTACTTCTTTCTTTCTAGTTTGATTTTCGAACTGAGTTGTATTCTCCAGCTCGTATTACCTTCTATCTCAGACCTTTCTCTCCTCTCTCTCTCTTCCATACCTTTTTATGTACAGTGTCTTGAAGCAAACCACAATCTAGCGCTTAAGAACCGAAACTCTATATTTTTGGGCAAACCCTTGAGTTCGATTTAGTGTCTGTTTTTTTCGACTGAAGTAGCCAGTATGTATTTGTTCTGCCTCCTGTTTCGACCTTGTTTTTCTCTGATTGGGGCATTAACCATTGCAGTTTAGGATTGGGATTGAGGTTTTTCTTTGCCTTACATTCTTTCTGCAGTGTGAGTGTTCTCTCAATTGTTAAGTTCATGATGCAGTAAGGGAGTTTTCAATTTCTGGCTATTTGGGCTCTAACCGATAC
This sequence comes from Aristolochia contorta, assembly GCA_022405105.1. Lineage (NCBI taxonomy): Eukaryota > Viridiplantae > Streptophyta > Magnoliopsida > Piperales > Aristolochiaceae > Aristolochia > Aristolochia contorta. Next base: position 10,019,237 of record CM039666.1, on the reverse strand, counting down.
ATTTTCGTCCAGCAATATTAAATGTAGTATTAAAAAATCTCCTCAAAAGGAATAGTAGTACTAAGTAATATAGTCATTGCCTGAAGCGTCGCCTGAGGCACAGACCTACAACACTTGAAAGTATTTTTTGTAATGCCTATGTGTTCATTGCAGCAGTTGTCCTTAACCATTTCTGGAACAATGCATCACATACAAAATCTGCAAATGAAATATGGAACATAGACTGTTCGATTGGCATGCATCATATATTCTCAGAACCAAAATATCTTTTTTCTAACCAATTTACAACCTACTCAAAACCTTTCTATGCCTTCCTCTTCTCACGGTTTAGGTGTTGTAACCAAATATAGTGGGAGGATCTTAGTATTTAAGACAGGAAGAAGAGGAGGAGACAGAACAGCAGAAAGTGAAGCTTATATGAATCTTCTAGATAGTATTTTTGTGAGGCTCAGGTCATTATTTTAACTCAGCGTGGAAAAGGTATTTTATTTGAATTCTGTCTCTATAGACTATGTAAGGAAGAGTGTGACAGGAAACCAGAAAAACATTTGCCTTAGGTAACTTTCCATCCATGATGTATACTGAGTTTTCCTAATGAGCAAGAAAAGAAAATTTGATGTGTAGAAATGAGACCAAATAGTGGTAAATAATTCTTCAATGATTAAGGAACTTAAACAGGAATTTTTACTAGAGAGAATAATAGATGAAGTAAGGTTAAATTACTAATAATACTGAGTTTCTAAATCTGGAATCTATCTGTTATTCTGAAATAGGGCCCTATCTATTAAAGAATTTTAAAAATCAATTATAAACACCACCCAAGATCTCTCAGTATTTCTCTTCCTCCCTATTAGGGCACCCTGTGTCATAAAATTTTGATGGGAAGATTTTAACTGTTAAGTGAGGAGATATGGAAACATATTTAGTGCATCTTACATGGTCCTATATAGATAGTATCTTTATGAGGTTTAATTTTATAAGATTCATATTCCTTTTATTTTGTCTTTGTTCCTCTACACTATTCCTTTTCTTTGTATTGTGCTCTGTTGTGCTTTACGTGAATGGATTGTGAATTGAATGTTTGAATGGTTGGATGAAGAGTGTGATAGTACCCTGGAACAACGTATGACTTGAGTCTATTTCCATCTGGTGGAGAGGTTCCTAATGTGCTAGAATTCTTTAGCAATGCTTTATTTAAAGTTTGAATAGGAATGCACCTCTTGAATTTTATACATAATAACCAATTCAACTCTTGTGGATTTAATTTACAATTTTAATTCGTAAATATGAAAGATTAGTTTATAATTGTTTGAAAAACATTTGCGTAAAATCATATAATCATTTGCAGTATTTTATGTGGAATGGGTTTTCAATTTGATTTGATCACCTATTCATTTGGATGGGTTTCTTTACTAGTCATGGTAATCCCCAAATCTAACTGCTGATTGGTTTATATGAAGTTAGATTCTCATCTGTACCTTTCCCTTTGGTTCTTCCCCTCACTATTCCCAATGTTTGGAATGTTGCTTTGAAGATTCCCTTCTTCATGGATCCCACTCCATAATTGCTGCTTCGGTTCCTATGCCTTCAGATACCTTTTGATTGCTCCTTTGGCTGCTTTTTGCATCTTCACACGGTTCCCCTTCCTGTTAAAGCTTATCTATGCTGTTCTTATTCTTATTTATTTTTACTCGAAAGGATAGAGAAGGACCTTCCTTTCTCCTCCAATGCCTGTTTTCATTTGGCAAAGAGGGAGGCAAGCGGTGGAGGGTTCCTTTTGCTGTAGTTTGCAAAAAAGATGCAATTACTTTTAAAAGTTTGGCAAGGATTATATGTTACCCGAGTGACAATTGAATGTGGAAGACTGTGAGTAGGTAGATTTTTCGGTTAGTTACTATCATTATTATGACTTCCTTTTATGTGTGGTTTTTGTGGGAAATAATATTGTAGTAGGGTGTTAAGTGTCTAAAATAAAAATTCTATCTGAGTTTTATTTTTGTAAATTTCCAATAGATGACATGCATTCTCTTGTCCTGTAGATTTTTTTTCTAAAATAATGTTTAATATGAATAGCTTTGTGTCAGGAGCTCTCTTATAAGCATGTAAATAACATTTGGTGTTGTAGGAAAACTGTTTGCTGTCCTGTTGCAAGTGTTCGTTTGGCATAATGGCTTTTAATTGTTTGGATGCATTTCCCATAAACCTTCTCTTTGTCAAAAGAATTGTTTTAGGATTTGAATGGACAGCAGATTCAGGTTGTTTATTTAGTGTGCCCAAGCCATCTGCCTGATAGCTGAATAGATTTTGTTTTCTGGTTTAACTCTCTTTTACTTTTACTTGCAGATTACTTTTTATCCACAAGGCTGTGCCAGTGTATCACAGATGGATTTGGAGGAAGCCCTAGGCAGTCAGGTTTAACTTGTGGCTGACCTAAGTTAATGATTTTAATCTTTTCCTGTTCGTCTTCATATATGTTTGAGTTGCTTGTTTGATTTGCAGTCAAGTGACAACAACAAACAGGAACTCACAAAGTCAATGGGAAACCTCAGTGTAGGAGATTCCTCAGAATCCAGTGCACAAGCAACCTCATCTTTTACCTTTAAAAGGAAACCAATAATTATACTTGTTGTGGGCATGGCAGGTGAATATTCGATGTAAGGAACTTTTTTTTCGGAGAAAAATGTTAACTGCCAACCATATTGTTTCCTCTATCTATTTCTTCGCCTTTATTTTTCATACTAGCTGACCATATACGAAGTGCTTCTGTGCTGACATATTTCTTTACTGGCACTCTAAATCTATCTATGGTGCTGCTAACTGGGCACCTTCCCGAATCACACTGAAAATTCATCTTATGTTCTGCTAGTCTCTCTCGTTGAGAATATGCTGACGACTCTAAGATACATAAAAATACATGTAAAGTCTTTGTTGATTGTATATATGGAACTTTGGAGTGCTCCTTGTATATTTGAGAATTGACTGCCACTGATTGGATCTGATTTCTCAAGTGGAAAAGCTGGACAGTGGCCGAAATTTTATTTTTCATGTAATCGTACTGCCTGTATTGATAACTCTTGCTTAATGTTGTGATTTGTTATTCTAATGATTTTGCAGGAAGTGGGAAAACGACATTTCTTCACCGCTTGGTTTACCATACACAAGTTGCAAATAAGCGGGGATATGTTCTTAATCTGGACCCTGCTGTTATGACTCTTCCTTTTGGTGCAAATATTGATATAAGGGACACAATTAAGTACAAGGATGTGATGAAGGAATACAACCTTGGTCCAAATGGGGGAATTCTTACATCATTAAATCTTTTTACGACAAAGTTTGATCAGGTATCTTTCAGCTTTTCCCTCTTTGTCTTCTTCCACTTGTAACCAAAATATTAAATATATTTTTTCGAAAGAAAATTAAATACGATTTTGAGTTTCAGGTTTTATCACTTATTGAAAAACGGGCAGATCAACTGGACTATGTTCTTGTGGATACTCCTGGTCAAATTGAGATATTTACGTGGTCTGCATCTGGAGCAATTATAACAGAAGCATTTGCTTCTACATTCCCTACAGTTGTTGCATATGTGGTTGACACCCCACGTTCTGCAAGCCCTGTAACTTTCATGAGTAATATGCTTTATGCATGTAGTATACTCTACAAGAGCCGGCTGCCTTTGGTTTTGGTGTTTAACAAGACAGATGTGGCTCAGCATGAGTTTGCTTTGGAGGTATTGCCACCTATACAATGTGTGTGCGTGTGTGTTTTCTTTTACTTTTCTTCTGGTTTTTATTGTTTAAAGAGTTGTTTATTGCTTTATTTTTTTTCCATTTTTCTTTGATGACGATCATGATTGTTAATTATGGCATTTAAAGGCCATCTTCTTTAGTTTTTGCTGATCCTTTCATACTTCTCCACATACCTGAGTGTCTTTCCGTATTTTGTGGTCCTAGTGTGTGATTTCCTCTGACTGATAAAAGACTAGTCAAGGAAAGAGTTGTTGGAGGAGAATCATTTGGTCAACTCTTAAATGTGTATACGTATGGTTAACATGATATTGATGTATTTATTAATTTATGATAAATTTAAAACGTAACTTCTTTTGCCATCTCCTGATCTCTTCATGCATATCGGCTTATGCATGTGTCTTTTCATGTTTTGTTGTCTGTATGTGTTTTTATTCGTTATTTATGCATTTAAAGCTTAACTCCTTTTGCTATCTCCTGATCTCCATGCATCTAGGCTTACCTGAGTGAGTCATGACATGTTTGGTGTCAGTGTGAGGTTTCCTTCTTCAGGGGAGAAAGTGGAATCTGTTGAATGGTGGTCAGCCGAAGTTGAAACTTTGGAGTCATGAATGGTTTCCTTTTCAGAAAAAAAAATCTTTTAATAGAAAATGAGTTCTGGGGTTTCCTTCTTAAAGTTTTTTAGCTACTGTACTGCTGTAAGAGTGTGGAAAGAGGATCTGTTGGAACCTAAACTGTAAAAAAGCTGATCTTGCAAAAGTAATGTTTAAAATCTCATAATTCTAGGGCAAAAAGAATATCAACGGAATAATGAGGAAGCACCTGGGCCAGCTACCACGTTAATTGGACAACTTGCTTTTATATTTTGTGATTGGTGGGAAAGAAAATAGAAATTGGTGAAAGAAAAAAAAAAAAAAGAAAAACAGTGAGTGAGAAAATTGGCATTGGTTTTGTGGAAATCATGTTGCATGAGATGATATAACAGCACAATTATTCATTCCTTAAGAAGTGCGTACATTCATGGTTTATGTGGAATATTTTTTTGGAAATATCTATGAATTATGTGTTTTGTAGACGGTTGCAGAATTGATTGAATCTTATGTTGTGATATGTTGATGACAGTGGATGGAAGATTTTGAGGCATTTCAGGCTGCATTGGAATCAGACGACTCTTACACCTCAACGCTAACAAGAAGCCTTTCTCTGGTCCTTGATGAATTCTACAAGAACCTTCGTTCAGTGGGAGTATCTGCAGTTACCGGTGGTGGAATGGATGCCTTCTTTAGTGCCGTAGAAGCCAGTGCTGAGGAGTACATGGACACCTACAAGTACAAACCTATCCTATACTAGGATTTTCCTTGCAAAGATGCTTTTATCAGCTTCATTGAAAACCCAACTTTGTGTTCCCAGGGCTGATCTTGACAAAAGACGGGCAGATAAGCAACGGTTGGAGGAGGAGCGGCAACATGCACAGATGGAGAAGTTGAAGAAGGACATGGAGAAAACTAGAGGTGAAACAGTGGTTTTAACTACAGGGTTGAAGAACAAAGAATCAACCAGCAGCATCATGATGGATGACGAAGATGAAGAAGAGGAACAAGAAGATGAAGAGGAGTATGTGGATGATGAGGATGATGAGGGCGATGAAGAGGTTGCTAGATTTGCCTTCTGATTTGAAGGCACTGCAACTAATACATCTTGATTTTACTGCTACTGATAGATCTTGGCTTTGCTGTAACTTATACATGTTGGCACTACTGTAACTTATACATCTTGGCTTTACTTGCAAATCAAGTTACACTTATGGTGTATGGAGACATTGAGCAGAAGTTTTGGGTAGTTTGTGATCTTGGATCCGTCTGTTCAATTTTCGTATACGAGAATGGTTTGCCTCTCATCTTGCTCTTTACTGCTACTGATAGATCTTGCCACCATCCTCGTCTTGTGGGTAGGTGTGTATACTCTAATAAACTCTTCCCTGGAGGAGGTACTTTCTGAGCGAGTAGCCATTTCTGGGTTAGAAGCAAGAACACTACCAGGTCACAAGTTTGTGACGATCAAGGCATAAACAATATATCTTATTCAATATATAATGCAAGTCTGTGGAAGTCTAAACAGACTTGAGTACCAGGATTAATCATATATACATATATAACTGCTGCTAGCTAGCTGGGTGGAGTAGACGTTCCTAGCTCGTTCATGCGCCTAATTTGTATTGGTTTTTCAGGTAATTATCGGAGGTCATAACATTGGTGAGCTTCATGCATGTTCTCCGCGGCCGTCGCAGAGTTGGCATTGAGTTCGTACATGAAACTGTTCTTGACCACGGTCGAGTTTGGACCGTTCTCGACGATCTGAGACCTTGTACGGTAGAAGATGAAGTCCTTTTTCCATAACTCCTCCCTCGATCACGTCCAGTTCCTTGATTCGTTCCTCCTGGTCCAGTCTAATTACGAGCCTCTCTTTGAAGCTGGGAATGGAACCTGAAACAAATTAGACATGATGCTAATTAATTATAGCCCACCTGGATTAAGCTGGGTGAAGGAGAATATGGTCCCGACTGAACCATCTCCTTGCCACTGGACGTCAGGAACCACCTCCTGAACAGTTCGTATTGGAGCTTCAACGTGCTGTAGACATATAATCCCAAACGGCGGCTGCGGGGTAGGGGAGCTCCTGATCGAACGACTGCTCGCCGGCGAGCTTCCTCGGGTGATATTATTTTTATCCACTACTACGCAATTCGCTATATATGGCCTTTGCAATGGAGTCCATGGCCATGAGATAAATCATATATGCATGTCCACAACTTTCTGTGTCGCTGTGGTGTCGTCAATCTCGAACACGATGGTGCCCCTGAACAAGGAAGTGGTCGAATCGAGTTTGACAGAAGGTGAAAAAACATGGTTACAGAAGAAATACATTCATTCACATCGATTTACAGAGAGAACTGAAACCATGCATAATCACCGCGCGCGGTTCTTTATTTTTCTTTATTTTTTTTTTTCTGTTGGAATGGTTACGGAACTTGTACTACAATTCTTAGGAGCATTATATTAATTTGGACATTAATTAAACAACCAAACACTACTAGAATTATAGTCTTTCAAGGGTGGTAATTGGGATTGGAATATCTTTACGGCCTCGACTTGCTTGCTCTTATTAAAGTCATCCTCAGAGGTACTTCGTCCCACTTAGAACACAGCCCTCGTCATCGTATATTACTTTTGGAGTACTGTTAAATATAACGCCTCTTGAAGGGTGGGTTAGCAGACCTCAACCCAATATATCAATCTACTCCCAACATTTCAAAAGCCCGGCCTAGTCCACTTCCGTGGCCCAACCGGCTAAAGTTTCAAATTAACTCACGAATCTTAGTAATCTTGTCATTTGTGTTTTCCTCCAATAATTAGAAGGCAGTTCATAATGTCGTATAATTTTTAATTATTCGTCCAAAGGCACGTAATACATATTTTTCATTATCAGCTATATCGTTCGTACTTCCTAATATGGCTTTTTTGGGTTAAAAAATATTAATATGTTAATTTAAAATAAAATATTGTTTTTAATTACTCCACGGTAATTTATAATTTATACAATTTTCTCGATCGGGTATGTATTTATTGATACCTTCGTGAGTTAATTTTACAAGTCAAGAATTAATTATGTCTATGATCAGCTGTTTCCTTTCCTACACAAACATAGAAGCAAAGCGTGAAGAGACTGGATTGGGATATATTGGGAGTGTTTTTAAAAAGAGTAATGATTCGCGCACTGGTTCAGTGCTTGTGAATCAAGCATTAATCCCACGTGGATGTCATAGTTGGCATCCACGTGAAAGGACGAGTTGGATCGTGAACCGGGTTCGACGGTGAAAAATTTCGAGAGAGCTAGCGTGCGTGAAAAATTTCGGAGGGCAAGGAAGTGCGAAATCGGACGGAAAGATAGCTCGCGTCCGTGAAAATCTCGAGAGAGACGCGGAAACTCTTTTTCGTCGTTCTTCTTCCTCTCCGGTCCAGAAAAAACAGAGCTCGCGTCAGGAAAGCTGAAGTGCGAAAACGCTCGGCAAATCTTACCTTCGAAAACGCTTGGGAAGCCTGAACCGTGAACCGCAAAAAAATTTCTTTCGTCCGTACTCGTATCTAAAGCTCGCGACATGAATGCGAGTCTTTTAGAACTCCTAATTTAACAAAAAAATTGTTTCTTTGTTCGTCCTTCCTCTCCTGTCCACAAAACTTTTTTCGTCTGTGCTCGTATCTTCCGTGGTTACTTGTTGATCATTTGAGGTAAAGCTCTTAAATTCGTACCGGAGGAACAACAAAAAAGAGTTTTCCGCATCTCTTTGAATTTTTTCACAGACGAGAGCCCTCTGAAATTTTTCACGGACGCTAGCTCTGTGAAATTTTTCGCTGTCGAACCCGGTTCACGATCCAACTCGTCCTTTCACGTGGATGCCAACTATGACATCCACGTCGGATCAGTGCCCGATTCGCGCACTGAACCAGTGCGCGAATCATTACTCTTTTAAAAATCTGGAGTACTGAGCGTCAGGCTACCCGGCCTCTTGAAGAAGCTTTACTCATGCTTTTAGAAATAGGACTTATCTCTATCTATAAGAAATGATTCCAAAGAAAACGAATGCTTATCATTCGCTGACCATAATTAATGAATGAAAAATAGTAGTTGTATTTATGCATAGTACTTATCCCACGTAAATCTAAACTATTGATGCTTAGAATTTATCCTTTAGAAAATAGGATTTTATAAAATAAAAAATTATTTTTTATATTTTTAAGGTCTTAAATTAATATGTATATCGGGCATGTACATGGGCTAAGTGCACTTAGCATTACTTTTAGTCCATAAGCCGTTTAAATTTTTTTTTTTTCTTTTCTTTTCTTTCCAATAACAACTATAATTAATTTCCAGTTTCTCACAAAATAATTATATATATATATATATATATGCTTTCATTCCGGGTTTCTAAGCCGCACGTGACATCTTCGTTCGTTATAATATATAGCTAGGGCCGATATGTATCAGTATTAATGTTCGCGCGGGACCGTCCAAAATCAAATCGAATGAACTAACTAGGCCCCTCCACTCCACGAGTGGAGCAGTACAGTCCAGATCATAAAAAGAAAAAGTACTGCAGGAAGAAGATGAGTGTAGTGTTTTACTGCGTCTGCATGTGCTGTGCGACATGTAATTAACCAACTAAAATTCTGAAAAAACTACATTAATATCTGAGATGGGACGAGTGCAGTTTAATATTCACGTAGGGAAACGGGCATAATGTTATGGGGTCTTGGGCGGTGCATCATGAGGTCCCATTTGGCGTTCACCTATTGTATGCGGACTGCCTCCAATTGTGATCAGTACTCTATACTACTAAAGCCCGACCGCCCCGTTCTCTTTTCCTTGGACTTTAGGTAAGCTGCAGGAAGCTAGCTAGCGCGGGTACGATCGATCGATAAGACCAGCGAGCTAGCAACAAAGTAGTTCTTGGTGCATGTGTAGGGGTGTAGCTACCAACATTGATCACTTCATACAAAATGAATGTTGTATCCAGCCCCCTTTAGCTTGGCTGGGCCAGCTTGTGCTATAATTTAATTCCTCGATGGAACAAACGAGAATCGTCGTTCAAATATATATTATGAATGAATGTTTCCCAAAACTTTTTGTTCGAAAAGTTTATTTGTCCCCCCGGCCGTGATGTAACGTTAACGCACCCTGCAGCATGCTTTGTCTTGCCCCCTCAACCCCCTCTTCTCCAATCTAATCAACCCAAAGGTACCAAATGAACACATTGATATATATATCAAAGTGGTCGACAGTCTCGAGCAGTACTAAGTAGTGGTGGAACAGGTCGCATAATTGTCTAGCCAGGCAACACGCACGTAAGGGAGCTGGACTCATTGAAAAAAATCTCTCTTAAAATCTAAAAACCCATGATCGATGCTGCTCTCTCTCTCTCATGTGTCAGCGAGGCCTGGTACGTACGCAGCTAGCTAGCTTGTCGTGATTATCCATGGTGGCGGTGGGAGGGTGGACAAGAATTGTCCCTCCATTTCAAATCATGTCTCTCCGGTGGCGCCTCAATTAATGAGTGCAATATATTATGCCTTTAGTGCCATCCTGCAGGCCAGGGGTCCCAACTCCCACCCAATACCTCGTGTGCGTGGCTGCTTCCCAAATCATTCATTCCTCGGAGAAGAGGCTGAAGAAGAGAAGAAAGACGGATTGTTATATATTATTCCATCCCTTCTTCCCTAGCTCCTTGTTGAAAAAGTTTCTTCGACGTGAGCTCATTTTATAGAGAGAGAGAGAGAGAGAGAGAGAGAGAGGAGGAGGACACCAACAAAAGAACCCCGTCGAGGTGGAAACCACAACCCCTGGTCGTGGACTTTTTTAACGTCTATGGAATGGCCACCCTCATTAATATATTGAAGAGTACTAGTACCAATTAGTCACAACTAAAGGGAATAGCAATATTAGCTAGAAACACGAATAGTCAATGGTCAACAGTAGACTAGTATGTGCATGCGTAAACGACGACGAAATGCCTATTCAATGCCTATTAACCCCTCAATATTGTACCAATTGAGATTTGAGTTGACCGATATATGCAACGGCAATTCGCACTTTCCGTCACCGGAGGCGAAAGAATAAGCCTCCCGGCTCCTAGTCAGTATAATAATAATATATCACGAATGGGCCTCCATATGTTTGGCTACAATTATTGCGCCAGTTTCTTTCTATGAATTAAGTACGTACCTCATCAGTCGACAAAGACCTAATTGTCACTTCTTCGTGAATGCGTGGGGTACCCGCGGGCTGTCAACTTATATATCGAACAAATAAATTAATGTAGCTTTTCTATGTTTCACCAACATCGTCATTCTTCAGTAAGTATTTTGATTTCTGAGACTAAATAAAGTAAATTCATCAAGGGGACCGCCCGGGTTGGTTAACATATATTACAAATTAGAAGCAATTAATTGCCAAAAGGGTGCGTTCGTATTAATCTAATATACAAGCAGTTCGATCGAGGGCTGGAATAATATAATTAGGGAAAAAATATAAAGAGAGGCCATGATCATTAATTGATGAAGAGGACCACGCGTACTCTTTTACAAGAGAGGATATATATATATATGACATACACGAAATATTGAAAGAAAATAAGAGGAAGAGAAGAGACGCATTTTGCCAATCTCATAATTAATATAGTACAAGGATTTTTTTTTTCTCTTTTTTGTCTAGGTAGAAAGCTACAGGCTCTGAGAATTGGTACAGATGAGTCCAATATTATCCGAGTCACGATCGCAGGAAGAATATACTGAGCTCCTGTCCAGAACTTCCGACGGGATTGATCATGTGGAAGGACTCGGAGTCGAGTGAGCCGGAGACCCGGTCGAAATTGGCGCGGAGGTACATGAGCTGGTCTCCGTTCGCCTCCGACCTGGACTCCCCGGGAAGCACCCCAGCTCCGACGGAGACCGAGCGCATGAGCTTGAAGACGGCGGCGTCGGCTTCGTTCATGTGGCGGCGCACGGCGAATCCGACCTTGCGTCCGTTGCAGTACATGGTCCACGCCGGGACGGAGAAGAGGGGCGCGGAGGGAGAAGGGGCGGCCGATGATGATGAGGATGAGGAAGAGGTAGATGATGATGATGATGATCTGGAGGAGGAGCGGTCGCACTCGAGAGCGATCCTGAGGAGGCCGTGCTGCATCTCCCGGGCGAGGTAGGCGGTGGGGACGGCGAAGTCGAGGAGGAGGAGCGGGGGGGAGGACTTGGAGTCGGCGTCGTGGAGGCAGAAGCTGACTCGCCCCTTTCGGTAGCCGAAGAAGGTGCCGGTGACGACGGTACCGGTGGAGGAGGAAGCGGAGGCGGAGGCGTGGGTGGTGGATTCGGCGTCGGAGTCGGGGGAGTCGGCGACGGCGGGAGTGAATCCGCAGCAAGGGACCATGCACTCGACGAGGGAACGGAAGGATCGTCGGAACCGGACGTCCTTACCACACTCCACCGACGTTGGCGTGTCTATTATGTGAAGGGGACCCCTCTGGTTTCCCAAATCTATCATCCTCATCTCTTAATAATATTTATGTATCCAAAGGAGGGAGGCGCGCGAGGCGGAGGGAGTGACGAGAGATACAGAGACAGGAAGCTGGAGGATTTGAGAGAAGAAGAATAGTATGGGAAAAGAAGGAAGAATGTGGTTTAAATAGGAGGGGATCAGTGCGAGAGAGAGAGAGAATTAAGAAAGGGAGAATATATGTAATTGTGTGTGGGGACGAGGAATCGGGGGCAATAATTCTACCCACGAGGGGATGTGGGTCAGGGGTGTTGGAGAAAATTGGCTGGCACGCGTGGGGAAGAAAGCCAGTGCGGGGACACTGACGAGTGACGACGGAGCAAGGAGTGACCATTAATCCCTACTGGTAATTCCACTGTTCCTCGACTTTCTTGTAATTAACCCCCTACATACGTACGTATGTGTAAAATCTATACTTTCCCAATTCGATCCATGAAGAAAAAAAGTGTGGACAGTGGCATGACACGGCACTGTATATGCTGCCACAAGTAGTACTACTGATCAGAGGATTGAGATGCAAGCGTTCCAGTACTGAGAGAATTAGAGGATCGATGATTCAAAGCAGCCGTTTAATTAGAGGATTGAGATGCATGTGGTCCATATATATATAAACCGGCCTCTTCTCATTCGCCATTAATCGATCGACAGGCCTCTATTGGATTCCTCGCGTCCTTATAATTTTGGCTACGGAATTTGGTGGACGCAGGCGGGGACATGAAAACAGTGCAACAGACGCTTTGCCAGAAAATTGTTGACACTGAAAGCGCCGTTTCGTGGAGGAGACGGCGATGCCTTGGCGCGATGATGGGGAACGCACGGGCGTGCCTCACATCCGTTCCCGACCTAGCTACATCCTGTGCAGGGGATGTTAATCAATTAGCAGCCACATTCAAAATGGCTCCCTTTTCCTTATCTGCTACTCTATCCCAATTACGTAGAGGCTGGAGTGGAAGAAATTAGAAAGAAAGAAAAAAAAGGGGGCTCATTTAATTTGAAAGAGGCCGGGTGACCTTCAAGTGATCTATAGTCCTTTTGCCACGCATCGACCCAGAAATTAAACTGATCATCATAATAGGAAAACATAACTAGTGTACTCGAGAAAGGTATTAGTGTAAGCCTCTAACCCGGTGTGCTCTCCGGAATCTATCTATCCTATTGTTCAATGCACCCTAATTAAGCATCTTGAACCGGGTCTGAATATCTGTCCGCTCACGCGCGCGAGACAGCGACCGGTGTCTTCCTGTTTCTCCATTCATTTGAGATAACAATATGATGCCGCGTCTTATAGCTAGTTAAAAATATCCTCTTCATTTCCGCACGCAGCCGGTTTTCAACATTGCACCTAACTGATCTTAACGCGCACCTAACTAATACATGATCAGTGCATCACATCCCCATGATTAATCTCATGTATTTTCTCCGGCTATGACAAATTTTTCACTGGTTGTTCGGTAATGACTGTACACATGCAGGATGATATTGATATTGTATCAATTCCACGGAACAAAAGAGGGTGATAAGGTTCACCTGCTTTTAATATTGAGCGACGACGATGGGGTTGCTTTGGTTATATTTTTGAAGAGTTCAATCATTACAGAAAGAGCACGAGATGGAATAAAGGATAATAATTAAAAGAGAAGAGCAAGGGGGAGTGATGAATCATAATATCAGAGGTTCACCGAGGCGTGCGGGCGTATCGTCGGGTCCGCATGTTATTAATTATGAGTGTCCTTTTTTTTAAAAACAATTAAGAATTTATTCTGGCCACTCAGATATATTTCTCTATTTCTCTCTCTCATGCTTCTTTGTTTAGGCAACGGAGATAGAAACAAATTTGTAATGCATCAGCTTTTGGACAAGACCACGGGCCTGTCTTGTTCTTGCATGAGAACTAATTTTCTTTAGATGCAGGGGTTCTGTGCGCAATCATTGTCTTGCGCCACTGGCCCCTGCGACTCTGGCTGTGCCATGCCGTCCAATCTGTAATTGAGCACTTGATTGTCGATTAATACTTAATAATCGCGAGGAATGTTGGCCATGAGTAGATTCTTTCCTCTTTAATACCCATATCATATCTTAATCAAAGCAGGGTTTGGAAGCTTTCGTCATCAAAGATAAAGCAACTGCCGCGCCCCGGTGCGCAAGCTAGGTAGTGCCTCTTTTCCAACCCAATTACTGAAAAATCCCTCTTCATGCATCCGTCCTTCCTCAAGGAACTTGGATTCTGAGAGTATATAATATACTTGGCTGATCACTTGGTTTAATTCGGCAATTGATTAGTTTCCGAGTCTATTTGTAAATTAATCCATTCAATAATGTCTGCGCTAGCAATCTCTGCTCTTTAATTATCACCTTTATGGGCTTAAGAGTACTAAGTTTAATACTGAAAGCCACCGCCAAAAGCCTTTCCATTTGGCTTTAGAAGGGAATCAAACAAGAGCCTGGTGGACTGCTAACTAGTTCGAGAAGAGATTAGAAAAGAGAAGTAGAAAAACTTAATGTCAGAAGATCATAGATAGATAAAACTTTAACCAAACCAATTACATTCTATAAGAAATTACTAATTTAATTAGACAGATTATTTTCCTATTATATATTTTTGGCAGAGGGGATGACTGTGCTATACCTAGCTAGAGTATACGTCCAGACCGACAATGGGCCTTTCTCGGGAAGATGAGGACACGAGGAACAACATTAATGATGATATATCGGTGGATGAGGCCCGTGAGGGCGAAACAGCCGCAGGAACGAACGTCCCAGCAGGTGATCAGATGAACGTAATCGGAGAACCTGGCGGTGGTGTTAATTCACTGCAATTAAATATTAATTGATTTTTAATTTATTAATGCAGGCGATGATAATGAAAATGCTAAACCTAATGGAGAGCGTTGAATTAGAGACCCAGGAAGATGGAATAGTTGAGTAACAATTTCCTTTGATATTCGTTCCTTGTAATGATACATTACTCAGTGTAGTTAAGTTCAATTATGTTATCGTTCTTTGAGTAACTATTAACTTTTGTACAAAATGTTATTTATTTTTAGTAGATTAATTTGTGCAGCTTTAGTCATCTAAATTTTTTGTATTAGTGGAATGAATGAAACAGGATGTGTAATTAATGATGATGCATCCAAATAGGGAAAAAATCATATAAAAAATAATTTTGTTTAAAATTAACAATATTTACTGGCGGTTATTCGACCGCAGGAAACTAATAATAGACATGACCACCGGTAATCTAAAATGGATATCCACCGGCAGTTATTCAAACCCGCCGGTGTCAATTTAACATAATTAATCAGCGGTGAAAAAACTACCAACGTATATTATACGACGATTCAATATGGGACGACCGAAGAAAGTAATGGAGGCAGATGTGTGTGTCCCAAGTGAAACTGACACTGTCGTCGCTCCGGTGTATATCGATCAAAACAGGGAAAGATAGGGAGGCAAGGATAAGAGTATGTCCCTCAACTGGCAAAGGAAGCTGCAAAGATGGTAACTGATCAAGGCACCTGTAACAGTCTCGCAGAAGCTGCTACTTCTTTTCTTTGGATTCTTTAGACACGTCCACGTGCTCACTCCGATGCCTGTAGCCATGTCAGACATATATGCATATTTTGGCCTCTTCAAGTTGCTTGCTGCTCTCTCTCTCCACATGATCATCTCTCAGTTTCGTTCGCATTTCTGACACCTCTTATTTCAACTCTTTCATTTCTACTTATGGGCTGCGAGAATCTGGATATAGACTATTCAAGCTCTGGCGGGCGATTTGAAATTCGATTGGTCCGCTTCGATGGGCAGTTGGACACGGCCAATAAGCTCAGCTTCTTGGCAAAAATGCGTATAAAAACGACTCATGGAAGACCCAGTCAATTGCTTGCAAAAATCGTGGGCTATGTAAAACTTCTTGACCCATTAATACTGAGAACTAAGACCAGCACCCCGTTCAGAAGCTAGTTTACTGAAACAAAACCTCTAGTCACAACAACTCAAACACTAGCAGGAGTCTAACCGGATGCGGTTTCAGATTCAAGGCACTGACTTTTGCGTATCTGGTCTTATAAATAGTGTAGGTTGGTACCAGAATAATTGACACGGGGAACTTTTGCCCCTAAGTTTCTTATGTTTATGTATATGTTTGACAAACATTTTGCTTATTTCATGCCTATTTTCAGGTTTCTTTTATTGAACAGTACTGAAACACAAAATAATGACGATACAAAATTAAACCTTACAAATAAACGTGGAGCTAGCATTAAGTTTGTACAAACCGTAACTGCCAACATCATCAATAAAAAGATTAGGTAAAGGCATAACGCCACCCACCGTTTTAGGTAAATAATCCTATTCTATGAATGTTGACAAAATAATGAAATCCAAAGAGGCGAATTAATTAACAGTTTGGTTTCTTAACTATATATCTTGTTCTAGTTATACTCTTTAGAAGAATTCGTCCTGCTATTCGCCCTTGCATACGATCTCCTTATCCTCGATTATCATTTATAAGAGATTAACAGTCCGATCAGCCAGCCGATCACGTTTAGAAAGCTCAACCTGCCAGATAGTTAGATGCGGACAGGAGTGGCAGGTGTGATTTTAGGCTAATGCATGCCTAACATACACACCTAATTGACAATAAACAAAATTAATTTGCAAGATGAAGTTTGTGTTGTGGCGGCTTGGGATTTGCAAATCAGACAGATTAATTATTCGTCTTCCTCGTGATAGACTTATCTACAACTCGTTAATTAGTGATATATCTAATAATAATATTGCTGGAAGCTTCTCCAAAGTACGTTGCGGTGCACGGCAATGTCGTCTTGGAAAATCAAGTAAAGGTTGCCGTCTCAGCTTCGACTCGGTTTTATCTTCCTTTTTCATTCGGTCTTCCATAATCGGTCTTCTGTTGCTCGGGGACACGCATCCGCGCGCGGTAAATGTTATTAACTTTGTGCTTCTTTGTTCATACTTTGCAGCATGATTGAAATATGTTCATCGTGGTCCCTCTCTAGGAAAAAGGGAAGGAAATTTGTAGTAAATTAGGCTTCACTTTTCTGTGTTTATATAAAACAAAGACCAGTTTTTTATGATCACTTGAAAACTTGGTTAATTCCTCTAACAAGTTTCAATAGACCATTTTCACCAGCTGGTATCAAATTATCGAGAATTTGGCATGCTGGCTATCAGTTAACACCATGCCAACTACTTGAGATTTTTGTTAAATAGATCACAATTCTGGCTGCCAGACACCAAAGTGCTTCTTCCTTGTGTTAGTTGACGCGGTAGGCCAGTTTATATTGAGGGTGAGCTGACCTTAATCAGTTTGGCGTTTCGGGTACGTGGGGAACGACTTATCTTGGTGCGTAACAATTATATCTTTGATAGCTAGGCCAGTACATAACGTTAAAGTCCGAAATTGTGATAATGGGTGATATGTTAGTGGAGTTGCTCAGCGGCGCATCATCCCCTGTCGGAGTCTCTCCTTAATTATATGTCCACCGAGTCACCGACTCACAAAACTTTTTATTATTTACATCCTGTTCATCGTAACGACGCCACCTAGTGTCGTACACATCAATTTCTCTTGATATCTCTGTGTAAAACTTTGACGACTCTGATCATCGCTAGCAATGAATTGACTACACGGTGTACTTTTCCGGTGATCATCGTCAGTAATGAAATGAACACTCGTAGCTTTTTCCTTTGGTATCGGAATTTAAATCTACTCTGTTTTCTGAATCTCTGTTTTTTGCTCAACTTAACTCTCGGTCTATTCAATCGCATCAGTTAAAATATACAAAACCCAGTTCTTGATCACTGGTTACACACTCGATCAGCCGATCGATTGTCTCTTTTTCATATTTACAGGATATAACGAAAGGCGATCGTATCTGAGACAATACAATGCAGGGTTTCGAAAAAAAACTTGGAAGATATATATGTTGTTTGATAAAAAAAAAAAAAAAATAGAAAGAAAAACCGAACGGGCGAGGGAGAATGAAAAAGGCGACGCGTCTCGTCCTCAGTTTACTCCTCATGCATCCTTCGTTCAATCTTCGTTTCGTCATCTCTGATTCGCCCCAATTAATATAATTTAGTCGACGACAGTTCCTTCGTGAATGGTGCTCAATCTCATACGGAAAGATCGTATCGCCAATTTGGCTCGACTGGAAGCACTTCTCTGCAGTCTTCTCACGGACCCAGATCTGGAAATCGTCGGGATTACATGAGTACTCTTCTGGAATTTGTTGGGGTGCCCGGCGTCTTCGTTATCCGAGAGAAATTCGCCGCTCAAGAGGGGGGAGACCCTGATCTTCTGTCGGCGTCGACGACCCTTGCCCTTGGAGGCCTGAACCATGGCGACGCTGGCCTTCACGGCGAGGGCAGCCATGTCGGAGGCGGTGAGAGGGTATTGAAGCTTGGAGAGGGGAAGGAGGAAGTAGATCTGGCCGACCTGAAGATGGTCTTCGGGATTTAGAGCCGGGATGCGCTGGTCGAAGTAGAGCTTGTCGGAGTTGCAGAGGAAGCAGGAGGAGGAGGAGGAGGAGGAGGAGGAGGATTCCAAGTGGAGGATCTGAGAGGCGGTGACGGGGACGGGGTATTCACGGAGAGCGCCGTTGAGGGAGATGACCTTGGCCGCCGAGAGGGTGACGGAATCTGCTTCGGTGGAGAAACAAGAACCCATATATGGATATATCTACGTCTGTGCGTGTGATGAGAGTGGTAGTACTGTGTTTGGCGGCCTGTATATTGGGTATGTTGGTGAGAGAGAGGAGGAAGAAGGGGAATGAATTTATGGGGCTAATAAGAGCAAAGGAAGGGAGCGGAGGAAGGAGAAGAAGCCAGAGAAGATAATGTCGGAGGGAGAGGCAGCCCCAGTCGGATATATATATATATATATATATATATAAAGGGGGAGACAGAGAAGGGAAAGTGGGGAAGCTCTGCTTTGGGAAGCCGTCACGAGCGAATTACGTTATAAGTTACGTTTTCCGCTTTTGGCTTCGTTCGTTTCATCATCAGCCATGACGCGGTACGCGAAGGAAGGACACGTCTGCGGCTTCTTTCCAGGAAGCCCAGTTCTTTATTCTCTCTCTTCCTAGTTTGGCTCCCAAGCACCTGCTTTTGATTCTTCCACTTTTGACTTTGGGTTCTGGGAGTCTGTCCACTTTTGACTTTGGGTTCTACGACGTATAATGAATATCGTTTTTGAAGGGGAATCAACTTAATGTGGCAGTATTAGTAAGCAGTAATAAAGGACGAGTAAGTGTCTCCGGTACTCGAGTCCGTGAGTTGGACGGCCGGAGATAAAGTAAAGTGATTAATATTGCACGTCAGAGGAGAAGATAAGTGGGGTGTCTTTGAATAGTTAATCCCACAACGCACGTTCATCATTCTCTCGTTACAGATATAAAACTCTATAAAGAGTAATTTGGAAAAAGATAACCGGTGCAATAGGACTGCCATTTGGTTCGGAGAGACATTTAGAGACCGAGAATTTCGTCGCTCGCTGTCAGTTTGTTTGACAAAAAGCTAAATAAAACAACGACCACGAGAGCCGGAAAACGAAACAGCCCCTTGTTTTCGTTTCATACCCAGGAAGCTTCTCAAACGTCGAGGTAGCTAGGGCACATAACTGGGAACGCATCATCATCATCATCATCATCAACATCATCTTGGGGGGCGACTCCAAAGACCACCAGTACTCTGTGCCACCACACGGCGGTGACAAAATTCTTTTCTGGGTTATATAAATACTTTGCATGATTAATTATTTACTCGCGAATAAAGGAGCCGGTGACTGACTGTATCATGTATGTTGCCGGAGGGTGTCATAGTTTTAATTCTGCCAAGGATGATTTCCTTCCTTTTAAAAGTACCACCTCTGTTCGCTTTTCAGAAACATCGAATAAACTTCGCCTACCATCCAAACCCTTATTTCGTTATTTCCCAACGGTATTCACATTTATTAAATTTTCTCCAAATATTCTTCGGTTCATTTCCAAGTTTCATTGTCTTGCGGCAATATCGTCCTGGCGAACAACCTGAATCTCATCATGCACGTGTACATTAATCGTTAGGTACGTATCACCACCCGGGAAATCCTTTTTTTTTTTTTTTTTGGTCCATGGCATCGATTGTTTAGACTAGCCACCAGGACTGTAACACATGGGTTTCTCTGTTTCAGTTTTTTTCATATTGAAACTCGTTACCCCACGCAGCGAGAGGCTATTTATGACCAGCTTTGCCTATAATTGAATCTCAATCTTTTCTAATCGATCAGCGGCTGGTCTCCTTGTCCTCTGATCCAAATTAATATACTTTAAGAATCGTGACCGTGCACAGTAATATCATACAACATGAACTGCAAATCTTCACTTGATTAACTGTAATTATATTACCGCTTTTTTAATATCACTTGCTCAAACAATCCATTTCTTCAAACAGCAAGGTAATATATGGCTCAACGGAGCAGTAATTAGTAAATAACATGAAGGGGAACTGTCTTGTAATATTTTCTCTCACGACTCATATAATATTCCCAAGTTTCATAATATATATGTTCTGGTGCTTTTAAGCCATTGCAAGTGTATAAACGAGTCGAAGGTTTCTATCTTTTTTTTCTGTTTTCAATTGCCACAGGCTGCTCAGTCAGAGATACGACTTACTACTGTTCACAAGCCTTCCAAGTTCTAACTAAGAAAAAGTTAGTCATCATTCCAAATTATGGTTGCGACTCGCTAATCGCAATAGACTTTACCTGGGGAGACATATTTTGACTTTTCATGATTACACCATCAGAGTCAGGTAATAGTTATTACACAAAGGTGAAGTCAGCTTAGACTTGGAAGGTTGATGATAATTAATTTTAATTTACCCAATTATTCAATATTAACTCTTTGTTAGTTATGAAATTATTACGAAGGATATCAAACAAAAACATTCAGCCATGAGGTTTATTATGATTAAATTAGCTCTCGCTCAAATAATATGAGCACAGAGGTGTGAGGAAATCTCTCAATCCAACGCGTTAGCTAGACATAAATCTGTGACGCAGTGTCTTCGATAATTACTTGCTCCATAAGCAGTTGATATGTTCATGCAAGCCGGAGGTGTCACACTCAGCCCACACATTTGGTTGAAGCTACCAGAAGAGATTATGTGAAAAGGAAGAAAAGGAACCCGATCCCAACAAACTAGAAAACTAATCTAGTCTAACCGGGTATTAATATATACGTAGAGATAGAAAAAGCAACCAAATTGGTGAATATAGAAGCGTCTTTAATTGACTCTGGTGGAACTGAAACATTTATAGAGACCTTCCACAACCACCTGATCAGTGTGAAAGCTGCATTCAGACTATACAAATCTCTTCACGAAGAAGAAGAAAAAAAAAAAGCGAAACTCCAGTTTGTATCTTCCCGGATATTAAGGCATAGAATTTGTGGTTCGTTATCCGATACCAGTCAGATTCATGCTGCTTTCAGTCTGACCAACAAAACAGTAGATGACATTGTCAATATTTAACCATTTGATGTTGGCGGGCAACGTGGTCAGGACCGGACTACCCGCCGGAGTGCTGGACCATATCCGATAGGAGCCCACCTTGTGGACTTTCGGGTCTTATCATAAACTCGGAACCCGAAAAGTCCATAACTGAATTGGAATGAGGAAAGAAGACCACGAAAATTATGTCGCACCGGACCACCAGTTACAATATTCCAATTCAGTCAGTAGTGGTCTACACCATACTCGGTGTTTGCGTGCTGATTGCTGAAAGAAAAAGCGACACCAATAAAAACAAGTCGAACGAGTTTAGCGACATCTTTTAAGATGTAGGTAATTAAGCCTCTGAAGGTAAGCCTCGAATGACCTTTGTATCGATTATATGATTTTTGAGTTTGGTGAGCAAGAGGGTGCGTCAACAGGGCTGAGTGGCCTCCTTAATTAGTCGTGGTGATTCGAACACAAGTTATAGGACGTCAACCCACCCATTAGTCAGCCCGTCGTGCAATGTTGAACTTATTAATCAAACTCAAATGGCCCAGAACACCCGTGGGCTATTTAAGGCAAAGCTGGGTCATGAGAACAAATTATAATCTAAACCCATATATAGGGCAAAAGTACCATTTGTCTCTTCCACTGTCAAACAAACATAAAACAGACTCACCATTTATAAATATACAGAACTTCTCCTTCACACGGAGACCAATGGAATCACCATCACTTGGAGTTTGGAACAAGAGAAGTAAACCTCGAAACTACTTACATCCAAATTTTTTGATTTGAAAGCATAAAAAGATATCAAATAATCTCTATAGTGACTGCAATAAGGGTTAGATTCGATTGACACTAACTCTGAGCTGTCATACGCATTAAATTTTGTGCAGTTGGATCAAAACAGATAGCTATTACCATGCAGAGGGACGTTTGGAGTTGGAAGTGATGCTACATGCATATATAATAACACTTTTAAGTTCTGTCCGAACGGATCTCGTGCGTCCAGATCATACCCATAGTTATATGTTGTTCGTCGTCCGTAACAAAGGTAGTTCCTTTTCTTCCAATCATATAAGCAAGAAGTCTCAAACTGACTTTTGATTTGTTTTTTTCCTCTTCCAGTTAAGAGAACAAAAAATAGTAGAAGATATGATTCGCTTCTCGAATATGATATTTTGCACACTCGAATCTCCTTTATCAAGTACACAACAAGGTTCGGTGTTTGCCTCTATCAAATTATCTGTCGAGTACGTAAAAGCAGGCCGGATTGGTTTTTTGCCAGTTTAAGATAGAAGATTTGGGTCCCTAAAACGGATTATAGAAGAGGCAAAAGACTGTTTTGTTGGAGGTGGAGGATTAAAGGAATTTGCACTTTTCGTAAAGTGGGGGGAGAAAGTACGATAGGTCGAAACACTTTACACCATCACAAAAGTAAAGGATCGAGAAAAGGAGAAGGGGTGAGTGATTATTCTAATCCACTTGCGGGAATAATGGCCATTGTGCTTCGTGCAGATTTATGTTCATCTCCCAATCTGATCATCCCCCCCTTCATATCCCAAACCCCAAATCCATCTGATCTTTGCAGAAACCCAAGTGACCACTCACCCACCCGCTTCATCTCTTCCCTTATAATTTATTTGCTATCTTTATGGGATGATTCACGGCTCCCCACCTCGGCCTCCATTATGGATGCAAGCGCGTTGTATGTACGCGCAGGCAGGCATCTCCCCCCCTCAGTCCCCCACTTCCGCCCTCCTCCCTCTCGACTCTCTCCATCGTTTTCGCTGTCTATTTCGTATATATCTCGACCTCTCGATGGACTCGGGAATTGCACAGATTCGTGAGTGTCGACGATCGGAAATAAAAGAAGCTCTTTGCCGGTTTCGGGCTTGCTGATTCACAAACTTCAATAATAATGTTAGACGATCGAAGAAAATATGGCAAGGGCATACGTCGACGGTTGAGGTGGTAGATAGAGAGAGAGAGAGAGAGAGAGAGAGAGAGAGAGAGAGAGAGAGAGAGAGAGAGAGAGAGAGAGAGAGAGAGAGAGAGAGAGAGAGAGAGAGAGAGAGAGAGAGAGAGAGAGAGAAGGACCCATGGCTTGAGAGGGCCATAACGGATAACGGACAGATGGTGCGTCGGCTCCTGAACGAGTCACCGAAGTCTAAATCAAGGTGGGTCCACCCTTATATACTTGTGGCATCACCCCGTTTGGTGATGTGTCCTGTTCTCTCGTTTCCTCTCGCTCACGCACCCTCTAGTGGTCTTGACCAAGTTTTGCCTGATCATAAGCTGGACGTGTTACTCAAAGCGATATTTTCCCGAAGACCGGGGATATATATGATCCTTTAATATATGTGGCTCATTTCCAAGTTTTGAGGAAAATTGCTTATTCTTCAAGTAAACATAACACGATATTCTTATATCTTTAGGGCACGGTGTCCTTAAGTAGCTGCACGTACATCATGAGTAGTAGCCAAAACACTGCGGAGGGGATGGCCACATGCCACAGGAGCGAACCATTTGTCATTCTCCTCACCACCACAAGCATTCATTCCTAGCTTCTAGGCTCTCTCACAATGTATTCAGGAGACCGAGGTGAGTCATCTCCACGCGGCCTTTCCAGAATCAGCGTTACAGACCCCGAAGTGTCGTTGGAATATATATATATATAAGATATTAACAAAACGGAACCGTCACCCTGTCCTATCCTAATTTCTGAAGCCATTCCTTCATTAAGACCCAAATGTATGAGTTAGCCACAGAGCGAGCTGCATCATCTCCGAAGCAATATTATATTCATAATGGGTGCTCCGCGTCATGACGACCGCCCTGAGCTCCCACCGGTGAAGTTTTGGCGTTTTCATCGTATAGGACTCCAACCGACTGCTTCGTGTGATTCGGAAAACAAACAAATCCGAAATCACATCGCGTAGTCTAGACACTGGCAGTCACCGTGTTAAAATTAAAGCATGCCGTTTTAGGAGACCTTTCCCTGCTTTCCCTTTTCAAAAGAATAGCTTGTATCAATCAAATGGAGGAAAAATGAAAAAACTAGAAAAAATAAATTAAAGAAGAAGAATCGAGCGGCATTATCATCTCCTCTCCAACAAGAAGAGGTGCTGACCTCGACACGTAGAGTGGTGAAACACGTGGCGGCACGGAAGAGGATCGCGGGATACAAATGGAAGACACAGGTTTAGACCAATTTAAGGAAATCTGACGTGGCGTCGCGCGAAAGCGGACTCTAGGTCCAACGCCCTCCGTTGCATTTTCCGACGTCACCTCCCCATCGTGCCTCACATGAAACGACGACGCCCGTCGCCAACTCTCTCTCTCTTTTTTATTTTCCTTTTCTTTGAGCACAGAGCTGCGCGGCTCGAGTCATATAAAGAAAGTGAAAGGAAAAAAGTTTCGGACCCTTCTTTATTAGAGTAATTAAAACTTTTTAAACTGTTAAAGTTAGAAACGCCTTTAGAACAGCGACGATTAATAATTAATATATGAAAGTCGAGGAATGGAAAAAAACTGCAAAAGGCGGAAGCGGGTGATTCTTATCGCACCGGGACGGGGAGCATTTCAGATTCCTTACGCCTCTTTGTTTTCTAACAAGGCCTCGCCCCCTTCTCTCTCCCTCTCTCTCTCTCTCTCTCTCTCTCTCGGGGCTGTCGTGCGTGTCCCCTTTAAAAGTCACTTACTTAATTGCGATGTGAAAGCTCCGATTTTGATTTCGTTCCGAGTCCAGACGACCGACTCCGAGTCCCGGACCCTTGATACTTTTATGATCATCCGCTCTCTCTTACTCAGAAGAGCCAGCCCCCACTGGTTGCCTTCCGCGTTCAGAGTTCACGGATCCGTCTCTTTGAGAAGAAGCAAGCTTTTGACTTTTCAAGGCCCGAGTGTTTTTACTTTTAAGCGTTCAATGCGCCCCTGTGTTTACTCCACTGGACGTTTCTTGACCACGGATTTGTTTTAATGAGACAGCTCGGCGCTGTTTATTGTTGCTCGCCAATAATACCCATAGTCTTCTAAAACAGAACATCTTAACGTAAAATGAGTCCGATCGTGTCCAGGATCGCCGGGTAGAGATATATTACACGCCCCCGCTATCGCCTACTCCGGCAGTAACGTGTCCGAGGTACGGTAACTGTAACAAAATCATCCAACATTATTAATTTACGGAAAGAAACAGATCATGGGCACGAGTATCTGAAACACATCTATCTCCCCCTACCCTGCACCGCTGCACGCGGCGCTTCCGGGGCCGGGCGCCCGAGTCTCTTCAGTCAATGAGGCGGAATGCTGGATCAGAATCTGGTTCTTCCATGAAATGCCTGCACACATCCATCCCACTCTTAAAAGGGAGAAAGATATCTTTATTTTTTTGACCTTTACGGAAACTGCCTCTCTTGTCAAACACCGGTCTCTCATACACCCTTTCCGTAGCTCCGCCTCCAGTACAGCACGTATCAGGCACTACACGGCCGGAACATATATATATATATATATATATATATATATATAGTGCATGAAAGAAAAACAGGGACAGCACATAGGTATACTATATACAATATATAAACTCCATCCTTTATAACACTATAAAGAGTTTCTGTACATCTGCAAATACCAAAAAACTATTACCCTTGGCTGCTTACAGGGTCCCTTGCTGTACATATTCAGGTACCCAAACTTGACTAGTGGACTTTTCTTGGTCTAAAATAAAAGAATATATCTATACTGATCACAGACGGGAAGACTACAGACGAAGACGGAAAGAGGACACGTTTACAGTTTGTTTTTAAGAAAAAAAACTAAAATAGAAAAGACACAGCAAGTTCACTCCTCGTGTCTCCTTATCTTTTGCTTCCATATTGTACAAAGACTACTCTGACTACAAACTAACCAAACCAACACTAGGGTTCCTTCCCGTCGTCTTTCCCCGACCTTTCCTTATACGACCCGTATCATTTCTATGTATATCTTTGCACATTTATTCACAGTATCTTGTTATATGAGCTTCTCACTCTTTTTTTTGCTTTTTTTTTTTTTCTCTTTTTCTCTTTTTCACCCTCCGTTCTTTTACTTCCTTTCTTACTGCCCAAGCTTTACCTCCACTGATTTCAAAAGGGAGCTCGGTGTGGAAAACCCTTTCTCCTTCTCGCATTGCGGTGATTGAAGATGGGAGGAGTGGCCGGAGAAATCCTGCTTGTGAAATTCCCACCCTCGTCGCTGGAGCTTGTGGAATACTTGTCCATGGCTTCCCTGTTGCCCCCCGATTTGATGCCGGTTTCAATGTTGAACAGGGAAGTCTTCCGAAGCTTCTTTGGGGTCGACGAGTCTTCCGATTCCGATCCCATGAACGAGTCTCGAATCTGTTTCGGTCGTACCATGAAGCTCAGCTCCGGGTCGCGTTTCATGCCACCGAGCTGCAAACGAAGGGCATCACGGTCAATGCATTAAAGCATCACCACCAGGTGGGCAAGCCGAGAAATACGAGATACGGAGCGGGTACAAGTATATCGGATTGGTCCAGCAGCAGCAGTAGAAAGATTTGGAAAATGGAGACGTAAATGAGGAAAGAAACTTTAGAAAGCGAGAGAGGAAGGCGATCCTTGGAAGAAGAAACTCATAAAACAATATTTTGTATCGCATGGGAAGTACAATACAGACCCATTTTCATCACTCCAGGTCTTGAAAGCTCACAGAGGAAGTCCGGCAAAGTGTTTCAGTCCTTCCAAATTCGGATAGACCCGACAAAGGTATAAACAGGGGAATCCTCTATCGAGTTTATAGACCAAACAGAAAACATAGTTTTAAGGAAACCAGAAAACTGATTCAAGATCAACGAAGAAGACGGTGCGCGGTAGGAGAGACTTGGCAAGCAAGAAACGAAATGTTGGGACTTGAGAAAGTCTACGCAAACCATGAGATTGAGAAGTCGTAAGAGACTTCAAACAGGTAAAATATTCCACGATTATCTATTCAGGAGGAACTTCAGTGGAAGGGAAGATACATTGCAAAGGAAACAACTTTAAAAAAAAATAAAAAAAATAAAAAGACAAAAGGCAGAGCCGTAAAGACCGCATTAGCAGAGGAGAAAGTTGAATTGAAATTTCAATCAAGAACTGAAATGAACAATATAAATTGATACCTCGCGATATCAGCAAAATAAAAAATTAATAAAACCATAAATTTGATGCAGACTAGAATAAAACAAAAGCCGGACGGCAAAGGGAACAGTTCATAGGGAACTCACTCACCTTGCATCCGAGAGAACAAAAGCGGAATGAGTCTAGGAGGCTTCGGCAGCAAATCTCGCAAGTGTTGGTGACACCCTTCCCCGGCCTGGGCTGAGGCCTTTCATTGAGGAAGACGATCTTAGCGCTGTTGATAATGTACGTCTGAACTCCAGAAATGTCGAGGAACTTTTGAACTTCCGAAACCCGTATGACATTATGGTAAGAGGACCTCCTAATCTGAATCAAGAATAAGAAGAAACGGAGAAATAGTTAAAAGTGTACCATTTATTTAGAGGGGCAGATAATATTGAGGGAGAGTAAGAAGAGAGAGAGAAGAGGAACCTGAACAATGTGATGGTCCCTGTGATGGGTGAGACAGTAAGAACAGAGTGCGTTACCCATGCAATCCAAGCAATACATGTTGCATTCGCTCTTGTTGGAAACTCCATGAACTTGACAGGGTACGAAAAAACTGGTCTTGAGCAGAGGAACCAGCCACGGGGGACCCAAATCGTCCGTCGGCATTCTTATCATCGGACCGACCTAGAGGAAACAGAATATCGAAATAAGGACCTGTGTGCGCTCGATCGTAGCATATATGAAAGAAGCAAGCAATCCGGAAAGGAAAACAAAGGTAGATGCTTTAGGCTTGAACTACCATGACTTTCTTCTGCTTCGTCCTTACAACACCGATCTTCTGATGATTCTCGACAGCCAGCTTGTCCAGCTTTAAACAAACGAATCTGACAGAGAAAAAGAGTACTCGCTTGAGAAAGATAAACCGATGGAAAGCCGCCCCTTTTGAGCCAATACTATATATATCGGCGGAACGGAGCAGGGAAAGCGAAGATAGAAAAGATTTTCGGGAAAAGAAAAGAAAAGAAAAGAGGGAAGTGTTGAGAAATGGGTTTGAGAAAGGTCACCTTTGGGGAGGAATCAGAAGAGAAGCCGCCGATGTCGTGGGGGAAAAAAAGAAGCGACGGCCGGAACCGGAAATAGCCGAGGAAGAGAGAGGAAAAAGAGAAAGCGGCGGGCGTTTGAGAGAGAGAGAGAGAGAGAGGAATGAAGGGAAAATAAAAGGAGGGGCCGTTTGCTGTAAGAACATATATATTACAAGGGCGGTTGCAAGATATGAGGAAACGTGCCGAGGATTTCCGCCGGCAAAACTAAAAAGATTTGGGAGCCGTATGGGGACGGACGGACGGAGGGACACTGTCACCCAGAGATTCCATCTCCCGACCCTTCCAAAATATGTTCCATTCCCTGCACAGTGCCCACACACCCACACATTTAATCGTTTTCATGTATGCGTCTGTGGATGGAGGATGGATCCTCTAAAATCTATAAACCAGTCCACAAAACGGCGGTCGGCACGGCACGGGTATCCATTGTTTCCCGGTGAACCGCCTTCTAAGTGTGTTCTTCGTTTTGACGATCTTTTTTTTTTTTTTTTTTTTAATCCGGCGGGACCCATGGACCCGTTCGGTCGTCCCTCGAAAATTAATCTGAGCCGTCCCTAATTGATCTTTCGTCCACTAATGGAAGCGGTGGCGTATACGCCGGATGAGATCATCAATGATCGCGGACTCCGAGGCCTGGATATGGGACTGGTGGCAAAGCAAAGCGGATGCGGACGCGGACTCGGGGGGAGTAGGGTTTGAGGTGGTTCGCGGGGACACCGAGCTAGCGCGGCAAGACTCGAGAGTCACCGACGTAGTCAAGCTAGCTGCTCTTCCTTTATCAACTTGTTAAATAATAATGAACTTGCTTGAAACGGAACAATCGCTAGAATCGTGTCATTATCGCGAGAGCGAAGGTTTTTTCGGCTTTACTTTGATTTTTCTTTTTCTTATAATCTTTATGCGGGTGTGCCGTGTGCCTCCCTCCCTCTCTCTCTACGCGTGAGATTGAGATTTGGAGATATATAGACCATGATAAAAATAATTAAATAAATAAATATGAGAAAATAAACTAATTAATGTGGTTGAATAGAACAATCAGAGAACATTGTGTTTTGAAGTTTGAAGAAAGCTTGTTCGCATTCGGGAACAAGGGAACATATGCGTACTCGGTCTCGGGCATTGTGGTCCATCTAGCTCCTTCCCCTGAATTCGCTCCAAGTAACTTCTCCTTATAACTTTTAAAGTGTACCAATAACTTCATTCGTCACCTCCATGAGAATTAAGTAACAATTAAATATCGCGGTTTTAATGCCTTATTTCGACGGAAATAAGAAGAAGCATAACGAAGTAAAAGATGGCTCCGTTTCGGATAAAAAAAAAGGGTTTTTTATCAAATAGTTGAGATGCATGACGAGATAGAGAGAGATGCATGTCTGCTCGTATCCATCCATCTATAGAGACGGACTTAACAACATTATTAATTAAACCAATGGTGGTCTTCCATTTGGGAGTTAAAGTTGGGATCGTGCCTTGGTTTCACTCGTTATGTATAGGGTAAAAAAAAGGTAAGACTGATCAGGGAAGGAGTAGCAGGAGCAAATATTTGTAATTGGGTCAAAAGGTTGATATGACGGGGGTGTATTGAGGTGGCGTCGGGAGACGGAAGGTGGAGGAGGCAGGTGGAGCGGCCGCCGAGCTTGGTGCCGTCTTTGATGGTCACGTTAGCGGGGGTGTCGTCTTTCTTGGCTCATTGAGTTAATGCTTCACTTTGACTAGTATGCCGTGCGCATGCGGGGCGCCCGTGTCAACTGAGCAGAAACTACCAAGGCATAATTATCTTCATTCAGTACGTGATATATATATATATATATGCGTGCCGAGCGGAGAGGAGGGGAAAGCAAACCTTGTGGCCTCAATTCACTACTCTTGTGCTCCGCTCCGTATGTGCACCGTTCGTTCAAAGCACTAACGAGTAACGATGCCAAAGTTCCCCATTTGGGCTGTGATAGCTGATATATAGAGAAGTCGGAATCGTCTATCCACAACCTAATATTCGTCGTCCCCTCCCTGTCGCGCGCATCGCTATCATCTTTCTCTTCTATAGCAAAAATAATAATTAACACAGGAGTCCCTGCATTCTATCTCAAGAAGAAAATGACGGAAAAGCTCGCTGCTCCAAACTTGGAAGATTAATGGGTAACCGGGTTTCACAGAGTTACATAAGAAATGGGGCGGCGGGCCCCCCCGACCGAGGATGACGCGGTGTCCGGAAGTCGGAACAGAGAAGGTGACCGCGGCCGCTCATGTAGCTGTGGGCCGAAGAAAAAGCTTGGATTGATTGATTGAAGTAATATTACCTGTAACATGTGGTAGTGTTACGAGCTTGCACGCACGGCGCCACCATCGGCATCGCCGCGGCGTAAACATCATTCCTCCATCAACCACCCAGTGCCCTTGGTACACTACTGTTTGATCGATTGCATCGATTGATTAAACGTAATTAAGAATCTTCTATATAAGTTTTGATACATACTTTCTTTCATTCACTCGTTCATTCCCTCACCCAAAGGGCCACCAAACACATTAGCGCAGGATGCACCAGGCCGTGACCACCTTTCGGTGTCTACAGTATCACGACACGACAGGCTAAGTCGTTGGAAACGGTTAACTCTTCGTCGACTAACTCCCCTCCATTTGTCAGCTCGAACGTAAAGACGTCTGCACGTTTTTCGATATAATACCGGAGACGACTTATCGGAACCGCATTCACATTCTTCGTGGAGGATTTCGTGTTTTTGTGGCCGTTCGAGCTTAAGCTAGCCGCTGTGTCTTAATTCCGCCTTATCTGTAGGAGACTTTGGATTGCAAAGACGAAAGGCGGGTGAAGCGTCTCGACGGCTGCGTCCCTATCATTTATTTCTTTCGTACGTAAGACATTACATTTACTGAAAGGATCGAAAGAAGGAATAAACCTCGAGAAAATCACCGAGTGCAGATGCAGGTGGTGATCATCAGTGCAGTAAAGGGATGATGCTGCGGTTTGACGACCCTCAAGGCGGCTGCTTATTTCATCATCTGGAGAATAGAAACACAATTTAAATGCCCAACTTTCCAAAGTCTAACATGAAGCATGAATCTGGTCGTTCAGCGGCCTGTGGTTCTCGAGAATAGAAATCCATTTTGGATTAGTCTTTTTCTTTTTTATTATATAGTCTCTTGTATTTTTCTAGTGATTCTTTTGTAAGATTTTCTAAGGTTTCGCTTTCTTTCAACTTCCAACCACAGATATATAGACAGCAGACTTTTTGTCTCATCCAGTTTTTCCGGAACCGGACTCAGGAAACTAGCTTACGCAGCCGCCAACTTCTCCGGCGATCTGTGTCGTATACTAATTAGTTCCCCTCCATCTTAATCACTTGTGTCATACTGTAAATACTTAAATCAACTCTTCTTCCCTTTACTATATATCATGTTTATCAAAATCATATTCATGAACCCTATTTCTCGAGTACTTAACTATTTAGTACAAGCAGTAAGAACCAGGCTACTAGGCAAGGTCCCTTGCTGATCAAACGTGAACGATATTACTGGGGGATCTCTCAGGTACCCTGAGATGTTTAAGGTGTGTCTTAACGTTGAGGTGCCCCTGCTCTATGAAGTTGTTAATCAACAACTGGTTCACTTTAGTTACGCTGTGGCTGTTGCTTGCCATTAATGCAAGAAGGAAATCAAATCAAATCCTTCTTGCACCTTCCTAGCTATTTTGTAAAAGTCAACGGTACGTACGTAACATCCTTTGAGAATGCGAAGTCAGTTTGACATTTTGTAAAGAGTAATTCATCTTGGTCATCGACCCTGCAGGAGTCTGGATATAGGACCACGATACTTGAAATTCGAGCCAACTCCTTGCAACATGCATCTGAACTTCAGCTAGTGGTTGAGGGACGATGCATAAATTCGTAACAGTTAGAAATTAAGAAGCCAGCAGAGGAATTCTACAAAACAAAGCATTGGCTTGCCCTGATACCCATGACGTCCTGTTTGATCGATCGAGATGCATACCTATCCATTCATTGTGGTCGAAGTTCGAAACTAAATATTCAAAGAAAATCGCATATAACCTGAATTTCCTATGCATACATTTTCCTCCTTTCATGATGATGAAGGAGAAGTTCAGAGAATGAATGTATAAGGAAGAAAAAGACAAAAAAAAAAAATGTCAATGGTCACTGTACAAAGTAATTCAAGGTGATGGAAGGAAAAAGAATCATCGCTAGTTTGAGTAGAAATTCTAAAAGATGAAAAGACTAGGAGAACATATATGCTGCCACTTATTTCTTTCGACCACGTTCCCAAACAAGAATTTCATCACTTTGTTTTAATTTGTTAAAACATATTATCCAAATTACCATAATACATTGTTTTATTTAGAAATAGCCAATTCAACCCTCTTAAACCAGAATTGGAATAGTTCCAAATTCATTCGAATGTAAGAAACCAGGAGAATGATGTAAATTAAAGGAAACATAAGAACTGTTAGCAGTAGAATTAGATCTAGGGACTAACAAGGTCACTTAACTTAACCATCCAATAGGTCCATGATAAAAATTTAAATAGTAATGCTAGCTAAACTTATGTGCAGTACCTATCTCACGTACATACAAGTTAATCTAAGCCTTTAAAAATATAAAAATATATTTTATTTTATAAAATCTTATATTGTAAAAGGATAAACCCTAGGCATCAATAGTTTAGATTAATATGTATGTAAAATAGGTAAAGATAGTAGGATAGGTGCAGTTAACATTTTTCAAATTTAAATTACTAGACGTAGAGTATAGCATACACAGTTTTAACTGGGTGAAAGAAAAGTAAGCAATACTTTATATACCTTCCTTTAAAAGCCTGTTTAGTTTTAAAGTACTGTTGATCTGCTTATAGTCGTCAATCACTGATTATTGCTGCCCCATAAGAATTTCAATCGGTACTGGAAGATGGGCTACCCTAATTCGGTATCCCATTTAAAGAAGGTCTCCAAAACAAGAAAGAAGAGGAAACCCGCATGTAGTACCCCAATTATGGACGGAGTATGAACCTCTTTATTCCTGGGCTCATATATATTTAAAGTCATGGTCCACAAGCCCATTTATTTTCCGAATCACAGTGGCTATAGTTTATTCCAGGGCCAGATGCTTCTGTGAGCTCCCTAAAACTCTAATATAACTTATAAGACTTAAAATCTCAGTGGATATAGACTTCGTAGAAATTTATTTAAACCGAGTGCACTTCCTTTCAGGCCACACAACTCTTCCCTACGGATGCGGAGAAATAAAGGAAGCAGTGTCAACAGGTGGCGAGAAGCCAGTATTCTGATTTTCTTGGGCCTTTCTTGTTGTGGGCTTCTATGTCCAAAGCTTTGATGTTCAACGGCTGAGCAATCGTCTTGTTAGTTGCAAGTTCAAAAATAAAAGTTATTGTAGGTGTTACATGTACGCTCTACTAGAAATTCTCTTCTTTGGGTGAAGTTGTATTTGTTTTTCCCTGCGATTAAGAGAGATGGACATTCCTAAAGGGAGCATATAATTAGTTCTGTGCATACGAACAATCATGCATCCCACTTCATGTGGAGTGAAATTGAATTCGATGCGGGATATATAAACAGATGATCAAGCCCCACTGAAGCTGGTCTGGTTAGGTTTGAAGTGCTAGTCGAGTATGAAGACATTTGACACCAAATTTTCGAAACAGGAACAGTTTGATAGCCTCAAATTAGTGGTTACGGGCAAAGAGACGTTGAGAAATAATAGACCGATTCTGGTGGTGGAACAGTTCGGTTGTTGGGTTGCAGTTGAAATTGGCCGATGAAGATGTTTTCATATTGTTTCTCTAACTCCAGTGTCTATCACATCCTCGCTACAGTTACATTCAAATTTTGTTATTAATGAAATCGCGCTTTTCCTGAAATAGCTGCTGCTGTACTGGTACAGGTAAAATCCAGTCCTGGGACACTCTATCAGTTCCGAGGGGAGACAGAGAACTGCAAGAACAGTACTAGTGGATATATATATATCACTTTTGGGGAAAAGCCGGGAGGTTGTCATGTCGTGGGATGGGTAGGCGCATTGAAAATCGGAATTACTTTCTGTCTATTTTATTTCGAAGCATTCTCATGCAAGTTAAGAATCCAGATCATTACGCTAGCTTGTTCTAAAGCAGCGCGACTGCACAAGACAGCGAAGCTTCTCGCAGACGCGATTTTGGAGTTGTGGGCGGATGGTTTTTGTGGGAAGTGGCCACGTAGCTTGCCAGGATGGTAATCTTGATGATCTCCCACTTTGGAGATGGCATTAAAGAAGAAAGAAAATAAAAAGGTTGGTAGCTTCATTTTAATATTTAGTCATTGGAACCGTCATGACGTGTAAAAATAGAGTACAAGTGAAGTTCCAAGTACCAACATCCCTCATCTTTTACAAAGCTAGCTAGCTGATATCCGGGATGTTTGTGTTCGGCAATGATCACACTCCTATTTACCAGAAAGAGAGTGGGCTTGAGTTAGAGCTGATGTTGTTTTTAATTATGATGAAATTAACTACTAAGTTTTATATGTACTGTAATTTACTTTTTGTCCGAGTTCCGTGCAGATATATATATATATATATATATATATTTGTGTGGTAGACTTTTTCTAAAGAAAGCGAAGCGATATCCTTTTGTTGGAGAGTAATTTACTCTTGCCTCATCACTTTATACCAAAGGGAATTAAAAGTAAAGTCCAAAGGTTTTTTTTTTTTTTTTTTTTATGTCAATTCAATGGACTATCACTTTCCACCTTCCCCAAACATATGGACAGCGAGCGATATGTAGCCGATCATTCATAGAAATGTTCATATTTCTCATTGGAACTATGTGGGATGCTAGCCTCTTTACACCGACTCTAGATGTATCGTCCCTTTGACCTTGCCAAGAAAATGGCCGTCTTTGCTTCTCCCCTGAAGCATGCCCAGTAGAAAATGGCCTCCACAAGCAGCACCGAATCCCTGGCCTTCCTCTCTCACACTCACAGCGATCAATATCACACCCATATTTACAGGGCCAATATTATTTTGATTCGACAAACACAGTCACATGCTTTTACAGGGACGGGGAAGGGCCTCCTCTCCTCCCCTCTCCGGTGGCCCCACCAGATCAATGCAATTTTCCCGAAAGTGGTGGGCACATTTTTGCCTGCCCCGTCTCCAAAATTATTGTACCAACTCTCTTGCATCATTAATGTCGCATTGTGGATCTCTGATTGACGTCGACCCTCCCCCAGTTCCCACCTCCCACGCCTACATGATTATTATCATTAAATACATTAATTTATGATTACTATTATTGATAGGTTGATGGACTTTCATTTATGCACACAATTTCTTATTCTATCCACACCGTCAACGAGATTCCACGACCCATAGTTTATGAGTGTCTCTGGACGGGATGTAACAGGGCTCTTTACTCGGTTACTCTGTTCAATCAAAAATGTTTATTTTTATACACAACACACAAAATGAGACCGACAACGAGGGTTTCGAGGAGTAACATTATAAGGGAG